>CM041777.1:275595863-276138821 GCA_023374045.1 Limonium bicolor
TAACTTCCTGTATACCAAAATAGTAGAAGAGCCACAAGGCCGTTTAAAACCACTACGAAATGAAAGCGAACATATCCTGTTTCAACATGTTTCCATATCTGTTTCTAGTAAACACCTTTCTAATACTTCAGACTGTAATTCTACAACTAGTGAATAGCAAATGTATAACTTACCTCAGCCAGTAAGGTATCCCAGACAAAACAATCACCATTTGAATATCCAGCAAACAGAAGCCTTCCGGAGATGGAAAAGGCTATGGAGGTCACCCGAGGAAGATCAGTTTCATCCTGTTGCTGTAGGCTATAAGCCTGGAGTTGGTGCCCAGTTCGAATGTCAAACAACCTACAAGTTCCATCATCTGAGCCAGTACCAAACCGGTTCCCATCTGGAAAGAACTTCACCGTGTTGACATCCCCCTTATGGCCATAAAATGTTCTAACAGCTCGACTTGCAGTTCGGGTGTCCCATAGCCTTGCAGTTGAATCACATGATCCCGAAACAAACATTTTCGAGTCTGAATGACTAATTGAGACGCTGAAAATACATTGGATAGAATGAAGTTATTCCATAGACGGGAATCCAAAAAGGTTAGAAGTGTAGTGTTTATACATAAATCCTGAAACTAGAGTAATTGAAAACCATATTCAGTAGGAAATTGAAATGGTTGCATTCGAACATCAGTATATCATATGCATAACCAAGAACTGGCAAGAAACATGAGCCATGGACACGTACGAAAACATAGCAACCAAAGTAAACAGAAGACAGGGTAGAAATGAATCAAAATGAACACTCTGTGTAACACTTTTAGATTATAGAGTAAAGAAACATCGGGAATCCGTTAGTGCCACTCTGACCAACTAAAGATTTCAAATCCATATCTAAAAAATATGGGCGTTCAAATAGGACGACACATTAGAGCTACTGTATGCTCAATCAACATGCAAAAAGGTGATAGCGATTATAATACAATTCGTGACAAGCAACGACATTTCTCTACATGTAATATAAAAAAGAGCTACAATTGTAGGTAGAGTTTCAACCTTAAACAATAAGAGAGAGGCAGGAATACATAGACTCCAAAGGAAGAAAGACCCAAGGTCAAAGTACCAGTGACCCCGGATTTCTTGAAAAATCAACATAGACAACTAACTTATTCATAACGGGCAAGCACAGACGAAAACATTAGAGTTGCAATTCATACTCATAATTACAAGTCGCAAACTGAGGTCTAGAGAGATCAGTTAGATTAAAATCTGGAAAGTGCTAGTTTTCCAAATACCTCAAAACATCAGAGGTGTGACCAGCCTGAAATTCACCTCCAAACAAAGAAGCCCTCCTCCCTGTCGTGATATCCCATAATATACAAGTGCGGTCCCCAGAGCTAGTTATTAGGTGGGAGTCGTCATCTGGAACATACTGACAACATGAAACATAACCCTTGTGCCCGCTAAGAGTTTTTGACACAGGTAAATTTCCGTCTGACAAAGACGGAGAATTCAAGTTGAAGATTGAGCACAGACTATCAAGACCACCGGATGCAACAGACTGTCCAGTAGGGGAGAAAGCACATGTCACGACCCATGGGCATGGTAATTTAATTGTGTGGGTTTTCTGGCTTGTTAATGGATTCCATACAATCAACCTTCCATCTTGTGAAGCACTAACAATGCGGTTCTTTTCAGGAGTCCAATCTAGCGAATATACCTGATAAGTGACACAAATATAGAAATCCGTGAACATGTACTAATAGCAAATATGCAACAGAGCAAGTAGTCATCTCAGATAAAAACTGCTTCATGGCTCACGGCAGTCATCCTCTAGGTCAAGTGGTCAATATATGTACTTGATTTCTGACTGTTTCACACGACATAATCATAGTAATAAGCAATGTTACAGCAGTGATGAGAAGTGAGGAAAACCTAATGGTAAGAAATTCATTCATAACAAGAGATAATGTGGCTGTTTGAAGTGAATCACAATCCAAATTCAGGTCACTTATTATGAGCTGTGGGTACACTTGAGATAAATGAGTTTTTGAAGCATAAATTATTGCTGGACAAATTGAAGTCAATCAACAGCAATCACAGACCCACGAGTGTAGCAGATCTCTAGTGAAGCTGAAAGTCACCTGAGAGCCCGAATAACACCCGCAATAAGTGTCACTACTCTTAGATTGCTTCTGTTTACCCCTCTCAAGTTCAATCTCACTAGGCATACCTCAATCTAGAAAAACAGCAACGGGAAGCTGCATTCAAGGAGATAAAAACGCAGAAATTGGGCTTCAAGGTCGAGAGATAGGTCATAAAAAAAAAGATACCTTGCCAGTATGACCCTGCAATATCCGACAGCAGACCAGATCAGTTGGCCCGTAGCTAACCGACGTTTTCCCCTGCGCCGCAGCATATCCAGCAACTGCCAACAGTACCCACAACGGAAAAGGGACAAACAGAAACCAAAGATCGGATATGTCAGTCCTCCGGACAGGAAAGAATCAGCAAAAACGAATACGTATGAGGATTGATCAACGTTTCCCGACCATCAGTATCTAGCAAGAGCTGGCGCTTCTGCTTCAGCTCTTCTGTTAGAGCATTGACCTTTTCGGTCACCACCGTGTGGCGATCCTTCAGCTCCGCTACTGACAACCTCTCCCTCTCCTCCACCGCCGCCATTGACTCCTTTGAGGAATTTCGCTGAGAATCTCACTTTTCTGTAACTCCCCTATTCTTTCCGTCCTACTTCCCACTTCCCATCAGCGGTTCGAAAGCACAGCCATTTTGCCTCCCTGATCAGAAAATGGTCAAATCGAAGTCTGGATTCTCTTGAGTTTGTCAAAAATGCAAAATAAAAAAACAAGACCGAAAGGAATCACAATCAAGAAAAGAATCGTATCAAAGAGGCTAGGGTTTCCGAGGCAGATCAAGGGAATGGATTTGCGAGAAGGAAAATGCGATATACGGAGACAGCGATGGGAGAGGTTAGAGTAATGGTGGAACTTCTCTTCCCAATTTCCTACCGAGATCATACTGGACTGGAGTCAAAGAAAAGGGAGACAGAGAAAGATTACAAGGGAGCAGCCGCCGGGCCTACATGAATGAGGTGGCGGGGGAAAGGATCGAGGTAGGGACTGTGTATTGTGAAGATGGAGCTGACTGGTTGGCAATGGCTACAAAGTTGACCAGGTCTTCACTACGGCACAGGTGCATTTAATGCTCTCCTGGGGAAAGTGTGGCGGGGAAAATGGCGGATGAAACAATTTAATGCTCTACGATGGTTGTAATCTCCAAAACGGATTTTCCATACATATGATTTTGATCCCAGCAAAGTCTCCGGTTTACATTGAAATTTTGGGAAAAAAAATTTAATTCCGATGCCGGGAATCGAACCCGGGTCTCCTGGGTGAAAGCCAGATATCCTAACCGCTGGACGACATCGGAGTTGTTGATTGATTTTTCATTCGTCTATAAATATACTTACTGCATTACAGTATAGCATTACGATTTCTGCTCCATTTTTAAATATAAGAAAACAGTAACTAGCGAATTCTTTCGATAATCTTCAAAAATGTTTCATAATACTACATCAACACAACCATAGCCGGTGGAGTCCCTCTTTGGCCGGATGAGTTTCTATTTTTTCATTTCAGGTCTCTCTTTCTCTTTTCGTCTCAAGATTAATTATATAATTCTCTCATAAATCCACTTAATATGGAATTATAGATCCTTTTTTATATGGATTTCTTATTTCCTTTTCCCACTACTTAGGGTTCATTTTCCTTTTTTGGGTTGCGTGAATATAAACTTGATATATGTCCAACTTTTCTAAATTTTTGTGTGCAAGAAATTGATAGTGTTGGTACGTTATAAATAATCTCACATTAACATTGTTGTCAAGAAAACTAATCATGTTTTCGTCTTCCCCATTCACATCTACCCCGGAAACCAATAACCCTGGTCATGTCTCCCTAGTCGAGACCTCAACCCCAAGAGAAGACCAAGTTCTCTATCGACCCCGACCAGATTTACCCAGAGTCACACCAGTTGAAGCCTTGGCCAACTCCCTCATTGCGTCAACCTGGCCCGGGCACCATGGAAGTACACATGACTTACCGGTCACACTGCGCTGCCCTGTCCCATCAGTCTCATCAAACAACCGATTGCCTCGAGCCATGGACCTCTCCTGATACATCATTAATACCCCAAGACTGATGTATCCTTCACCTAACTCCTATAAGCTCAGGTAGATAGAGGAAACTTCATTCCTGGAAGAGCTTCCTTCATATGATGTAAGCCCTACTCCATGTGGAAGTAGCCCACGTCAATAATCTGGCAAGAATACTAGTAGCGAGAGCCAAGGAACGAGCCGACCTTTCAATCATTTCCCTATAAAAAGCAGTCCATTCCTCATTTAAAGGTGACCATGAGACACATACAAACATGATACACTCACACTTGTACTATCTCTCCTCACTTGTATTCTCCTAATTTTACAAAAATCCTCTATCAACTCCGTGGACTAGATCATTGAAGATCGAACCATGTAAACCACTGTGTTTCCTTTGTTATCATCAATTGTAATCAAATCCCATACCCTTTCACCCTGAAGATTTGATGTAAACCAACAACGCATATCACACTCTAACAAATAGGAATATAGAAGATGATTTCAACAATCTGGTTTGGCATATGTATAAGGCTTTTGTTGTTTCCAGACACCGTTTTGATCTCATGTTTTTGGAAGTGGCTTGTTTTCATTATGGCATGAGTCAAGGTGGTCAATCTAAGGTGGTAGTGCTCTACAAGGAAAACTATGCGATTAAGCAAGAAGCACATCAAATCTTTGAGCAGCTATTGAAAGCAAGGATGTTATCAATAGTGTAGATGAGTCGAACACGACAGTGTGGGGAGGCCAAAGAAACTCCACCGCTTTTTCACTGTCACACGATCTCTATCCCTTGATTCCTTGCATGTCCAATTAATTTTCCTCTGCCATCGCCCCTTGCCACGTTTTCCTCAAGCAGATGCAACTACTATTATCATTATCCAAAGTCGCTTAGGGTTTAGGGACCTCTCCATTTTGTTGGCATGTCTTGCACAGGCCGATGGCTGCAGTGATTGACGTATATAACCATAAGAGTAGACACTAAGTATCACTCATGAAAAATAGATAACAACCAGGTGAAACTCAAGACACAAACAACTCCAGGAAAGGGCCTATTAAGCCATAGGCCAACTATAAACTTGTGAATACAAGTGGTCGCGCACTCTTTAAAACATCTATGGGAAAATCATCAATAACGACACCCATGGCAGAGAAAGAACTCATCCTTGTACTACTGCCTAATAAAAACCCCATTGCCAGGATGCTATATCACGAACACCTATCGAGGGGATGAAAAATAATCATGCCTATTGAAAAGGGACCCATGAAAGCTAGAAAATTCCTTTGGGGCATCCCTATACCTTCTGTAAAGGAGATTAACAGTATAATACTTCAACAATTACCAGAAACTAAGAGTGCAATAATCTCTAGAAACAAACGCTAAGAGTGTACTAAAATGAGATATGCGACGACCACGTACACTCCGAAAGAGCTTGTGGACTTGATGAAACTTATTTATAAGTTAGTCAGATAAGTAGTAATGTACCATAAAAGATACCCCATATATATAGAGGAGAAGTGTAAGGAACATAAGAAGAATTCAACTCCGAGCCAAAGTCAATGATGTCATTCTGACAAGCGCAAGCTATTTACCTCGGAGATATTGATGAGAATAATCTCAGTGAAACCAACAAGGTTATAGAAACCAAAAAAAAAATCTTGACTATAATACGACCGAAGGTCGTAACTCCACAAATGAGTTGTTAATACACAATAGTGATAGGGAAAATTTCTAAAGACAAGGAAGCCTATGGTCAACGTAATGGCAAAGGCAATAAAACCCCCTATTAGATGGCCAAATAAGTATGTGAAACCCTTATAAGGCTCAAGGATTTGCTTATATTAGCACAATTCTTACAATTCTAGAAGGAACTTATTGAATGCTTATTAATTCTACCCGAGAAAGGGGCATAAGAACTATTCTACGCGCTAGAAACGTAGCGACAATATCGTATGATGTAACAATTACCACATGCTCAAGCCATAAGAGTGTTAGTATGTTTTCACCCAAAGAGGGCTAAACATAAGAGACAAATGTCAAGTTAATTCCCAGAATTGCGACACTAGTATGCAATATGAGGGATGCAGAGCTAGTATACCAGCGGATGCCTTAAGCTGGAGATCAAGTACTTCATACACGTCATGATAACAAATAACCATCAAATCGACTAGGCATGGTGCACACGGAAGCGACCATTATAAGCAACCATCATAAATAAATACGTTGGCGGACAACGAGCAAGTGAAACTTGGATAAACCTTAATGATGAGGAACTCAAATTGAAGGCAGACTGTACAACAGGCTATACCATTTAAGGAAATATTTCACAAGAGATATAGTGTTCATCACTGTACACCCACTCAGAGGCATATAAATGTACAAGTACGTTCTTATTGTATCAACATGGAAAAAAGATATAATAGACCTTGGGGCAAAAATGTCAACTTCCAAAAGAGCAGGTCCATACTAGATGCTGGAAAATGTAGAACACATTTATGAGCACTATGGATGGATTCCCCTGACTATAACAGGGTGAACCATATGAACATTATTGTTAGACAGACACACAGGGGATGAAAGATATACCAATAAAGGAGTACCTAGCAGGTACCAAACACTAGTAGAAAAAGACCCTACCACAGCGGTTGTTTGGTACCTATGGCAGCGGTTGAAAACCGCTGCGATGGGTGCCGCCGCGGTAGGTGAAACACCTAACGCAGTGGTTGTAGAACCGCTGCGGTAGGTACTCTAACGCAGCGGTTCTTACTAAGAACCGCTGCAGTAGACCTTTTTTTTTTTAAAAAAAAAACAACCTATCGCAGCGGTTCTTACTAAAAACCGCTGCAATAGGTTTTTTTTTTCCATTCCACCCTACAATTCTACCACATACACCCAAAATCAATCAAACCTGTTAAGATATAGCAATTAACAATGCCACCACAGTGGGGCATTAGATCAACCATTTCACCATTTAAATAGCCACCAAACCTATCTACGGGCAATAATCCACTTACATTTACAAATTTGAGCAAATTAATCAAACATCAACAAAATCTTTACAGAAACGACAATTGTTTCATGAGAATTTCAAAATCATCCTACTCAATCCTACCAAACCCTAGAAGCAACCTACATTAACGCTCATGAATTTTGCCCATTCTTCGAGCACCTCGGTTATATGTCCTTCGTTGTAACCGTCTACCAACTCTTCAAAAGCCTTGGAATTAACACAAAAAGAAATCTGATTAGTTGCTAATAATACTTTGAGTTTAAGAATCAATGTTAAAAATTATCTACAAAACCAAAATATTTCGAGAATGCTACTTACCAGGTCTAGAGACTTCTCTGGCAAGAGTCTCGGTCCCGCTATCAAGTCACTCATAAACCGAATGACATAGTAGCCACATTCCGAACCTCCCGGCTACTGTGGACACTGCACATGTATATACATACATATTCAAAATCGATTTAACACATAAATTATAATACTGTTCCTATTTTAAAACTAATGAACATATTACAAAATTTGAATAAGGACTACAAAAATACCTTGACTACATTCCACGGAATCTTCTTAAATCTCTCTCCTCGGACTTGCGTCATTACAGATACAAAGGCACTAGAATTCATACGCACAGATAAAGTAAAAGTTATCAACCGGATGATTAAGAAAAAACTAAAAATTGATAATTAATCAAGTTAAGTAAATTCATCACCTCATCAACATGTTATATATAAGTGGCCTCTTGGGATGCCGAGATGCTGAGTCAAGCTGGAGGACTCTTGGGCTTTTTATACATAGAACGAGCAAAGACCAGTGTCGGCTGTTCATAGATTACAATACAAGCAGAACTTAATTCAATCAATTACATAATAAAAATATCATAATTTTTAAACTAACTTAACATTAGATAAAATTCTTACCCTTGATGAAGAGGCATCATTATGTAAGATTTATCAGCAAGTGCACACGAATGTATCACAGTCGACAAGTACTGGACCAAAGCTTGAGGGTCAGATCCCATATTAGCTTCTGAACAGTAGTCAGGGCATAAGAACCCGAAACTACTATTCTCATGTACTTGGACCGCCTTGTCATCAACAAACCTGCACAATATAAAGAAACCAATATTATGAATTTAATTTTCAAATATAAAGAGTAAAATGTGTACAAGGTATGCTAATTACTCACATGCAAGCCGATTTGAGAATCGACGCACTCAACCAATCCTTCATGAACAACTCCACAAAATCAGTAAGATAGATTTCAAAACTCTGAGCGCCTGCATAGTAAAAAAGATCCGGTCTTGGTTCCATTGTAACCGAATCTCTTCCTGGCGGCGTCATCAATAGTGTGGAGTGCAACAGTTTCAGCATGGGGGGTAAGGCATTCAGAACCGCCGGTTGTAGAAAATTCGATCTCATCACAACTCTAGTCGCGGATGCCATCGAAGGATTAGCTGGTGCAACAACAACTCTCTTTCCTTTTGCCTTATCAGAATTTGATTGAATGTGTTCCTAATATATTAATTTAATAAGTATATGTTTCTACTCTAGGATATGTTAAAGAATAAGTTTTTTCATGGGGTTACCTGCTGCTCCCCAAGCCTAATCAATCTACAGGGCCACTGTACTGCATTGGATTCAGCTTGACGAAGGGTGGATATGTCTGCACTGGGCACCGGTATCTGACAATCCGCGTAAGCAGGCGCGTAACCTTCAACAAGCACCCGGGCATGGTACTCTCGGAGCGCTGTATTCCTCACGGTGTCTCCAGCACAAGACTTGAAAATTTTTCCCCACCCTACTTCGACTTCGTCAACGCCAATCACTTGGAATAATGTGCAGTCAATTGGTTGCTAAATTTTCAAAATTAAAGATTTTAGATGCACATAAACAAGTGTATAATTTGTTTTTTTTTTGTATTTGTAGTTAACATGTTGTTCTAACCTTGAGAGATGAATATGGAAATGGGTTGACGGAGTGAACACTACTGGGAGGCACTGCTGCGGGCTCTGATGCTTGTGCCTGATCTGGCGGTCTAGAAACCTCCTGACTCATCCTCTCAGAACGCATCATCTCCATAGCTTGAGCGATTGACTGCTGAAATTCATTTCGTAGTCGCTGCTCGAGCTCCGCATTCTGGCGTAAGTGCTCCTCATATGTAATGCTCCCTCCAGCACAGTGTCTCGACCCAGGATTACCGAAGGCTTGGCGCATACCGACATGACCACCAAAGCCTACTGCACGACCCAGATGATCCTTCTTCCCGAGAGAGCGCGGAAAGTGGATCATCCTGCCTAACGGGCTGCCAAGTGCCCTGGGTGATCTGGGAGCTTAACTCTTCCTGTTATGGAGTTTAATAAGTCAATAAGGATACTTCGGTTTATTTAACTGCTATTGTTACTCTATAAATATAATAAACATTTTTTAAACTAAAAATCACTTACCATTTGGTTGATGACTTCTCTCGTGGCGTCATCATACTCAGCAGGTGCCGCAGGATTTAAAGGTTTCTTCCGTCGACTTAAATCCCAAACCTTCATCCTTCGTTTGCTGACATTCGAGCCAGCTGGCAGCAACCCCTCCTTCTCCCACTGCGGCACACGCTGAGCAATACTTGTACTCCCCATGTGATGGGGGTAACGATTTTTTTTTGCATTTTGTTGTTGTTTCTCACGTATAGCCTACATATATGTATGAAAAGACAAATTATGCAAATAATATATGAAAAAGACGAATTAACCAAATGAACTCTAAGGACACTTTAAACATTTATCATACAAAAGAACAACTACTAGTGTGAAACTCACCTTGAACTCAGGGGTCAAACGCTTCGCAACAAACTCATTCCACTGCTCTTCAGTAATACCATCATATTTTGCCACGGTGGTCTCGATCATCCACATCTTCACCTTCTGCTCCTCATCTCTATACGGGATCTCACAGTAAATGTACTGCCTCGTGAGCAGAGATCTGAAGTCTTTGAACTGTGTGGCAATCCCCTTCATCACATCATCCTTCAGAGAAGGATCTATACAGAATCGGTCCTATATGCACAAAAAAAATGGATTAGTGTAAAAAAGTAACTATATAAATCTTAAAACAAACTATTAAGTGTAACAAATACCTTGAGACGTTCAAATATCTGCTCCTTCAACGCCTGAGGCACTTGCTTCCAATGTGGTTTATATTGAAATATGTACTCACCAAATGCCTGGCTAGAGCAGTGAAATCATTTTTCCAAGTACCCGTGGGCTGATTAAACTCATTGAACTCCAAAGGCTTTGTCGGGGGGCCTCTATTTGCTTTCAGCCCACGGGTTGCCCCTCGTTTTTTGGGTTTCTTGAGAGGCGGAGGAGCAACTTGTATCTCTTGTCCTTCCTGTGAAGGCCCTGCTGTCTCGGTCTGCTGTGGGGTGGTCTCTACGTCTGCTTTCTTTGATTTCTTTTTACCACCTCGTGTGGTGCGTTTTGCCGGTCTACTATCCCCAGTCAGGAGCAGCTGTCCTATAGGATCATCATCCACTGAGGAAAAAAACACACACACATTAGATCAATATTCATGGAACGATGTATAATTGCAAAAATAAACATAAATAATTAATTCTGATAACATTGTAACAACAATAATACGAATTATATAATGTAATTTCAACCAATGGTGTTACCTAGACATAGTAACATATATCATGATCTGTTTTCTACCCAAACCCCCTCATTATGGTCTGATCGAGCGTAGATGGTCTGAACATCATCATTTTGTAAATCATCAGTTGAATCATGCAACCCTGTATGCAACGATACAGTTTCATCTATCATCTCATTATCATCATCGTCGTTGTTTTCATCCTCAAACAAAACCGGTCTTCTCCCTGGAAGAACAACATGCCATCTACTAGCTTTTGGGTCTTCAACATAAAACACCTGGTCACAGTCTTTACCCAACACAAACTGATCTTCCTTATTAGTTGTAACACGTGAAAGATCAACCAAAATAAGTCCTTTATCATTTTGGAGTCCATGTCGGTTGTCCACCCAATTGCAGCGGAACAATAGAAACGAATCAATGTGATAGTTTAGTTCCCATATGTCCTCTATCACACCATAATACCAACTACTACTGCTCATTGGTTGAACCTGGTTACCTAGACCATATTCAGTCACCGATGCTTCAATTTTTACCCCACTGTTCTGATGTATTGATTTAGCATCTTGGCGTGCAGTGTAGTATGTGCATCCATTAATGTCATACCCTTCAAACGATACAACATCTGTTCCAGAACCAACAGCTAGACATCTGATTTCTTCACTGACATCTTCGGGGTTCAATGAAGCTTGCTCAAACACATATTCCTTAAACCATTGGACGAATACTCGATTTTGTTCTTTTTTAAGCCAGATACGGTTTTTGGTAGGGTTTTGTCGACTCAACTCAGCAATGTGAATATCGAAGTAGGGTTCAACAACCTCAAGGTGTTGTAGTACAAACAAATGTGCCTGATTAATAAGATCACGAGAGATACGAACAACCTTTTTGCCAATAACTCCTTTACCCTCAAATCTACCATGGTGACGTGGTTTGGGAATACCAATTGACTCTGCATCGTTCAAATAACTTGTTACGAATTCTGTGACTTCCTCAGTCACTGTTGCTTCGATGATACTGCCTTCCGGTCTATATCTGTTTTTCATTCTACCCTTCAGAATCCCCATATATCGTTCGAAAGGATACATGTAACGTAAGTAAACCGGACCACAATATTTGATCTCTCGGACAATATGCACTACTAAATGCACCATTATGTCGAAGAAAGATGGTGGGAAATAAATCTCAAGCTGGCATATTGTCACAACAATTTCATGTTGCAGATCATCGAGGGTGTCTGAGTCAATTGCCTTGCAGCAGACAGCGTTGAAGAAGAAACATAATCGAGTTAGAGCATTTCTGACATTTTCTGGTAATATCCCTCGTATTGCAACTGGAAGAAGATGCAACATTAACACATGATAATCATGAGATTTCATGCCTAACAGTTTCAAATCCTTCATAGAAACTAGGTTCTTCCAGTTTGAAGAGTACCCAGATGGTACCTTCAATGTGTGCAAACACTTGCAAAAACTTAATTTTTCACTCTTAGAGAGGGTATAACACGCAGGAGGTAGATATGTTCGCTTCTCATCCTCTATTGGGTGTAGTTCTTTCCGTATGCGCAACTCTTGCATATCTCTCCTCACCTTCAATCCGTCTTTCGTCTTGCCGGGTATGTTGAGCAAAGTACCACACACTGCCTCACCGACGTTCTTCACAATGTGCATGATATCCAAACAATGTCGAACAGGCAGATGCCGCCAATACGGTAGATCCCAAAAAATGGAACGTTTTTTCCAAATGTTCTTCGGCGGCTTGGATGTGTTTCCAAAGACATTTTCAATGTCTTTTACCTTTGCATACACTTCCTCTGAATTCAAAGGCAGACGAGCCACACGAGTCTCGGGCTCATTGTTGAACAGCTTTCGCTTTCTCGAACGGTAAGGATGGTCTACTGGAAGAAACCGTCGATGACACATATAAACATTTTTGCCGCAGTGCTTCAGACGATCTGAACATGTGTCATCCTCACATACCGGACACGCTTTGAATCCTTTCACCGAGTATCCTGACAAGTTCCCATAGGCAGGAAAGTCGTTAACAGTACAGAACAACATCGCCTTCAGTGTGAAATTTTCTTTCGCATGAGCATCATATACCACTGTCCCTTCATTCCACAACAAGTTCAGATCGTCGATCAGTGGTGCAAGATATACGTCAATGTTATGACCAGGTTGCTTTGGACCAGAAATTAGGAGTGATAACATAATGTATTTTCGTTTCATGCACAACCATGACGGTAAATTGTAGATCACTAGTAGCACCGGCCAAGTGCTGTGCTGACTGCTCAACGTGCCATACGGGTTCATCCCATCGGTACACAATCCAAGTCTCAGATTCCTATCCTCATCCCCAAAATGATGTTTGAATTTTCTGTTGATATTTCTCCACTGAGGTCCGTCTGCAGGATGTCTTAATTTTTCATCGATTTTTCTACCATCCGCGTGCCATCGTAAGTTCTTCGCATCTTTTGGGTTGGCAAACAACCGTTTGAATCTAGGAATTATCGGCAAGTACCACAATAATTTCACTGGACGATTTTTTTTCTGAAAGGAGGAATCCTCATCCTTGTCCTTGTACCGGGACAACAAACATTTAGGACACTTGTCTAGATGTTCGTATTCACCCCTATAAAGCACACAGTTATTTGGGCAAGCATGAATCTTTTTATATTCAACTCCCATTGGACACATCCATTTCTTTGCCTCGTAGGTGGATGTAGGAAGACCATTCTCATCAGGAAGCATATCATGTATCAGCTCTAGAAATGACGTGAAACACTTGTCACCAACTCCATATTTCCCCTTTAAGTTGAACAAATTAAGTACACAGTCAATTTTGTGTATTTAACGCACGAAGGGTACAAAGGTGTCTTTGATGCGTCCAACAATCTTTGATACTCTTCCGGCTTATCGACAAAAGTATCCGCAACATTTTCTAACATTTCATCCATTTGCTCATCATGGTGAGTGGTCTCGCTGTCATCGAATCCTGAATCACTTAACGGTACCGACTCATTGATGGTATTGAAGGTGTGGGCGGTACTTGCGTAACGTGGATCATGAGCACTTGATGATGTTGAAGCACTAGCTGCAACAGTTTCTCCATGAAAATTCCATCTTTTGTAATGTGGCATGAATCCACGGGACTTAAGATGAAATCTAATTTCCTCAATGTCTTCATATTTCCTTACGACCCCACAGTCAACACAAGGACATGAAATATTGTCCGCCTTTGTTATGTCCTTGTGTTGCACTGCCGCTTTGAGAAACTCTTTCAGCTTCTCATCAAAATAGTGATCCCCTCGATCACCGTACATCCAGTCACGCTCCATTCTATATGTGAAAACAAAACAATGTTAAGATTGATTTGTCTTTCAGTTTCGTCTGCATTTGTATATGGAGCATGTTTCTACTGGATGTACGGTTGCAACCAAACTCAGCACTACTCTATGGTTACAACCTAACTAACGTAGCCTAAGTACTCTAACGTTCCAACGTAACTAATCTAGCCTTATTCTAACAATTCTAACACATTTAATTTAACTTCAACAAATCATTGCATTATTAAAACAAAAAATAAAGTTTAATTACTTACTTGTTTTAAGGTTGTACAGAGGGGGAAGCTAGGAGACTGCTTTGGTGATGGGCTGGGAAAGTACTGGTACAAATAACAAAATATTAATTAATAAGACTAATACGATTCTAGAAAAAATTCGGCATGAACTGTGCGTAATCGTGTTAATCCCATGCTTATCATTAAGCATTCACCAATATCTTATTTACCACGACAAATAAATTCAACAATTGACAGCAACCATCCTTATTCACAATCACTCAATATTAACCACAACCACTTTTTCGCAATAATTAATTAAACAAACATAGAGAAAAGATAGATGAAGATGTTACCTTTTCACTCTTACTCCACAGCAGAAGAAATGAGGAAGAAGAAGGAGACCACCCCAATTAGTGCAGACAGCGGGGAAGCAAGGAATGAGGAAGAAAGAGCGTAGATTAATTGCTACACAAAAACAGCAAATAATTGAAGTTAATTAATGAAACTAATACAATTCTTGAAAAAATTCGGCATGACCTTTGTGTAATCATGCTAATCCCATGCTTATCATTAAGCATTCACCAATATCTTATTCACCACGACAAACAAATTCAACAATTGGCAACATCCATCCTTAATCGCAAACAACACAATTTTCCACTCAGGTATTTTATCGAACATTGTATGCATAACTAATTAACTAACTAAACAATATAACTATATACAATTATCCACACACAACTAAATTAGAAATCAACAACTGCATTACAATAAACAAAATACACCAATTGAGGATTCAGTTTCAATTAACCAAGTGTAAGCGTCGGTTAATTGATAATTGAAGAATTTTTATATTAAAATTAAGTTTTAGATTTCTTCTATTTAGTTTCCTATAGTTCAATAAACCAAATTGACAAATTGAAACTACAAGAATTAAATCAATAAGATAATTTGATTCCATTTCTAATTATTATTATGATGACGAAAGAGAGGAGAGGAGCAAAGTGTTCTTAAATTAGTAACACGTGTTAGTATAATAATATATACTTCCAACATTTACCAAACTTAGCCATCATTTTATAAAATTATATATAATATATACTTGCTCCTTAATAACCCCCTTATAATATATCCTTCCTCATTTAACATAACGTCACATTATATCACCCAAACTTTATAATATATTCTGCCCAACTTTAAAATTTCCAAACGGCCCTTATATATTTTCGGTAATACTAGTGTCTTCCCCCACACATTTTGATTATTTATAGAGTCAACCCTTATATACTAACTACTACCTTTCTAGTCCTATTAGTTTATAAACTCATGTTTTCAAACATTATTACATACATATAATACGTATATAATTTCCGAATGGCACTAATATTCTTTTCCGGAAATTCTTGTGTCATCCCATATGTTTTGTTTATTTACAAAACCACCCCAATTTCCATACTTGTTATATTATTACCCCATTAATTTATAACCCAAGGTACCTCAACATTATAATATACGTACATAGGTATATATTTACGGATAAGCCCCCCAGATTACTCAAATTTAATTGTTCGCCCACATTTTCCCATAATCACATTATAACCCCCTTTATATTATAAACTTCCTTTTAATTACTCAAAACCGACTTTATTAAAACTCCAAAACAAGGTCTTAATATTCGGAACCCTTCAATAACCTAAGAACCATAATTTCTGCACAGAATAACAACACCAATGTTGAATCAAATTTTCGGAAATCAATAACAGCCACAAACTTCTACCATTTCGAGATCCTAGTTCAATTTTATGGGCTCAATTTCGCAGTCATAATTTCAGTTAGCCAGAAAAAATTTGGTTTCAATGTCTAAATACAACATATAGCTCACGGTTTCTAGTTCCACAATTTCAGAAACCAGTAAACACTCAACAACTCCTAAAAATCGCACTAATCCAACAATCAGAACAAATCAGTCTCGAATCTACTACAATACAAATAACATTCAATTAAACAAACAAAAAACGAAGTTAGATCTAACCTCGTTTTTTCTGTTCAGTCGCGCAACAAATCGACGCCTGCGAACCGGTGGGGTGTTAGGGCGACGGCGACGGAGGCAGAGCGGCTGGCGCGAGAGAGAAGAGGCGGTGGCGGCGGTGGCGGTGGGGTCGCAGGCGTCGAAGCACTCGCTCTGGAAATCGCCGTCGCACACAGAGAGGGTTAGCCACACAGGGAGGAGGAAGAAGAAGAAGTCGCGCGACTGAATTATATTAAAGGGATCTATCGCAGCGGTTCCTACTAAGAACCGCTGAGATAGGTCTGTAAAAAAGACCTATCTCAGCGGTTCTTAGTAGGAACTGCGATAGAGTTTTTTTTAACGACCCTAGCGCAGCGGTTGTTACTTACAACTGCTGAGATAGGTTTGCGGGATTTTTAAATACGGCCTATCTCAGCGGTTGTTTTTACAACCGCTGCGGTAGGGGCGCTGCGATAGACCATTTCTGTACTAGTGAAAATTAACGAATTCACTCCGGAATGAAATAATCTGGAACCATGGGATGACAAAGATTATCTTCGTGGATGTATAAGCTGGTACGTCTCAAGATTTCAAAGACAAGTGCAAGAAGCACTAAGTACTAATTATAGCTCAATGTCACATTTCACCCTCATACTAGAAATCAGCCTGAAAAGACAATAGAAACACTTCATAATATATTACGCACATGTGGGCCAGACATTCAGGGCATCTGGATAGACAATTTAGATCTAATCGAGTATGCGTACAATAAAAATACCGCTTTGATTAAGATACCTCTACTTCCAGAATTATTAAAGACCGCGTAAAACACCTTCATATTGGAATGAGATCACCAAGAACTTGCTGCTAACACACGATTATATAAAATAATGTACAATGCATTAAGAAGAACGGAAAGGGAAAACTGAGCCCTAAAGTCATTGGGTTGTACTGCTTTACCGAGCGAGTGATCCCATGCATTATAGGTCAATACACCTAGCGAATTGGGGAAAGAAAAGATGTATTTCACATCTCCCAATCGAACATATATATACCTTATCCAACACAAGTTTTATGGCTTGAGAGGCTAGAACCAAATCCAAACAGGAGACATGTGTAGACTCCAATAAGAGCTCACAGCATGATTAGGAACCTCTAGTTGGATTACATGGTGGTAAAGACCACATGGGAGATGGAATACTCCATGTAAATTAAACATCTTGAACATGTTATCTCACATATGACATAATTGTAAAGTACGTGGGCGTAATCCTTTTTAAGAGGGTAGAACGATTTCACGCGCTTAACGTATATCTTACATATCAAGTACGTAGATTATTGTACACATAGTACAAGTCATTCGACTATAGTAAATTACTTGAAGTAATATTGTATTGTTTTCACATGTATGTTCACATAAACATATATTAGTTTCCATCACTGAATGCGAATAGGAAGAGAGAATAGAAATAATGTTCTTACCTTAATCATGATTACTTACGCACAATAGAATGCAAATACTAGACATAGAAATGTCAATCTTGTTAGCTCCGATGTGAGAATACAAGTAAGGAGGAGTAGAAACTCCAGTGATATCGTGATTTGTGACTCAGTATGAAACTGAGTATGGTGATATTATGGTTTGCAACTCGGTATAAAAGTGAGTATGGTAATATTATAATATATGAATCGGTATGAAACTGATGTGTAAGCTAGTGGTAGTTAAATCCTCTAGGAAATGGATGGGTGTTAATTAAGGGAACTTAGTCCCATGGTTTAGGATATATACCAATCCTTTACTCCTATGACTAGATTTATTACACTAGTGCTGCTTGAGTATCGACTGATCACATGGTGGCAAGAATTAAGAAAGACGATATTAAAACTTGTAAATGATTAGATATATTGAAATTGACGTGGGAGGTCGAACTTGATCCTGGTCAGATCAAGAGAGACTGAACGCAATTGGGATGGAAAGATAGCTCAACACTGGCGCTGACCATGTCGGGGTTGAATGATTCTCGAAACTCCCTACAAGTGGACACATATATGAGTAGCCAATGAGATTAGGTGATTGTAGAGATTGTGAGTTGTTACCCAAGGGGTCATGGACCTTAGAGTCATTCATCATAAGACCGGTGTGGCCGCGGGTAGATATAAAAGTTTGATGGTATGTGCATATATGCACTTAGTTGTGATGTGTTTGTATCCTTGGTGATACTTATGATATATATACATATATATTTATATTTATATACATACATATGGTAGTGGAGAGTGGAAGAATTATATGTGGCTTAGAAAGATATGAATTGAGATGTGATATGAACACCTCGGAGAGGTTATTAAGGTATTGGTATGGAAATGAAATGGGGTGTTGATGGATCACCTATATCCATATATAAATAAAATATACGCCATGAATGTTGGCTATGTGTTGTATAATCACACTAGGATATTTGTGAACATTATATCGGATAGATATACGTTATTAGTATTATATCGGATAGATATATGCTACCAGGACTTGATTCCCTAGGATTACTATTTGAGGAAGACGACTTCGGGAAGAAGTCTCTTTAAGGGGGTATATTGAAATACCCAAACATTAATTATCTTAAATAACAAGGAATTAATTAAATAAAAGAGTTTAATCAAAGATTAAACAATAAATGATAAAGACTTATGAGCCAAATTCATTAAGGAAATTTATAACCTCTAAATATACATATGTAAATAAATATGTATAGTCCAAAATGGGCACTAAACCCCGCATAAAATAATGGACTGACGTGGGAACATTAATAAGGAGAAAACAACTCCTAAGACTAATGTAACATGTAACACATTAATACATGGATTAAGATCACAAACAATGAGTAAGATAACTATATAACATTTTATATAGTCAAAATAAATTATAAGTACAACACCCATTTAGAAATACACCTGAGGACAAAGTAACAACATGTGTCACAACCTAATTAACACATGAAACGAGTCCAAATAAATAACATGTAACACTTTAATATTATACGTTTCATAAATTACAAAAAAACCCACAATACCGCCTTGTTTGGGCGGCATGTCTAAGGGGGGAAACAAGATATCAAAAAGCAAAAGCAACTCTAGGGTCCAAAAGTCTTAAGCTACCTTAGAAAATATCTCCTGACATTGCCATAAGCATGATTTTACCACTCATTACTCTCTACACTTAAACAAATCAAAATAAACTCTCTTTCTTTCCTCCCATTGCCGATTTTTAAGAGGAAAAAGGGGATTGAAAAGTGCTTTTGCTTTTGGAAGGAAAATTCCTAAGTTACTAAAGTCTCCTCTCCTTGGGAACTACAACTCTTAATTTACTTACATACTCTCTCACTCCCCCATTCCCTTGCCCATGTTGTTGCCGATCTTGAACCCCTCCCTCTCTCACTCCCCCATTCTCTTGCCCATGTTGTTGCCGATATTGAACCCCCTCCCAGCCGTGAGTAAGCAACTTCGTCCTCCCTTTTTTTCTTTTGAAACTTAATTGTTGAACACTTAATGTTCTTGGTTAATACCAAGCACAAATCCTTGTTTTTGTTTTGAATCTTCCCATTTCTCCACCAGGAACAAAAGCAGTATTTTTCTCCTCCTTCCATGGTAAAAAAGTTATTGTTTGAAGGCTAGGAAATTCAAAAATAACACAAGGGAAGTCAATAAAGGTAAAATGTGTTCTAAAACTACAAGTCTTTTCCTTTCATCCGTATGTCCAAAAGTGTGATTGAAGTGACTCATTTTATTCACATATTTCATGCAAAATCTGGAGCTCTTTCAACCTCCAAAAGATGGCCAAAAATCTCTAGAGAAACAAGCCCCAACTTGTGTTAAACTTCAACCTCAAGATAAGCCTTGAAAATGAGATTTTAAATGCTTAAATCACCTTCCATTCCTAGATCTATCAAAGATATGACTCTTGACCTTATTTTCTAGCCTTGGTCGAATTTTTGAAGAGGAAAAACATCCACTTTGACTCACAAGGTAAAAACCACTCTTAAAGTCATTTTTCCGGTTTAAACTTCTAGATCTTGGTTAAGGAGTATAAAAGACCCTAACTTTAGATATTTATTTTCCTTGTGACATGGCCAAAAATGTATCCACTTAAGGTCTAGTGGTTGGCCGAAAATCAAGGAGGAAACAAGGAGAAAATCAATATTAAGAGGGTAAGACTTAAATCTAAACGTTTATACTTAAAACATATGTTTAAGCCTCGTTTATGTACAATGAAAACTTAGAGTGCTTCATTGTGTAATTTAGGGCTGAGAGCTTGAAGAAATTCAAGGGAAAAAATCTACTTGGGAGCTTAAGGGTAATACACTAACCTTAAAGCACACTTTTAAGGTTTTAAGTTTTTGGGTTGTGTACTGAGTATGGCCAAGAGTTGTGTGAGAAAAATGGTTAATAATGACCTAACAATGAATATAAACTCATATTAAAACATTGGGTTAAGTTAAGTAATGGTTTAAAATGCCAAATTATAAAGTGTAAGTGACTATATTGTGAAATTTGAGACTTGAACAGTATGAGCACTTATTGGTCCAAAAACTAGTGTGTTTTTATAAGTATTTTTGTGTATTTAAATTTTATGTTATGGTTTTTATATTGGCCAAATTTTTAGGATTGTTTTTATGAGCTTTAAGGTACATTACATGCTATAAAAGCATAGGTTATGTTACGGGTGAAAATTGGTTATATAAGTGTAACATTAATGAAATAAAATCTAAGGGCAAAAATTGCCTTAAATAACCTTAGGAATTATTTAATGATATGGTGGTTGTATAACCTATGATTGGGCTAAAGGGTTTAAGGAAATAAAATTTGGAATGTGGTGTATTAATAAAGCCGAGAGTTGTAGGGGTAATTTGATGAATAGCACAAAATATAAGTTATAGTGAAATTAAAGAGTTAAGTGAAAACCCTAGGAAATATATGGGGTCATTTCATAATATTTGAAAAGTTAAGGTCAAGGCCAAATTTAGGGTCAAACTTGGGTGGACTTTGGGGCTTTGACCAACTTGGAAAAAAGAAAAGATCAAATTGTAATTTTTGAAGAAATTAGGAGTTAAATGTAAAGTATGAAAAATTTAGGGGTCAAAGTGTAAATATTGAGAAATATGGGTCAAAGTCGATTATTGGTCAACTTAGGAGGGAAGTTGATGGTTTGACCACATAAGAGAATTAAATGATGGAAATGTGAATTAAAGGAAGATTAGTAGCTATTTGTAAGGTTTAGAAAGTATAAGGGGTCAATTTGTAATTTTGGAGAAAATTAAGATGAAAATCCAATTAGACCAATAGGGGTCTGTTAATAAATTATTAGAAATTTTGGGTTGAAATTGGATATTAAATTGAAAGATTATAAAGGATATAAGTTAGGAATTAAATTGTAAGATTTATAAAGTATGTGGGTCACTTTGTAATTAGTGAAAAATGGGGTGGAACTTAAGGAATATCATTTGGGTCTGTTCGGCAATTTAAATTAAGTTAGAATAGCACCTTGGAACAAATCAAATAAGGAGTTAGAATTATAAGATAAGATTTATAATGTAATTGTAAGTTTAGATGACATTTGTGGGCAAAAGTGTAATAGTGGATATGTATGGTGCTATGCCGAGAATATTAGAGAGTTAAGGATGAATATAATATAAGGTGGAAAGATTACATGACATAGCATTAAGACTATGATCATAATGTCATTTTATGGAGTTAGTATTAATTATAGGAACTTTATAATTCATATGGAAATATATTAATATATATGTGTATAAAGTATTATAAATTATACCAAGGTTGAGAATGTGATGAATTAACATTGGTGGTGATATGGTTGGGAACCATACTAATTAACATTAGATATAAGATCTAATTGTTAGTATGTGAAATTAATACAAACTAAAGGGAGTTTGTAACTCACATAAAAATAATGGAAGTATTGTGAATTAAAAGAGATTTTATAATTCATAGAAGTGGAGTACGAATATTTGGAGTATATATATAACGTGAGTGAGGAATTAAATAAAGTACGGTGAAGTTTATTATAAGACGGGGGATTTCATTATGTAACATTAAAACATAAAGACTTAATGTCATTGTATAAAGAGTTACATAAAATAATAGAGTTATATAAGTTAAGCAATTATATTATGGAATATATAGTAGTGTTGACTTGTAAATATTGACCGCGTCAACCGAATTGACCAAGAGGGTCAAGTTGACCAACTCATCATATACGCAGGAATTTAAATGCCAAGGGTTAATAACACTTAAAGGTCAATTATATTGAATATCATATAGTAACAATAACTATATGAATGTGTGTGTGTATATATATACCGATGGATTAAAGAGATGATATATGTGGTAATTAAATCATATGTTGTAAGAGGATACAACAAGTGAGTTACTACTTTAATTAAAAGATCAAATAACTAATCTCGAACATGAGTTAAAACTCGAATGATTACGTTGAACAATCACAGGGTTAAATACCGGGAGATTAGTGACTATACAGATACCGACTTAGTTGATATTATAGAGAGCTAATACTTAGCCTCGTATTCCAGTGCTAGAGATCTAGAGGACGAGTACGGGATTGCACGTAGCGTCTTGTACCTGGTGAACGATATGTTATTGTGTGGTCCGATTATTCCTGAGGATTACCTTGGTTTCGAACATGTATGTGTGATGCTTGATAAGAGCGATATGTGTGATTTATTATTGATATGTTTATACGATTTAATTGTCCGACTATCTCGCGATATTAATTATGCACAAACATCTTTCAGACTGAGACAATACTAAATACGAACTCGAATCGAGTTACGATTATTGGCTAAGGAAACACTGCTCACAAACGATTAACGAGGTATATCATATTATCCTTAATCATCATATTTTACTGAACTGGCATTTATCACTTGACTTAATTTCACAACCCACCACCACTTATAACAATTTATCATCACGATTTTTAACCCTTTGAATGTCAAGTCCAAGTTCACTCATTTAATTTTCTGAAAAATTATAGTATATTATATCAAAATTACATGACACACCCATGAAATTACATGACACATCCGTCATTTTAAACTGTAAATACTATGACACATGTTAACATATCATTTGGCACATTTTTATTGAACTCAACAAAAAAACAATTACAAAATAAATACCCTAAATTCTAATAGAGTGCTAATAGATATAAAAATTACTAAAAAATTATAAATTTAAATTATTGCAAAATAGTAAACAAATCATAATTTTACAAATTACAATAGCAATTACGTATAAATTTTCAAAAACAATATAATTATTTTAAAAATATATAAATAGTTTAAAACAATGAAAATTATTTTCTACAAGATCCCGGCGGTTCTTGACTGATTCCAGTTCTAGTTTGATTCCAGATTTGGTTCCAATTTTGATATTTAAAAAAAAAATCTCACACAGCCTAAGGGATTTAGGACTAATGGTAATACTGACCGGATTCTATGAGGTATTGACGATTTTGGTTCCGAAGACTCTGCCTCACACCAACCAGTAACCTAGCGTTTTCAATTTCGGGTCCAATACGGTTTGGGCCCGAAGCTCAAAGAGAAGCTTTTGGACCACTTCAGTCACTGATGTGTCCGGTTCCGAACCGGTTTTCAACGATTATGTCATGTCGGTTCCAGTTCCTGATCGGATTGGTCCCACCAGACACGTTGGCCAGCATTAAAGTATATGCAAATTAAACAAAAGTAAGAAATATATAATAAGTGAAGAATTTATAAATAAAAATAAAAAAGGCAAGAAAATTATACAAACATGTGTAAACTATCAAGATGTTATTTTATGTGTATTTTTTAAAGAGTTCATACATATTTTTTGGTCAATAGTGGGTCCGCCGAGTTAACGAGTTATTCTTCACCTGTGACAATAACTCGTAGGTATGATACTCTCGTCCCTCATAAGTTGTATTAGGATTGTACTTCAAGATTCCATTCATATTGATCATTGTATTTTTGTGTTTTCACTATGTTATACTCCTTCCATTCAATAATATGTGTCGTTTTAGGATGTGAATTTTGTTAAAAAATAGTATAAGACATTCTAACTTTTTTCCACATTTGTCCTTACTATTTAAGACAACAGTAATTATTACCAAGATAGAAAATTAAAAAGTAAGGTTACATGCATCATTTTTCTACATTTATTATCTTTTTAATAAGTGTGCAAGCTTCTTAAATTATCTACATTTTAAACGAAGGGAGTAATATTTTATTTTATTTTTTGGGAAAAATCATGATATACCCCGAAAATCTCTTGCAATTCACAATACACCCCTTTTAGGAAACCTTATTACAAGATACCCCTAAAATCTCTCGTAATTCACAAAATGCCCCTTTTCTGTAATGTCCGTCAACTTCGTCGTTAACACCACCTGGAAAATGACATTTTCGCCCCTTCCATTTCTTTTTTAAAATTCAGGATATACCCTAAAAACTTTCACAATTCACCATATACCTTTTTTAAAAAATACATTCACAAGATACCTCTAAAAAGTTTCAAAATTCACAAAATACCCATAATCCGTGAAATGACCTTAAATAATGACTATTGTACCCCTTACATTGCAGGTCATGTTTCAAGTTCACAAAATGTCTATTTTTTATGTTATTTTATGAAAATTTACAAAAAAATATCAAAATACTAAAAATATAAAATTATTACAATTTTTTTTAAAAAAGTGAAGTAAGATTAATAATTCTGAAACATTAAATATACACGAAACTTCAAACAAATTATTATTTTTTTTCTCATTGTTTTTTAACCTTTCTTGACTATTTATCAATTTTTCTTCTTCATTAAAATATTGAAGTTATGGTCGGATAATGATTAAATATTATATTAAGCATATATATGTCAACTTATAAACAAATTAAATTCAATATAATATAAGATAATTGTATATATTTTTAGTTACCTCATCTTATATTGGATTAGTTTTGTTTATAAATTAACATATATATGCTTATTATATAATACTTAATCATTATTTAACAGTCAATATAATATTTTAATGCAAAATAAGATGGATAAGTAGTCAAGGAAGGTAAAAAAATGAGAAGAAAAAATTAATTTATTTAATTGTTTGTATGTTTAATATTTAAGAATTGTTAATTTTTAAAATATCTTTTGTAATTATTTATATGTTTTGTAAATTTTAAATACTTTTCTTTTTGTAAAATTTCATAAAATAACCTAAAAAAAAGAGACATGTTGTGAACTTGAAACATGACCTGCAATGTAAGGGGTACAATAGTTGTAACACCCCAACTTAACTAAACGTGGTTGTCACAAAACTTAACAATTCATATAGCAACTTCACAGCGGAATTATATACAATACCCAGAACCTTGCTACGGTCCAACATACCAGAATATACCGAACTTTATATTTACAACACTTATCTAAAAGTACCAACCGAATATCAAGTATCTCAATTCTAACATAGTTTGCTAAACATTGCAATTACCAACTAACGGGTGTACACGCACAACCCGTAGTGAAATACCCCGTAATTAAAAATAGTGATTAATTAGGCTAATGAATAATTTAGAAGCTTAATTAAGTGTAAATAATCATAAGGGAACAAATCCCGAAGGAAACGGATCCTTAAAACGGATTAAAAACATTACCGAACCTTAAAGCACGTTTTTCGAGGTAACCCGGGAAAACGTGACTTTAAGCGGGTCAAACAGACTCGTAAAAATTTTGGTCAACTAAATAGTCATTAATAAATATTAGTGAAGCTTTAGAACCAATAAAATCAATAAAACGAGAAATTAGTAAAAACTGTCAAAAACGGGAAGTTGTGGGGTAGAAACATAAATAACCAAAACTTATGTGTCCACTTTGAAAATAAAAAGTAAAGTGGTATGTGTGTGTGTGTGTCCGATTGGGACTCCCCCTCCTCACACTCTCTCACACACTCACTCCCTTATTTACAAAACAACAAAATAATAAAACAACCCCACACTCACCTTTTTCTCTCTCTCCCATTTCATTCTCTTCACTCACGTAATACCCCTCTCCCTCACTCTCTCTTTTATTCCTTTCTTCTTCCCATGCAATTTCCATGGTGAAATAAGAGAACCCACACAAAACCTCTCTTCTCTCCTCTTGTAACCCCCTTAATCTCTTCCAAAAATTATAAAAAGTATACCATTGGAATCCTCTCATCAAGAGCTACATTTCCATCCTTCCAAAATTCGAAAACAACAACTTTCATCTCCATGGGTATGGAGCATTTGGAGCTTCAAGACCACCACTAGAACCACCTTTCTTCTCCTTGTTCTATTGAGGTAAAAATCTTCTTGAAACTCCATCTTTTCTAGCTCTTAAAGGCAAAATGAAATTTGAAGTTAAAACCTTGCTTCTTGCTTGATGCTAGCCGATTTTGGCCTTGTTGGTGGAGTTGGAAACTTGTTCTTGAACCACTCCAAGCATTACTCATACCCTTGGAAGGTAATATAAATTCTAAACCCTAAACCTACATTAGAACTTACATAAGGTTAGGGTTAAATTGTGTATTAAAATGGTGTATTGACCATGTATATGTGAATGGGTTTTAGTGTTTAGAGCTTTGGGTTACTAAGAACCGGTGGAAAGAGAGAAGAAAGAGGAAGGAAAGGAGGAGGAAGAAAGGAGAAGCTTGGAATAACAGGTAAAATTATGCTTGTCCTTGTGTAGTCTTGTATAGATACGTGTAACAATTTTTTAAAAGAGTAAAATGGGTATTGTAGAATGGTAATGAACCATAGTGTAATATAGAGAAGAATTAAATGTATTGAAGCCTTGAAAATAATTAAAAATTGTTCCACAA
The DNA here is from genome assembly GCA_023374045.1 of Limonium bicolor. Lineage (NCBI taxonomy): Eukaryota > Viridiplantae > Streptophyta > Magnoliopsida > Caryophyllales > Plumbaginaceae > Limonium > Limonium bicolor. The sequence goes on from CM041777.1 coordinate 275,623,149, forward strand.
ACTATTTTGGGATTGTAGTGTTTAGCGCAGAGAATGTTTATGAGTGTTTTGTATTGGTAATTGTGTATGGGAGCCTTGTATATGAATGCTATTGAAACAGGTGATTGGGTAAAGGAGGTGTATAAACAATGTGGTGAGAGTATAAAATTATAGAGGAGGTCATGGCAAAATTTACCTAGGTTTAGAACACTTAATGAATTAGAACTAGGTGAAAAGTATAAGTTGTAACAGATTTTGGTAGAGATGGTTAGAGGGTAAATTGAGAGAGGTAGATAATGTATTGTAATACCTTAGAAGTGTAGGAAATGACATTAGAAGAGGGAGTTATAGAAGGGGAGTGTAAGTGTCAAAATCTGTAGCAAAATACATTAAGGAAGAAAGCAATGTAAGTGTTGAGGTAAAACTAGGAAAATTGTGTGTATGAGTTAGTATAGAATTGTGTAATGAATTAGGAAATGAATTAGGAAATGAATTAGCATGATTTAGAGTGTTTAAATTGTACTAAAACATGTTAGGATGTATGTAGGAAAATTGGGGAAGCAATGGGTGAAATTGGGAAAAGAAAATAAGGGCTGTAGCTGTAACACCCCAACATACAACAACATACTTAATATTTAACTGCAGCGGAAAATACACATCATCACATAACTTAACTCATCGGTGTTACACGCCGTTAACCACCCACGTGGCTAACAAGGCTAACATTTACACAACTGTATCGGTCTGATGGACTAGATCCCCGAGCAACTACACATTACTGTCCCCTTTATCAACACCAACATTCAATATACAAATACCTTCCAACTGTACCGAGTATTTACAACTAGTGCCGAGAACAATTTCGGTCTTACTACACCTACTGTGTACATACACTTAAATGAATACCCAAGTACAATGTCTACCCCGTCCTACTCTCGAACGGCTTCCAGCTCCTTGTACCTGAAATAGGAAAAGAAGAGAAAGGGTGGCCCCCAAGGGGCTCAGCACCTTTGCTGGTATGGTAATCCCGCAGCCCACATGCTACCGGGCCACGCACAACTAATTGTCGTCTTAACATGCGATTGATTATATTTAGTCATGCACGCAACTGTAAACACACAACACATAACATTTCGCCTCAATGGGCTCAACAAACGGATAGTATATCCTTACTTGATAAGTCACTCATGGTATTCATTATTCCTAGAGTGTTCCTCCTTTAATGGAGCTACTTCCTTAATAGACGACACTTACCCGTTATTCGGGTTATCCTTAAACGCCTCTTATCACAAACTGGGATTCATATCCATGATCCACATACTCCACATTTTACAACATATAACATGCATCCCATAACAACACATAACAACACTTCCACGTTTCAACGTGCACATAAAAACATCGAAATAGATATTGCATCACCAACAAAATACATACATAACGGGAATGGTTCTCTTAGGAACCGACCCAAACATTGTTAATACACTGATGAGCCTAGAGAATGTTGCCAGTCTCATAATAAGCTCGTTACATAACTCGTTACCGTCTCGTTAAATGAACGGTTAACTTAACACAAGGTGTCTCGGATATAGTGATCCAAGCACACCGAGCAAACATAACATAGTATGCCCCTGTGGCCCGACGTGAGTCAGTAATAGCCTTGGTTAAGCTAAAGGGAAGGTTGGGAACCAAATTGGAAAACAACCTAAACATACAAAGAGAATCGAACCGGTAAATGACATCGACTCCCATACTCACACGCGTGGCCGGAACTACCGGACTCCTCACTTCCCCGTTAGCACTTGTTAGAAGCACAACATTGAACTTAATTAAACAATCACAACATTGGGTTAAGTCTTGTTAGACACACAAGGGAAGGGAGAGTCATACATTCACACACAAACATCACACACAAACATCACATAACTAACTCACGCACAGCCGTGGTTAGAACGTTCCTTAGGTCGGAAACGTTGTTACCAGACACCGTTCTCCTACGTTTACCTAATAGTGGTTAACTAGCCCTTCAAGCGCATTCGAGGTTACCGGTATCGGCACGTAAACATACAACAACAATAACGAATGTAAACTCGTTTCATGATTTATCTTATAACGTGGCAAACATACAGAAAACACATTGGCATACAAGCCGGTGTAATCCGGTAGGACACAGGTTGCAAGAAAACCATACCTGTCACCGGAGTCCACTTTATCATGTCCACTTATGTTCCTCGAGCAATTCTCGAACAACTGACAACATCACATGTACTTTTATTAACATCGGGGTAACATGTTTGTTTAAAGTCTAATGCTCATAACTTACCCTCGTTAACTAGTTAAACAACTTGACATTTTTAACTTGTTTTACTTTCACATTTTATTACAACTTTCCACCCACTTGGTTGTCTTTATATCACATCTAACATGTCCTTAACATCCTTACAACATCATTACTTATCAATCCCCATCTTTACACACCATTTTTATACCTTAAACAACATCTTTAGAGTGGTCCGGGACTTGGTCCCTAACTTAGGTCCCGGACCTACACTTGGCAATCTTCTCGGTCTCTTTTAATGGGGTGGTCCGGGACTTCATACAGGTCCTAAGTCCCGGACCATTCTAGGCAAAATCTCTCGGGCAATTTTAAGGGGTTGGTCCGGGTCCTTGTACAAGACCCAAGTCCCGGACCTATAACCTTGTAGAACCCTCGGCCTTATTTGCACCCCTGGTCCGGGACATGACCCATGACTTAGGTCCCGGACCCAACCTACAGAATCGACGTACAACATTTTTTTCAGTCCTGCTGCTTAAGCTCTTTACGCCCAGCATATGTATAAACTTCCCAGTACACTCTTATACTCAAAACTTCACCAAATATACACCACATAACAACATAGTGCACAATTTAAATTGCATAGCACTTAGGCTCTTAAAATGCATAAATCTTAAACACTGAATTTCCCACAATATATTTGCCTTTCACCTGCAAATACATACAACAATACGTATGTCCTTTACTAATCTCTTTGAGAATATTTTTCTAAGTCATTTACCATTGGCTCTTTAGGTAGTTTCAGTAGACAACATACGTTCATTTCCAAAGGAATTTCAAGCTATTTCTGGTTAGCATAATTACCTCCTTTCCTCACAGTTTCTTTCTTGTTTCAGAAATCGGTAAGGATATTTGCTTGCTTGTCAACTTAGAACTTGAAGAGAGTTTGGAAACGTGTCAAGAGAGGACTCCACCCAGTCCTTGATAGGTTGGAATGAAGCTAGAACAAGGCAACGTAAGAACACCATTTAAGGCAAATTTTCGGACAACACAAAACATGGAGGAAACATCATTTTTCTTTGAGTTTCCTTACCTCGAAGCAAAGGAGCACAATAATATATGGAAGATGAACTCAAGCTCCTTCCATGGAGATTCCTCTTGGCACCAAAATGGAGCTCTTGAAGATTTGAAAGGACTAGGTCGAAGAGCTTGACGAGACTAAGAGATCGGTGGTCTTAGTTTTTAATTTGGACAAGTGAGCTAGAAGTTACAAGGATTTGAAGATGGCATATGGTGCTGGTGCTGTATTATCGTGAAAGGAGCAAGGAAGGGGATAGTCTACGTGAGACAGCAAGGAGGAAATGAAGGAATGAAAAGAATCACTGATTGTAGTTGTTTTTTGAAGATATTAATTACGTAAAGCAAATAGTGCTTTTTTTCAATTACTCACTTATTTACTCAATCAGTTAGCAAGGGTGGTGACTCACCACATGCAAAACCGGCCCCCATTTAATATTAGGGGTTACTTAGTCTTTATTGCTCAATTAAATTACACATGTTGACATATGTTACAAACTAACTTATTTTAGTTACTATTCATAATAACAAGGCACATAAAAGTGAGATTTTTGATTTCCCATTGATTTAAACTTCCAAATGTGATACTAAGTAGTACACATGTTAATTAAAGAGTAATGATGGACATCTAGCCATTCAAAACTCATTTACAAGACAATTTTTCAAAAAAACGTGTTTTAAGACTCCTTAAAGCACATTTTGCGTTTTAACTTGTTTCCAAGCTCGGTTTTCTTTGATAATTGATTTAATAGGCTCATTAATATATAAGTAAGGTCTTGGTAAGTTCATCAAGCCTTAATCAAAATTATCCCAAGCTTAGAGCATACTTTGTCCTTATTGCCTTTTAGGCAATTAATTGTATTTACTATTTATGACATTGTTTACTAATGTTTCGGAGGCTCTTTTTAGTCTTAATAATTTATTATTTAATGTTTAAACAACTTATTAAGGTTTGGGGTATTTCAATCTACCCCCCTTAAAAGAACTTCGTCCCCGAAGTTCACACTTCCCACATATCATTGGGTTAGAATACGGGAATTACTTGTATAATAAAACACTTCCATAACCAAACATACTTTACATCACTGTCCCGGACTTAGCGGTCCGAGTAACATATCCACATCCATACATAACATAACATACTTACATAGTAACCTCGGACTTGCTGGTCCGGGTACCTTAACAACATTTGCACATACATAACAACCCTTAGACTCTCTTGTCTGGGCACATAACAACATTTAGACCCATAGGTCCTGATAACATAACATCCTTTAGACACATAGGTCCAGGTAGCACAACAACATTTAGACTCATAGGTTTTGATAACATAACACTTCGGACTTAACCACGTTAGGACTCAAGGTCCAATTAAATTTTTTTTCCTTACACATTCCACACAACATGTCTTAGCATGTACAACAACTAAAAATTTCTTATGAGATTAAGTAAGAGAACTTAGCTATGTAAGGTATCTAACGACGTTTTATAAATACCGGTTCAAACCCTTTTGAAAACACATACAACTCCAAGTCCAACTTATGCTCTTTATTCCCCTTTTTTTTTCAGTGTGGTTATTTGTGACCACTTGTAGGGAGCTTCAAGAATCATCCAACCCTGATGTGATCAGCATCAATGTTGAACTATCCTTCCACCCCAATTTGTGTTCGGCTTCCCTTGATCGCATGCAAATCAAGTTCCACCTCCCACTTCATTTTCAAACATCAACTAATACACTCATTTCCAATTTTCTATCTTTTAGTTTTTCTAGTCATATTCACTACATCTCCAAGGATAGAACTCTGTCTATCAGTCATCTCCATTCACTTTAATCCAGTTACCTAGGGAATCCTATTCTCACTAGGTTCTATGTCGGTTTCATACCCTTTCATAGATCTCTATATTGTACATATACATATATTTTATCAAAATACAACACACAGTTTAACATTTAGTATCATATGAACATATACTGTCGGGGTTTTAGTTCCCCGGGAGTTTCTTTACTCCCACACTTGTACCCTCACACACAACTGTTACCAATATTAACACATTCATCACAATGGTATTCACATCTACTGTGCGTAATTACCACAATTAAACCATGAATGTATGCGTATGTTTATGTAACACACACACCACTCATCAAAACAAATTATTTTATGCTATGCACACCATAGTTCACGTACACTTGCACGGTAGTAGACTCTAAGTGGCTTTGCGCTCTACCCCCCTTAAAAGGGATTACACCCACGTAATCAATCACTTACTCATTGTGCTATAACATTCCACCGTCGTGAAGTGTTTAATCTCCACACGGTTTATTATACAATGTATTCTGGTTTGAGGATCTTAGCCATATTGGCGGTTTAGTCCCTAACCAAGAGTTCTCTTTAGAGTTCATTTAATTCATAACCAGTTTCGATTCTGGCCTGTGAAACTTCTAGGCGTTACTAATTAGCCATTCACTCATATTCACAACGCACATCCATCACTTGGATCGCTGGCTCACTAGTTTCTGCTATGCGATTCCTGATAATTTAGAACTTAGTTGTTCATACATTATTCCTACTGTATTGTATATTCCCGATTAGCACCCTTATTTAGGTAATAACGGTTTCTCAACCGACGCGTGGTATTTCTTACCACGAGCGAACTCGGTGAGTTTCAACTTTCTATGCATTTCCATGATAACTTACTGTACTCACCCTGATTTACTTGATTTCTTCCGACGTACTGTCGGTTGAATTTGAGCCACTACTTAACATGTAGTATTCGCTCAGTCATTTTCAACAATTGTGGTATATTCCATACCAATACTTAACATACTGTGTAACTATAGTCACTTATTGTGAATCAGGTATCCTTCCATCGATACGACCTTGCATTTACTAAGCCTTGGTCCTTATCGTGTTATAATACTCCTTATACTTCTACCACAATTGACATCTCCCGAATTTCTAGCTATCCCACTCGATCATTATTGCCCAAGAGCAATACCAAAACGCTCAGTCATACAGAGTGCAGAGGCGTAAACTCTTGACAGTAAATCTCTTATGCGATTGCAAGGGATTTACACAGTATTCCTTATCACATAGTATCAAGTACTGGCTTGTGCCCAGTCTGTATGTCATCACTTATCTTACATGTTCATTGTGTCTAATTCATAACTGTGCTTGTTGGCCATTTTATTATTTAATAATACTCATGCAACGGTCGCTTACTGCGCACCGTGCGGTTACTCATTGTATAATATCAACTCGCACTGCATCTGCTGTTATATTAGCTTCCGCCATTACACTGTGTTTCGCCATTTATTTGGCTGATTACTGAATACTCTATTCTTTGGGGTCTTTATGCTCCTTGAGCGTTGCTCATTACACATTTAGCATCACACACCTCTGGTGGTTGCTATTAGACTTATTACCCTTCGGTCTCCACAACTGGTACGAACACTCCTTTTCGTACTTTTCCTACTCACATCATTCCTGGGTAATAACGATATGGTCAACCCTTAACATATTCTCTAGACATATTCCTACTCATTACTACCGTTCTGGCGGTTTCACAATACTAAGAGGTGTCCCCACTCTTTAAGTAGTGGTTCGTTATCCGCTTTTATTACTTATATAACATATAACTTTCGTAGTCAACAAAATTTACTTATGACATTTTACTTGTGGCTTATAAGCCCTATTGCCTCGAGCTCCGCTCATTATAGGCTGTTCACTTTCATTTACTTCTTCGAACCACATTACACGGTTTGCAGGTTGTACTGGGCTCCATGACAAGGTCGTTATGCCTTTCATGGGGTCCCTTCAAGGATGTCAGAGTTCCCCTGACGCCTTAGATTAAACTGGGTGTTAGTTTCAACCCCGCGTTTCTGTCATGTTATTCCGTTCAACACTGTTGATCCAAACACCCCTTTAAGGACAGCTCCTGGGTGTTACTAGGTTATGCCATCACATCTGGCTTTCACTTATGGGTACATTTAATTAACCACTTTTCCTTGCGTTCTTGACTGGGTTATATACTCTCTTTAGGGAGATTGATATCTCTAGTGATCATCTCGGGAGTCTCATCCCGATCATTGCACATTCATTCCTCAGGATTTTTAAGACATATTCCATGTCCTTATTTACCAACTAGTGCACTTCGCACTTGTTCACCTTTAGACATTTCCTTAAAATAAATTCACTGATTCTTGTAGTCTTATTGACCTTACTGGTTTCTTTACTTCTACCATTCTTGGTAATTTTTACTTTGTCTGACTTTTACTTCGGACCGTAGTATGGAGTCGACTACTTCCCGTGTTTCAGACTCCACTCGTATACATATGTGGGGTATCCTGTTGATACATTGCTACTTACCCGGTTAACCTATAAGAAGGTCTGCCAGGCCCACAAGCTCCTATCGGAGTGCGGTCGTCCCACAATTCAGTTGGTACACTCGTAGTGTCCGTCACACGCCTAGGTGAAGTATTCTGTTGTCAACTCCCTTATATTATCCTGTGATAATATGCATTCCGTGCTTCCCGATCTTAATCAAGGGAAGGTTTATCCACTATTGTATTTGTTTTTATGGTCCATCATTCCCTCGGGTTGCTACCCTTGGGTTTACAGTTTCCATCCGGTTATTTAAAGGTCACTGGGTATACTTACCTACCATGTGGCACTGAGGCCGGTGTAGGTCTTCTGTTGGTTTCAAGAAGTTGGAAGTAAATGGGTTTGAAAGAAAATTTGGTTTGGAAAAAGGTTTTGAAATGAACTTAAGTCTAAAAGATAACTCTCATAGTTTCGCAACATTTCCTCATTTAACCAACGTCTAGCTTCTGCTGACTGGTGTACTTCCAATTATAGAGGTTAGGCTGCTAAGCCCTTCCACAACTATGTTGATCTCACTTAACTTCACGGTACCTTACTAAGTACCTGTAGTTGTTTAAAGTTTCTCGTACAGCCTTGTTATAGCAGCACTTGCCATGGCAAGTGCGCCATGCTAACTGGCTACTGGTCCAATAAACATTGGTTGCGGTATGGTTTCCGCTTACTCTGACATTAGTGGCCTTGCTGGCCCTTACTTGATCTCACAGTCTTAACAATAAATCTTCTAGGTGACTTCTCACTGTCTTCACATAACGATCATCAACTAGGGTGTTTCCCATTCTGGGAGACCCCTTTGTCTTAGTATTGTATTCTCTTTGTAGCCCGTTCCACGTATTTGTCGTGGTTACTGAGACTTGTCTCTTGTTTGGGCACTACGTTGTAGTTCCTTTGTCGGTTGGTATACCGTTGGTGTATTAGTTAACATTGTAGTCCCGTGGACACTTGTCTCGGGTTTCATTACCTCACTTTTTGCCTGTTGCACGCTTGGTGCGTTGCAAGCTGGTTTTTCTCGACTGCTCGGCATGTCGATCCAGGTTGCTGGAAATTCTATTCTCTTTTACACAAGATTCTTCACTTTTCGCTACCTTATGCGGCCGACATTGTTAAAATGGGAACCGTCTTCGGGATTCACACCTTTCGGAATCTACCGTATGACAGGCTCTCCGTACTTATAAGGACATTTAAATACAGCCAGATCGGGTATTCCCGAGTAAGAGAGAACTTTCATCTCTCTGGCGTTCTTCCCCAAGTTATAATTAGGGATTGTGGAGGGTGGGATGTATATGGTAGGTTTCCAATATTCACCGGTCCTCTTAACTAGCGTATCTCTCACGCTATCACTCATCCCTTAACCCACATGTACTGAAATCCTAACTCGGTACTTCCTAAGCTCGGTAATTCAGTCATCAGAGCGACACTTCGCTCTGATACCACTTTTTGTAACACCCCAACATACAACAACATACTTAACATTTAACTGCAGCGGAAAATACACATCATCACATAACTTAACTCATCGGTGTTACACGCCGTTAACCACCCACGTGGCTAACAAGGCTAACATTTACACAACTGTATCGGTCTGATGGACTAGATCCCTGAGCAACTACACATTACTGTCCCCTTTATCAACACCAACATTCAATATACAAATACCTTCCAACTGTACCGAGTATTTACAACTAGTGCCGAGAACAATTTCGGTCTTACTACACCTACTGTGTACATACACTTAAATGAATACCCAAGTACAATGTCTACCCCGTCCTACTCTCGAACGGCTTCCAGCTCCTTGTAGCTGAAATAGAAAAAGAAGAGAAAGGGTGGCCCCCAAGGGGCTCAGCACCTTTGCTGGTATGGTAATCCCGCAGCCCCATGCTACCGGGCCACGCACAACTAATTGTCGTCTTAACATGCGATTGATTATATTTAGTCATGCACGCAACTGTAAACACACAACACATAACATTTCGCCTCAATGGGCTCAACAAACGGATAGTATATCCTTACTTGATAAGTCACTCATGGTATTCATTATTCCTAGAGTGTTCCTCCTTTAATGGAGCTACTTCCTTAATAGACGACACTTACCCGTTATTCGGGTTATCCTTAAACGCCTCTTATCACAAACTGGGATTCATACCCATGATCCACATACTCCACATTTTACAACATATAACATGCATCCCATAACAACACATAACAACACTTCCACGTTTCAACGTGCACATAAAAACATCGAAATAGATATTGCATCACCAACAAAATACATACATAACGGGAATGGTTCTCTTAGGAACCGACCCAAACATTGTTAATACACTGATGAGCCTAGAGAATGTTGCCAGTCTCATGATAAGCTCGTTACATAACTCGTTACCGTCTCGTTAAATGAACGGTTAACTTAACACAAGGTGTCTCGGATATAGTGATCCAAGCACACCGAACAAACATAACATAGTATGCCCCTGTGGCCCGACGTGAGTCAGTAATAGCCTTGGTTAAGCTAAAGGGAAGGTTGGGAACCAAATTGGAAAACAACCTAAACATACAAAGAGAATCGAACCGGTAAATGACATCGACTCCCATACTCACACGCGTGGCCGGAACTACCGGACTCCTCACTTCCCCGTTAGCACTTGTTAGAAGCACAACATTGAACTTAATTAAACAATCACAACATTGGGTTAAGTCTTGTTAGACACACACAAGGGAAGAGAGAGTCATACATTCACACACAAACATCACACACAAACATCACATAACTAACTCACGCACAGCCGTGGTTAGAACGTTCCTTAGGTCGGAAACGTTGTTACCAGACACCGTTCTCCTACGTTTACCTAATAGTGGTTAACTAGCCCTTCAAGCGCATTCGAGGTTACCGGTATCGGCACGTAAACATACAACAACAATAACGAATGTAAACTCGTTTCATGATTTATCTTATAACGTGGCAAACATACAGAAAACACATTGGCATACAAGCCGGTGTAATCCGGTAGGACACAGGTTGCAAGAAAACCATACCTGTCACCGGAGTCCACTTTATCATGTCCACTTATGTTCCTCGAGCAATTCTCGAACAACTGACAACATCACATGTACTTTTATTAACATCGGGGTAACATGTTTGTTTAAAGTCTAATGCTCATAACTTACCCTCATTAACTAGTTAAACAACTTGACATTTTTAACTTGTTTTACTTTCACATTTTATTACAACTTTCCACCCACTTGGTTGTCTTTATATCACATCTAACATGTCCTTAACATCCTTACAACATCATTACTTATCAATCCCCATCTTTACACACCATTTTTATACCTTAAACAACATCTTTAGAGTGGTCCGGGACTTGGTCCCTAACTTAGGTCCCGGACCTACACTTGGCAATCTTCTCGGTCTCTTTTAATGGGGTGGTCCGGGACTTCATACAGGTCCTAAGTCCCGGACCATTCTAGGCAAAATCTCTCGGGCAATTTTAAGGGGTTGGTCCGGGTCCTTGTACAAGACCCAAGTCCCGGACCTATAACCTTGTAGAACCCTCGGCCTTATTTGCACCCCTGGTCCGGGACATGACCCATGACTTAGGTCCCGGACCCAACCTACAGAATCGACGTACAACATTTTTTTCAGTCCTGCTGCTTAAGCTCTTTACGCCCAGCATATGTATAAACTTCCCAGTACACTCTTATACTCAAAACTTCACCAAATATACACCACATAACAATATAGTGCACAATTTAAATTGCATAGCACTTAGGCTCTTAAAATGCATAAATCTTAAACACTGAATTTCCCACAATATATTTGCCTTTCACCTGCAAATACATACAACAATACGTATGTCCTTTACTAGTCTCTTTGAGAATATTTTTCTAAGTCATTTACCATTGGCTCTTTAGGTAGTTTCAGTAGACAACATACGTTCATTTCCAAAGGAATTTCAAGCTATTTCTGGTTAGCATAATTACCTCCTTTCCTCACAGTTTCTTTCTTGTTTCAGAAATCGGTAAGGATATTTGCTTGCTTGTCAACTTAGAACTTGAAGAGAGTTTGGAAACGTGTCAAGAGAGGACTCCACCCAGTCCTTGAAAGGTTGGAATGAAGCTAGAACAAGGCAACGTAAGAACACCATTTAAGGCAAATTTTCGGACAACACAAAACATGGAGGAAACATCATTTTTCTTTGAGTTTCCTTACCTCGAAGCAAAGGAGCACAATAATATATGGAAGATGAACTCAAGCTCCTTCCATGGAGATTCCTCTTGGCACCAAAATGGAGCTCTTGAAGATTTGAAAGGACTAGGTCGAAGAGCTTGACGAGACTAAGAGATCGGTGGTCTTAGTTTTTAATTTGGACAAGTGAGCTAGAAGTTACAAGGATTTGAAGATGGCATATGGTGCTGGTGCTGTATTATCGTGAAAGAGAGCAAGGAAGGGGATAGTCTACGTGAGACAGCAAGGAGGAAATGAAGGAATGAAAAGAATCACTGATTGTAGTTGTTTTTTGAAGATATTAATTACGTAAAGCAAATAGTGCTTTTTTTCAATTACTCACTTATTTACTCAATCAGTTAGCAAGGGTGGTGACTCACCACATGCAAAACCGGCCCCCATTTAATATTAGGGGTTACTTAGTCTTTATTGCTCAATTAAATTACACATGTTGACATATGTTACAAACTAACTTATTTTAGTTACTATTCATAATAACAAGGCACATAAAAGTGAGATTTTTGATTTCCCATTGATTTAAACTTCCAAATGTGATACTAAGTAGTACACATGTTAATTAAAGAGTAATGATGGACATCTAGCCATTCAAAACTCATTTACAAGACAATTTTTCAAAAAAACGTGTTTTAAGACTCCTTAAAGCACATTTTGCGTTTTAACTTGTTTCCAAGCTCGGTTTTCTTTGATAATTGATTTAATAGGCTCATTAATATATAAGTAAGGTCTTGGTAAGTTCATCAAGCCTTAATCAAAATTATCCCAAGCTTAAGCTTAGAGCATACTTTGTCCTTATTGCCTTTTAGGCAATTAATTGTATTTACTATTTATGACATTGTTTACTAATGTTTCGGAGGCTCTTTTTAGTCTTAATAATTTATTATTTAATGTTTAAACAACTTATTAAGGTTTGGGGTATTTCAGTAGCAAGGTTCTGCTACCGTCCGACCCAGAGTCTGGATCGGACGGTGGGTCGGACAGGGCTTAAGAATCGATAATCAACCTTTCTGGAATGGTCCGACCCAGGACCGTGGATCGGACGTGGGTCGGACAGGCAAAATTTTTCCGTGGTCGAAGTTACTGACTTCGTCCGACCCAGAGTATGGGTCGGACAGTGGGTCGGACGGAGCTTGGACACGGGACCGAAACCTTCTGGAACAGTCCGACCCAGAGGGTATGGGTCGGATGGAAATAGTGCTGGGTCGGACGGGGAGAATTTCAGAGAACGGGAATCTACTGGAATGGTCCGACCCAGGGCTTGGGTCGGACGCTGGGTCGGACGACCCATAACTTACAAAAAAAAAAAAAAAACTGTAAGCTTATAACTAGTATATATATATATGTATACCCACCTATACATATGTACATATTATATGTAAGCGAACCATTGTTAAGTAATTAAAAGTAAGTAAATAAAATGTAAAGTATAGGAATGTAAAGACTTAGTAAGTATGAGTTAGGAAACGTAAGAGTAATCGAATTAAGTTAATGATAGTTAGATTAATCATTCGATTGTATGTATATCATAGGATTTGATTTGTGACACCGGAGGACGTTCGGAAACACACAACGGTGAACGGTATGAATTCCTCATGCCCCGTATGCTATCTTGGTTACTCTGATTTGTGTGTTGTGTGCTAATTGATCACCAAATAAGATAAATGCACGAATCGGAGTTACCATGTTTACTTGTGAATATGTAGTGTTGTATATTGTCTTTAAATCTTAGTTTGTATAATTCATGAAAGGTATGGATGAATATGAGTGTGAGGTATGATGTATGAGATTGTATCCGAATAGTTTTGTGCTTGGACTTCTAACTTATTCCTAACAAGCTAACCGATCTAACTTAAATTGGTAATTAAATTGGAATGAGTAGAAGTCCGATATAGTTTCGGCCACGCGTGAGGATGAGGAGACACAAGAGGTTGGATCCGATTCCTGACTCTTAAACTGGTCCGCGGCCCAAATCCCTTAAGTGGGTAGCTGTAACACCCCACTCTATAAACCCGTAATAATCACTCCCGTAATGATCACTCTCGTAACATAATTAAAAGACGTCTCACAGCGGAAGTTAAACTACATTAATCCTCACTTGGGTGTCACATGCCATTACTCGCCCATGCGAGTAACGAAGCATATCCAAAATATAACAAATGACAACAACAACTAACTGCAGTGATGAACGAGATATTTACTACATTATCCTATATACAAACCGGTACCTATAACAAGTGAGCACTTAAGAATTCCCAGATTACAACGTACTAACATGAAATAATCCTAGAAGCGTAATAAAAGTCGAGGTCATCTACCCACGATCCCGCACTCCGGCGTCAATCATCAATCACCTGAAACATAAAATATCGGTGCCCATGGAGGGCTCAGCACTTGGCCGAGTATGTTAAACTATGTTGTCCTAGACCCTTTAGGTCACTTAGGTCAATTAGCCGTCTGAAACATGAGGTTGATTACATGCTGGTTCATTTTACAGTTTATATAGACACGGTAAATGCCATAAATAAGCATCTAGCATTCCATCAATGAATCGTACAACACCACATACAATACTCAACTAGCAAAAATATCACACGTATACAGTATACACACACATTATTCGAATGGTAATTACTTCACCAGGATAATCGTAGTATTCCGACTAAATTTGTAGTCACCATTAAGTTTTACTCTCAATACCAATGGGCGTCATGTTAGGACAACCCGTAAATAACCTTACTGGACAGTAGTCCTCCCTACACAGTGATGCCCAAGGTGCTCATTGCAAGGATCATCGTCCCGGGTCTTCCACTTGCCTAATAAAGGCGTCCATGAATGGCCGAAGCCGTGTGCCAAAAGCGGCACCCAGATCCAACAGTCTATCTAGGCCCGTCGAAATATAGAGGGAGTCGGTCCGATACGGACGTTATACTCCGGTGATCACCAATGCGCAACCAACTAGTCGAAACTAATTGGATTCCTATACCATGTACCTCAACCATCACTCTCCAATATGTGATTAATCCTTAATCAACTACCCTAGGTAAATGCTTAGGTCTTGGAGAAGTCTTTACCATTTATTACCTTTGAAGTCTCATGTACTTCCCTAGAATTAGTCTAGGTTATAGTCATGTTCAGTATCAAGCTCTAGAGACTGGGGATCCCGAGTCTCGTTCCTAGGTGTTTTACTTAGGTTAATTAGGAGTAAAGTTCTCGGATATTAGTATTCCAATCGCTTGAGAAATCATAGTAATATTGTCCGAAGACGTCGCGCACAATAATAATCGCTTAACAAATCAGGGAATGAATCCGCACAACATGCATAGCACACATATCACTCTTATCACATCAACAAACAATACCCGAACCCGAGGCTTCCTCAGGGGTTCAGACCACAGAATCCAACATACCGTACACCGTCGAGCGCTCGCGTGACAACCCCCGCGTAATCTCTAGCGCTCCCAAGACTCGTGTCTACCAACTCGTACCTCTGGTACATATGTCGTTCTAATATTAGTATATACAATTCAGACTCACTTAATCATCCTAGATTCAACCCTTACTTCCATCCCGTAGCTAACCCTTAGTTGATCTCTTGTTCAACTTGATATTTGTTAATCTTAGGGATTTAGATTCCAACTACTCGTTATATCCTACATGTATTAACAATTGCTATTTATTACATGGAAGTTACATTCTTACATTGTTCATGTAATTGTCGAGATGCATGCATGCGGAAATAACATTTACGTGCGTGCATGCATGTTGCCTAACCATTTCGTTATACGAGATAACTTACGTAGTTATACTTGCAAACATGTGCTAACATTTATATATACACCTAGAGTGTATATATTATAATTATTGTTATACTTTATTGCTTACGCACTTTTCACGCGCATATAAAAATGCTATATACTTGTATGTGTATAACGCAGTCTTCATATATTAACGTTCTACATGTAATTGTATAACCCCTTTTTATGTGATTTGTTAAACGCATTGTAAATTCCTATCATATGAATTATAGAGTTTCTCTTATGACAAAGTTTCCAACCTTACAATATACTTCCACAAATTTTCTAACTTACCCCATCATGTAATGTAATGTTTATAATGCATACTTATTCCTTAATACTTCCTTATATATTTATCCTCTTACTTAACATTATGTCAAATTTACTATCCCAACCTTATTATATATTTCTGTCCACATATTAACCATTCCCAATTCAGTCCGTATATTGTAACCACTATATTTATAACCTTATTAATTTATAATCAAGGTTTTCAAACATTTTCATATATATATATGTGTGTGTTATATATATAATTCCGAACAACCCCTACTGTTTTCGGAAGTCCCTATCTCATTCCCACATGTTTTGATTATTAACAAAAACTATCCCATATATTATACTCGTTACATTATTAACCTTATTAACTTGTAACCTAAGGTATTTAAACCTTATAATATACATGTGCACATATAAATACATATATTATTGAACAGTCCCGACATGCTACCCAAATTTATTTGTCCACCCATATATTTCTTTTAATTACCCTATTACCCCCTTTTATTTTATAAACTCTCATTTAATTATTTAACTTTATAATATACACTTCAATTATTTTAAGTACCAAACTAACTCAATATTCTTCTCAATTCCCAACTGTTCGGTTTTAATACATGTTAACCCTTAACTTTTTTTATTTATACTTTGGCCCACCTTTATTTTATAAACTTACCATTTAATATCCAAACTTTATATTATACACCTTGATTTATTTAATTCCAACAACCAACAAATACTTTTTCCCAAATTTTTGAATAATTCCCAAGGGTTGCTCTAATTCCAAATTCCACCCAGATTTTTGATTATTTACAAAGTAGCCCCATAGGTTTTATAAAATGTTACATTTAAATACTTAAACTATATGTTATACTCCTTAATTAAATAAATCACATTACCAACTCATAATTTACCCAAATTCACATACAGACCCTTAAGGTCGTTTAAATTTCATTCCAGCCCCTAATCTTTCGGAAATTGCATCATATACCCATAGATTTTTAAATTGCTACACATTAGCACTTAAACCATATATTATAATCCTTAATCAATTAATTCATCAAAACTAACCCAAAAATTCTTTTAATTTCCAAACAGACCCCTAGGGTCTTAATATTTATTTTTCAACACCTATACTTCTCGATAATTACATAAACTACCCCATATCTTTTTATAATTGTCATTTTTGACTTAATATTTCTTTAAATACCTAAAATAATTACTATTTTCATTTTTGGTCAAACCTCACTTGTGGTCAAGGTTGACCACTTAATTTATCCTCTTGACCAGATTTGTTTTACTTACTAAAATACCCCCAATTAATACTCTATTTTTATATTTAACCCCTAATCTCATAAAGTTCACATTTTATATTTATAAACTTCCTAAGATCATCCCTCTCGGTTTCTATTTATATTTAATATTCTATATTTCTTTTTAGTTATGTTTTGGCCCCATATATAATTTATTTATTTTCTTAGACATTATATAAGGTTTTTAAAATTATTTAGACCATGTCATAAACTTATAAATACACCAATATTTTTCTAGTGTATGCCTAAGTAGCTATACTTACTAGTATCACAATTTACACCAGAAACTTATTTAACCTTTAAATCATTCCAAGAATTTATTAATAGTTATTTAAAGCTCAAAATACCCATAACAACATAGCCTAATTACATGGCTTTAATAATAGCATAATAATAATATTTAAATGGCATTTAAATATCTCTAGAATCGTACTAATATCACGGTTTATACAGCACATTACTTTGCCCTTTTAAAACCATTTTTTTTTCTTCCCAAGTTATTTCCTTATCATCTTCACACATATTTTGATTTAACTAATTTAGATATGTTACGGTTTATTTCTCCTAACTCATATTTACTCCTTAACCATTTAGTAGCTTAAATACACACAAATATACGCCTAAAATTTTGGCTCCCTCAACAGCATTTAAACTAGTAATTCCTTTTTAAGGCATTAAAATAGGTACTTATATAATTACCTTGCCTTAATTTGCCAAGGGGATTTCTTTCTCCAGCCACAATAATCCTTCACCAGCAACAAACTCCTTCACCGCCTAGTTAAAATATACGCACATATCATGGTTACAATTTTTTTTTTTACATACCCCAGCTTATCATGTATGTCAACAGCAAGGTTTTTTTTTTGTTACCTTCTCACCCTTCACTGCTCGACCACTCTCAGCAATAAACCTTCACTTGCCGGTGGTCTAGGTGTATGTATATGCCTGTTGTTTTGATCGTTCCAGCCATGAAGAAAAAAAAGACGCTTAGTTATTCATCCCTAATCAGCTAACTTGGAGAGATTTCACACACGATTTTAGGCACTAAGAGATGACTCATTACCTTGATGTTTTTTGCTGGAGTTTCAAGGTAGATTTCAGTCGATTAAACACAAGAGAAGAGTTCAGTGATTTTTTTTTTGTTCTGTATGAAGGACGCAGAAGACAGGCAGCTCACTTGGTCACATTTTTGCTTCATCCTCACCCCCTGTTTCTCCTCCTTCCCTGGTGTCGTTTTTGCTTGACAATAGGGCTGGAATGGAGTTATAACCGTGAGCACTCAGAGGTGGAAAAAGGGAGTAAAAAAAAACATAGTGTTTTCAGCATCAAAACAGAGATGGAAAAAGGGTGTGTTTCATCATGGTTTTCTTACCGTGGAAGATCAAGGATTTCTACTTCAACTGGTGTGATTTCCCTTGGGTTTTTGGAACTTCAAGTAGTGGATTCTGAGCTTTGAAAATGCAGGGAAACTGGTGAATGTGGTATTGTTTTCTCACGCCCAGAAAAAAAAAACATAAGTAGGAAGGTGCAGAGAGTGGCTCCTTTACCTTACCGTTGTGAGCCGGAAATGGGGAGTTCAAGGTGCGGTTGTTGCCATAAGTAGAAGGGGATAAGTAGCAGTATTATTTCTAACAAAGATGGGGTAAATCCTGATGAGAACAACAAGCTGAACCGTGAAGAGCAGGAAAGAGAATGGAGCAGGACATTACCGGTGTTTTTTTTTTTGTTTATGGTGTTGCTCTGCTGCTTGTGAGCTGATGAAGACAAGCTCTAGTTGGGTTGTTCTACTGCTGTTACTGCAACAAGGACGAAGACGCTTGGATGAAGCTGGAACGTGAAGAGGAAAAGAAAATAGACAGGGATGCAGAGTTACCGTGTCTGTTTGTTGTACTGAGGTGAGCAAGGAAATAAAAGAGCAGTTTATTGTTCCTTGCTGTCACTACTTTGCAGCAGAGGGACTGCGCAATATTAGTGGCAATGCAAAGGGATGAATCTGATGAAAGAAGGGAGAAAATGGAGCCGTGAAGAGGAAGGAAAAAATGGCGCAGGAAAAGAAAAGAAAAAGGTTGAGCTGGGAAATTGCTCTGTGTGTTCGAGAATGCAGGGAGGAAGATGAGCTGTTTTGGTGTGAAGAGAAAAGAAAAGAAAGGTTGAATACTTTTGTGCAGAACTGACGTAAGTTGTAGGAGAAAATGAAGGATGGAAGTGATGGCTGCTGTATGCCATCGATTAGGCATGGAGTGTGGAAAAATAAGGAGACTTTTGTACCATGTTGTACTTGTACAATAGTTTAATAGGTCTGATTTGCCAAATGATGTTTGTTTGTTTGTTTTTTCATCTTTTCCAATATATGTACCGACAACAAAGGGGTTTGGAGGGAGCTTTTGAAAATTGTTTTTCCTTCTTCTAATATTATAGTGTTATTTGTACATATATATAGATATGTGACCATTTTTATATGTCACATTGTTACTTATAACATTTTTGGTTTAGACGTGTGTATATACGAACTCATGTTTGTGTCTATAATTGTTTCCGGTACATAAAATATTTATATACTTTATTAGGGTGTACTAGTAGTATTTAATTTATGTGCTAATATGTACATGTGATATTACTTTTAGGAGTTTAATCTTATGTCTATTTGGACTATATATTTAATACTATAATGTTTATGGTAATTATTGCTCACGATGTAATTTAATCCTTATTAGTTAAGGTAGTAATTATTCAGGGTATTTCAGTAGCATCCCGGATTGGTGAGTCAAGTAAATCCCGGAGGTGGGACGGAGTAGTCCCCAGGGCCGGAGGTCATACCGACTTAACTTGAGTATAAGTAAGTAAGTAAGAATGAGTAAGTAAAGTAATTGAAAGTAAGTAAGTGCAAGTAAGAGAAAGTAAGTGAAATGAGTAAAAGAGTAAACAGCATTCCGATTAACTCGGATGCGTAACTTGGCTAACATCGTGAAGGTAAGTATTGTATGCCCTATTGTATTGATGCCTTGAGTTGTGTAATGTATTGTAAATGCATGTATGTTGTATGCAAAGCATGTATGTATGAAAATAATGAAATGTTAGTGGACGTCAAATAGTCGGCGTGCCCTAGCTAGCACGCGGTTATGCGGAGTTCATGCGCAGCTTTGCTGAGCCCTAGGGGCACTGTTTTTACTACACGCAGGTACGGGAGAAGGATGAAGGCCATGAAGAGATGTAGCTAGTTCCTTGATTTTTTTTGGATTGTAAACAATGATTGATGAATGGGTGTACTAAGTAGTACACGGCTGTAGTTTTTTTAGCGGTGTACCATGGGGTACACCTTTTTGGGTATAGAAAGGATGATGAATTGGTATAGATGAGTAGCCGGTAGAAACTCATTCTTTTGGGAAGTTGAATTTGGATGTAATTGAATATACTTAAATACTCGGTGATCCATTGATGTAAGTATTCGGTATGCGGTATTTTGGTAAGTAATATAGTAGCTCGGTACACTATGATCATCAGACCGTGACTGTAAGGTAAGGTAAGCCTAGCTAGCCGTATGGGCGGTTAGCGGCGTTGTATCACCCACCGTAGTAATAGTAGAATTTCAGCTGCGAACTGATAGGATTAACAGGACGATTAGACGGTAAGCATAGGATTAACGGTAGGGGTGTTACAAAAAGTGGTATCAGAGCGTAGTTACGCTCTGATGTCCATAAGTACCGAGCATAGGGGATTATCGAGTTAGGATTTCAACCGTCTTAAGACGGATACTTAGAAACCTAACTAGGAACTACCGTTACTAATAACGGATACCCTTGACGTTCTTAGGAACGATACCTTATTTAAATTCAAGACCTTTGAGTCATATCTTGCGGAGCCTAATGTAACTGCTAAATGTTCAGATATCAGGAAGAGGTCCAGGTCACCCTAGAGGAGGGGGCAATGACGGACCCGACACGCAGACGATAGCTGAAATCGTCGCTGCCACGGTAGCACAGATGCTACCACAAGTGATCCAAGCTATACAACAAACTCAACAAAACCAACAGAACCAGGCGGGACCAATCCCTCCCCCTCCACCCAGAGAAGTGAACTGGGTAAAAGCCATCGCAGATCTCCGTCCTCCATGTTTTAGAGGCGAGAGCGATCCTGCCAAATTGGAAGCTTACATATCCGAAATGGAGACTGCATTCGAGACCCTCGAAGCTCTTGCTGGAGTTCGAGTAAGATTAGCAGCTTATTATCTGAAAGATGCAGCCATGGATTGGTGGAAGCTAGTCAAGCACGAGTACGTCAATGACCCCACATTCGATTGGGAGTCTTTTGCATCACTCCTCCGATCCAAGTACTATCCAGAGCACGTAAAGACAAAGAAAAGGCTAGAGCTGGATGCCTTGAAGATGACAGACAAGATGTCTGTGGATGAGTATTACCACACCTTCACTTCTATTCTCCGTCGTCTACCTGACCTTGGGTACACCGGCCTGTGGAGGGTGATATTTCGGTATGAAGGGGGTCTATGCAAATATGGTCTGACTGAAAAGCCAGTATCCTAGAAATATGCCATTCTGTGGGGGGTGAGAACCTGTTATTCTGGCATCCCTCAAATACCTACTAAATCGTCCGTCTTTCCCAGAAAGCATAAAGGGGAGTGCAGATGTGCACTACACCTGCTCTCGATGGGCTCCACGCGGACTTATGCCCTAAGGGCGGAAATTGACTAGAGTCGCCACCTAGTTTGACCTAAGATACTAGGAAGGAAGGGAAGGAGGGTTCTAAGAAACCATTGGTTGACTCTGAAATTGTTGCCTAAGGATAGGACTTATCTGGTCATTTGCAGAGATTCTATGTGGGTTCGCACTGGGTTACACCCCTTAGAAGTGACAACGACCACAACTTCGGATTGGTGCCCGAGGAAACCTCGGTCTCCAATTGTCGGGATTACCTTCTTTCAAAACCTGTTTAGAGAGATTCATTTCAAAGGGCCATAAGGATATGATTAGGACGGGAAGAGAGAAAGAGAATGAATGAGGCGAACTTTTTCCAGCTAAGCTAGCGCCAAGAAGAGGAATGAGTGAGTTCGGCTGAGTATAGGATGAAAGATTAGGAGTCTGATTTTGAGAGTTAAAGAAGTCGAGGGTTTGTGGGAGTCAGAGGGGATTTGAATGTTTTGAGAGATATGAAGAACACCTTAGAGGGGGAAAAAGGGTTTTTTGTTTGGAATGGGGTCGCACCCTAGATGGGCTGCCTACGTACTCAACTCCCTGTTGAGATCAGACCTTACGTAGTTCAGGTTATTCGGAAGTTTTGATGTTTGTGGAGTTTGAAGATATTTGAGGTGTTTGAAATTTGGAAGGGTTTGGAGTTTTGAGAAGTTTCGGGCATGTGATGCTAGTCTGTGAGACGCTTGGGTCTGTGAGACGTTTGAAACCTTGAGATGTCGAAGTCTGTGAGACGCTTGGGTCTGTGAGACGCTCGGGTCTGTGAGACGCTCAGGTCTGTGAGACATTCGAATCATTGGAATGACAAAGTCTGTGAGACGCTCGGGTCTACGAGACATTTGGAATGGAATTAAAATCGAAGTTGAACCGGAATGAATATTGATTTGAATTGGAATTGAAATGAATTTGGAATTGAATGAGTTTGGAGTTGAATTGAATTTGGATTTGAATTAAATTTGGGTTGGGGTTGGAAAAGAAGGTCATGTCAAAATTTGGGTTGGTCAAAGTTCAAGTCAAGGTTCGGGTCAAGGTCAAAGTTGGACCGGGTCAAAGTTAGGTCAAAGTCAAAGTTCAAAATGGTCAAGGTTGGACCAAGTCAAAGTTTAGGTTGGTCATAATTGGACCGGGTCAAAGTTGGACCGGATTGAGCATTGGTCAAGGTTCGGGCCAAGCTGTTGGGTCGATTTGGGTCTGGTTCTTGGGCCAATTTAGGCCTTATTGGGCTTTCGGGCCAAATGGGGCCTTGTTTGGGTTTTGGGCCGAATTGGGCCTTGTTTGAGCTTTTGGGCCTGATTGGGCCGGCTTTTGGTTTAAGCTAAAGTGGACTTTTGATTTTGGGCTGAAGTGTGATTTGAATTAGGCCTGAGAGTAGCCTTTTGATTTGGGCTGAAATGGGTTTTTGAATTGGGCCTTGGAGTGGCCTTTTGATTTGGGCTGAAATGGGTTTTTGAATTGGGCCTTGGAGTGGCCTTTTTGATTTGGGCTGAGTGAGCCTTTGAATTTGAATGTTGGGCTTGACTTGATTTTTGGGCCCAATCTTGGCCTTGGGCTTTTTTTTTATTGGCCATTATTTGGGTTGAAGGTGAAATGAAACTTCAAGTTGAATTTTGATTTGAATTTATTCTTTGTGTGTTTTTTGGTAAAGTTTTTTTAATGAAATTAAGGGGTGGTTTGGGATAAGCTTTAAGAGTGTGGAAGGTATTGTTCCCCACAAAGCAAATCAGAAATAAGCTAGCTGTGGAGTACCTTCAGAGGCTTAAGAGATCTTCAAAGTTTTAGAAGGTATTGTTCCCCACAAAGCAAATCAGAAATAAGCTAGCTGTAGGGTACCTTTCAAGACTTGAACACACAAAAAAAGGTAACCTAGAGGGCTATCTAGGGCTTAAATATAGTAAATATCAGAAGTAAATAGATAAATATAAAACGATAAAAGAGAGGGAAAACATTAAATACATGTTGAAAGAGTGAAATAATAACCAAGATGAACAGCAACTCAAATTAATAGACTAAAACAGCACATAAAATTCTAAAGAGGCTCTCCATATCTACTACCTCTAGTGACCAAATAAGGGTTCTGGTGATAAAACCCGTGACAAGCGCTAACCTGACCAGAATACATTGCTTAGCTCCAATTCTTTCATTTCTGTTTATTTCCATTTCGAGACCAGAGTGATATTACAGATTAACATGCCTCTTTCTTTAAGTTTAGAACACCAGCTTTGACGTACTGACAGGTTTACAAGCTTAGACATCCCAAAGTCTATGGTCATCAGATTTGGCGTCTTCAAACTGCAAGGTGATTGACAGATTCTAAAAAAAAGTTTGTGATTAAACCAAGCTAATTACTGACTATTCATAAACTAACCAAGGTGGGAGGTCAATACAGATAGTTATCTAACAGGTCTGTAGAACTGTCTTTTTTTTTAAAACACGCTAAATCGGTTCTCAATACCAGAATCAAACAAACTCACTACCCCCCGCCAAACAAAGAGTTCTGTTGCCATTTACTCTCGATTATAGACAAGAAAGACGTATTGAAGTGATCTTAACCATAAGCAATCGCATCAAACACTGACTCAAACAACCATATACATCATCATAATCTACATACTGGAAGAATCGTGTGTATTAAAACAAAAAAATAGCCGAGTCGCAGCACTAGCCAAGAGAAGTCAGACAAACTCAAATGATTATATAATACCAGAAATGGAGAGACCGGTTCTTCCTGTGAAACCAGCTACAGCCAATGGAAACGAAATGAATACAAAAAAGAACACCAGAAGAGAACATCCGTTAGCTTATGGTATTTGGCCGATAATCGCAAATGAAATAAAGGATAGTTAAGGGATCAGATTTCACTTCATGCGATTTGTAATTGACAGCGGTTGACCCCTCAAAAGTCGATGTACAACTCACCTTGCATCAACTCACATACCGACGCAGTCAACAAAGGTTACAACAGAAGTATAGGTTAACCAGAAAGGGAAGACCAAATGAATATACAGTGAGCCAATCTAGCTATTCCTCCAACAAGGACATGGTCGAACTGGAATTGGATCAAACTCACAACGGCCTCAGATAATATGTACACGAGCGTGTCCGTGAGCCCATCATGAGTAGGTATCACCCAAATTAGTAGAGAACGACAAAAACAAATGAGAATATAAATACATATGAGACAGATGAGTGCAAGCTCCTCTCAGAGGTATCGTCGAAACCAAGGAGTTTGAACATGCTTTCTGAACTGGGCCGACGGATAAATGAGCGGAACAAAGGGAGGAAGTAAAACTTATAGTAACTTCACAACTTGAAATTGTGCATCTGCCGTGAACCCAAGAACCCATGTTGGGTTTGGTATTCATTGAAATGTGCGTGCATACAGAAATGTAAAAGGCGGATGGGATAACAATGGAAGAAAGGGAGAAAACCGGCGCGGGCTTCCCAAAAGGGTGCCGATGCGGTTATGTCTCCTCCTTCAAAAACCATCACCTTGAAGGCTCATTTGGAAAGTAAATAGAGAGCAGCTCGAAATAAATAGAGCAAAATAGATGCAGAGAGAAGGGAGGAAGAAGGAATCGTACGAGAAAAGCATTCCAGAGGAAATTTTCAACAGTGAGAAGATGGAGGTACACAAATGCAGTAACTTACTCTGGTGATTCTCGAAGCAAAACAAAATCGAAACCAGGAGAAAACAGGGAAATTTCCGACGGATTATCAAGGTGAAGGTTCGATGAGGATATGGAAGTTTTCTGAGGAAGAAGAAACTCGAGGGTCTGGGTTATTGATCTCGGAATTTCCAACAGAGCAAGGCAAGACAAAGAGTGTGGAGGGTGATTTTTCGGTATGAGGGGGGTCTATCTAAATATGGTCTGACTAAAAGCCTAGATCCTAGAAATTGCCATTCTGTGGAGGGTGGAAACCCGTTATTCTGGCAACCCTCAAATACCTACTAAATCGTCCGTCTTTCCCAGAAAGCATGGGGGGAGTGCAAGTGTGCACTACACCCGCTCTCGATGGGCTCCACGCGGACTTATGCCCTAAAGGCGGAAATTGACTAGAGTCGCCACCTAGTTTGACCTAAGGAACTAGGAAGGAAATGGAAGGAGGGTTCTAAGAACCGTTAATTGACTCTGAGATTATTGCCTATGGATAGGACTTATCTGGTCATGTCAGAGATTCTCTGTGGGTTCGCACTGGGTTACACCCCTTAGAAGTGGCAACGACCACGACTTCGGATTGGTGCCCGAGGAAACCTCGGTCTCCAATTGTCGGGATTACCATCTTTCAAAACCTTTTTAGAGAGATTCATTTAAAAGCCAAGGATAGGATTAGGACGAGGTGAGAGAAAGATAGTGGATGAGGCGAGCTTTTCTGCCAAGCTAGCGCCAAGAAGAAGAATTGATGAATTCGAATGGGTATAGAATGAAAGATTAGGAGTCTGATTTTGAGAGTTGAAGAAGTCGAGAGTTTGTGGGAGTTAGAGGGAATTTGAATGTTTGACAGATATGAATATCACCTTAGAGGGGAAAAAGGTTTTTTATTTGGAATGGGGTCGCACCCTAGATGGGCTGCCTACGTACTCAACTCCCTATTGAGATCAGACCTTACGTAGTTCACGATTTTTTTTGGAGATGCTTGAAGTTTCGGGCTTGAGGGGGTAGTCTGTGAGACGCTTGGGTCTATGAGACGCTTGAAACTTTGAGACGTCGAAGTCTGTGAGACGCTCGAATCTGTGAGACGCTTGGGTCTGTGAGATGTTCGGGTCTGTGAGATGTTCGGGTCTGTGAGACATTCGAATCTGAAAATGGTGGAGAGATTGAGATGTTCGAGTCTGTGGGGCACTCGGGCCTATGAGACTATAGAAGTTTGGAATGATTTGAGTTTGGATAATGATTTGAGTGTGTGTGGCAATTGAAGTTTGAGTAGAGATCCCGGGTTTGTCGGATTTGAGATTCTGAAAGGGTTGATGTTTTGGACATTCTGAATTTAGAGTGAGATGATGGTGGACTGAATTGTTTGGAGGAATGATTGTCAAAATTCTCTCTTAAAGTTTTTGAAACCGAATAATCATTTTTTGTTGTAAAAGGGCGGATAATCCCGAGGGATTACCCTATGTACCCCCTCGAACACAACACTTAATTAATGGTAAGTGCCGAGGCTCGAAAGATGGGGCAATGTATTTATGTCGAAGACTAGGATTTAGAGAGAAACACCATGAATGAGATGCCCTCAGTCAAACCCTAATAACGTCTCTAACTCCCGGGTTTTAAAACGTTGAAAACCGAAAACATTGAAATCGAGCGGAAGGGAGTTAGACGATTCTGAAATCCTGGCTGCAGCTAGGAAGGTCGTTACTTCCCTAGCACCCCGCCTTGTAAAAATCAAGGCTGCAATTAGGGGAGGTTTGTCACCCCTAATGCCCCGCCTAAAGAGATCCAGACTGCGACAAGGGAGGTTACGACCCCAGTGCCCCGCCTCAGATTTTTATTCGGAAAGGGAGACAAGTGATGTCTAACTAGGATGAAAGTGTTGGACATTTCATGTTCCCCGAAAACGATTTATTTGATTTGAAAACTAAGTTTGAAAACTTTTGAAGTTGTTCGGAATTCTAGATAAGGAAACACTGATTTTGTGAAATGTTTTAGGAGAAAACTTTCTGTATATGTGAGAAGAACTTTCTGCGTGTTGAGAAGAGTTTTCTGTGATGTGAGAAGAGTTTTTCCTTTAAAATTCCACAAAATGGTTTCTTTTTGAATAAAATGATGGTTTGAAATTCTTTTTGGATTTTGAATTTTGAAAGGAATTTACAAGTTGAGTGTGGATTGAATGAAATGTATTTAGGTTTGAGTTGAATTGAGCTGAATGAATTGGGTATGAATTGAATTTGGGTTGGGGTTGGAAAACGAGTCGGGTCAAAGTTAGACCGAGTCAAAGTGGGATCGAATCAAAGTTGGGTCGAGGTCAAAGTTCAGATTGGTCAAAGTGGGGTCAAGGTCAAACTTGGACTTGGAGTTGGTCAAAGGTTCGGGTCAAGGTCAAACCGGTTTGACTTTTGTGGACTTGGGTCGATTGTGGGCTTGTTGGTTTTGGGCCGACTGGACTTGTTGGTTTTGGGCCGAGATTGGACTTGGGCCGAGATTGATTTTGTGCCGAGTTAGTTTTGGGCCGAGATTGGACTTGGGCCGAGATTGGGTTTTGGGCCGAGCTTGATTTTTGTTCGAGTTGTTTTGAGCTTTGATGGGCTTTGGAAAATTTGGGAAGAAATGATGAATCAAATTGAGATGAATTTTGAGAAAGTGCTTTTATTAATACATGTTATTATAAGATGTGGTTTGGGTTTAGGGATCATCCAATTTATTAGGTGGGACCATGGCTCACCTAAATCTTAGGGTTCACCCTCTATCCTAAGGCTTGGGCCTAAAAGGATATTAACTAGAGCTTAATAAATAAAAACATACAACAAAGACGGGCCCACCATACAATAAGGCTGAAAGTAAGTTGCAGAAACACAAAGATAAATCAAAAGCAATTAACAAAGGTGAATTACAAATTGAAACCGACAAGGAAGGTAAGCAGTACTTAAATACATTACAGAAATTTTGCCCCGCTCGTATTAATCATTTTTACACTCAAATCATGAAGCACGCCAAGGTTAGATTAAACCATCCTCTTATTAACAGTATTGCCAAACGCTAGCCAAATACAAAGATAGGAGTTATACACCGCATCTTAAACCATTTTCACAGAACATATCAGGCACTTCCTCTTTTCATTTTTTTTTGGGCCAGAAGACAGTATACCCGCAATCACAAAGTATCATTGATAACTATGTACTTATTAGCATAGAGCGGTAGTCAAACACATAATCCAGTCGAAAGGAGTAGCCATAGAGGTTTAGGGTTCAGATGGTAATACCAAACAAGGGGAGACGAGACGAAAACCAGGTCTACAAAACTGGGCAGTAAAGTTCACCGGGGTTTGAATAGTAGCAATAGTGATCGGGAATTGGTATCAAGGAGAAGCATAGATAATCTCCTGCAAGTATACCGGGACACACCAGAGACTAAACAAGACATCAGTCCGACAGATAAATCAGAAGAAACGAAATCAAACCCGCTACGAACGCCTTTACCGTGCCCACTGTCGAACCAAAACATCATGAAAGCAGACCAAAACGTGACCGGAGATGGACCAGCCCGCTCATCATTCGAATCAGAAAACAAATCATATATACGAAATGAATAGCACATATGACTGAAACTTGATCCTGAGTAAAATTCAGAACAGCAGATCGCTCCTCATCCAAACCTGAGTAACTTCAGTCAATCTCAGAGTACATCCCAAACGAAAAAAAAACAACGAGAAGGATTTATATACTCAGTGGGGAATCAGTAGAAGCGTTACTATCAGTATACATCAGATGACATGGGAGTTCGCTGGTATCTAGACATCCTGAGTACACACGGTTGTCCCAGTTAATAAGCAGAAAGAAAATGCAACAGGAGGAAAGTCCTTTTTTCCCTAACAACAAGCAGAATGTTAGTCCTAGAAATCAGAGAGGCGACAAGTAAATGCTAAGAAGAGTCGTAAAGCTGAATAAAATGCTTATAGCAACCTAGTATGATGTGAGATGAACAAAATAATAACGCATTTCCCTACGCTGCTCGCTAGCAGATTAAGCAAAGGGAGGAGGGTGAACCCTTCATCAGAAAGAGAAAATCAACAACATAAGCAGAACGTAACCATGGGAGCGGTTAGCAAAGTAATCGAACGGCAGAAACAAAAATTTGACTGGAGATAGACCAGTCTACCGTAATTTACAGATTATAAAGCATGACAATTAGCGAGCTAACAGTAAGGAGTGTGATGGTACAAGTCTTACGCAAACCCTATCGAACCCAATGACCCCACGATGGGGCCGGTGTTCGATCGGTCGATCAAATAACAGAGTACGATAGAAGGAAAGAAGCGAGGAAACTGATCGGGGAGGGGATGTCGTCACAAAATTTTGAGCGTGGAAAAGGAAAAGAAACCCAAAGCATGTTGAACAAGAATCTGTAATAAGTAACGAAATGACAAGTGAACAAAGTAAATGGGTGCGCCAACAACGACACTAGCATCGAGCAATCTCGATGAAGTCATTTTATGAAACCGTCCGCCATCGTCGGCTTCCTCCGGCGAAGAAGTATGCAAAATAACCGAAAGAAAAAAGACAAAGAAGGGAAAGTGAAGATGAGACTTCGAAAAATTTCGGGGAGAAGCTGATGGCTTACGAGGAAAACCAGGCTTGCGATAGAGAGGGATTTCTGGCGTGGGAGCGATGGCGGTGATGATTCAGGTGGGAGAAGATCGTCGGGGGTTTGTGGTGGAGGAAGGGATTTCTGGAAGGCCTAGACGTGGGAACGAAGAAGATGAGTTACTGGCATGCAAAAGTGTGAAGAAAACTGGGAAGATGTCGAGTTTGTCGAGAGTGTTCGCCTGCCTCGGTGAGTGGATTGTCTGGCTTCAAATAGGGAAAAGAATAGGGTTTTCAGGGGTAAAAACTGAATGGGCTACAGAATCCTTGGGCCTCGATTGGTGTAAGTGTGGGTGTCATTTGTTGGGCCTGAATAATGGGTTCAGTTTGACTGGAAAGATATTATTAAAACAAGAGTAAAAATTACTCTAATGTTGGCACTAAGATTCGAAAACAAGACCAATGGTATTTATTACACTTATACTTACCAGTTGCACTAACTTAGTACTTTGTATATACATGAGGGAAATAATACTACAGTTCCACTTTGAACTGAATAATCCTTTTAAAAACACTAGTGTTCTAGATGAAGATATACATTAAAACAAAAGAGTTTAATCTAACAAAGTGAATTGCTTTCTTCCTAAGAATTATAAAATTATGGAATGCAAACAATACAATACGACACGTAATAAAATAAACGAAACAAATACATGAAATAATGAAATGGTATACTAGTATGATAGAAATAAAATACAGTTGAACGCCCTAAAAATGGAAATTGTATTAGATATATATGAGTAATGAAATAAACAAGTAACAAAATAAAACGAAATGAGAGGAAGATAATCGAATTAGCGATGAAACAAAACAAAATATAATAACATGAATAATAATAATGAAAATACACATAAAATGATAGAAATGATCCTATAGAATAATTAAAATAAGAGTAAATCCTAGAAGATAGGATAAAATAAATGAGTAACAAAATGAAAAATAAAAGATAACTCAAAAAGTAAACAAATGAGCAATAAGAAAATAAGTGAATAAAAACAAAAGGGTCGGGTTTAAAACCGTATGATTGTTGGAAATTCATTTTCCCAAAATCGTGTTTTTATGAAATGCTTTGAAAAAGACTATAAAATGATGGTTTTGTTTTGGCACGCACGTCAATACGTTTTGACAAAGAAAGGCGACGACCCCCCTTATTGTGTTTCTTATTCTGGAATTTGCTTTTATGGTGTGAGAATTTTTGGTGTCTACAGATGGCTCCCCTTGATTCAATTTTGCAAGCTCTTGCAGAATTGGATCAAGGTTGACGGGGCGCCAAAAATTCTCACTGCGGTTTATGATTTGTTCTTATGGACACGGGTGCACGGGGACTTATGACGGGCCCCAACTAGACCTCTTGATATCTAGCTCTAGGACTTAGGACGGGCCTAGAATACGATTGGAAGTATGAGGACTTATGACGAGCCTCAGTTAGACCTCTTGACGTCTAACTCTAGGACTTATGACGAGCCTAGAATACTAACAACAGAGTTGGTTTGGGTGCATGAGGACTTATGACGAGCCTAGGATACTAACAATAGATAGGTTGGTGTGCACGAGGACTTTTGACAAGCCTCAACTAGACCTCTTGACATCTAGCTATAGGACTTATGACGAGCCTATAATGCAATTGAAAGTACGAGGACTTATGACGAGCCTCAACTAGACCTCTTGATATCTAGTCATAGGACTTATGACGAGCCTATGATACTAACAATTATATTGGTTGCGGTGCACGAGGACTTATGACGAGCCTCAACTAGACCTCTTGACATCTAGCTATAGGACTTATGACGAGCCTATAATGCAATTGAAAGCACCATACTAGTAGCGTAATAACTGTCTAGCGGGTGTAAAATGAAAAGTCGAC
Source organism: Limonium bicolor (assembly GCA_023374045.1). Classification (NCBI taxonomy): domain Eukaryota; kingdom Viridiplantae; phylum Streptophyta; class Magnoliopsida; order Caryophyllales; family Plumbaginaceae; genus Limonium; species Limonium bicolor. The sequence continues at coordinate 275,655,351 of CM041777.1, forward strand.
CGCACTAGTAGCGTAATAGCTGTCTAGCGGGTGTTAAATGAAAAGTCGACCGCACTAGTAGCGCAATAGCTGTCTAGCGAGTGTAAAATGAAAAGTCGACTGCACTAGTAGCGCAATAGCTGTCTAGCGGGTGTAAAATGAAAAGTCGACCGCACTAGTAGCGCAATAGCTGTCTAGCGGGTGTACAATGAAAAGTCGACCGCACTAGTAGCGTAATAGCTGTCTAGCGGGTGTAAAACGAAAAGTCGACCGCACTAGTAGCGTAATAGCTGTCTAGCGGGTGTAAAATGAAAAGTCGACCGCACTAGTAGCACAATAGCTGTCTAGCGGGTGTAAAATGAAAAAGTCGACCGCACTAGTAGCGTAATAGCGTCTAGCGGGTGTAAAACGAAAAGTCGACCGCACTAGTAGCGTAATAGCTGTCTAGCGGGTGTAAAACGAAAAGTCGACCGCACTAGTAGCGTATAGCTGTCTAGCGGGTGTAAAATGAAAAAGTCGACCGCACTAGTAGCGTAATAGCTGTCTAGCGGGTGTAAACAAAAAGTCGACCGCACTAGTAGCGTAATAGCTGTCTAGCGGGTGTAAAACGAAAAGTCGACCGCACTAGTAGCGTAATAGCTGTCTAGCGGGTGTGTAAATGAAAAGTCGACCGCACTAGTAGCGTAATAGCTGTCTAGCGGGTGTAAAATGAAAAGTCGACCGCACTAGTAGCGCAATAGCTGTCTAGCGGGTGTTAAAATGAAAAGTCGACCGCACTAGTAGCGCAATAGCTGTAGGGGAGTGTTAAAACGAAAAGTCGACCGCACTAGTAGCGTAATAGCTGTCAGCTGGGTGTATGTGTAAAATGAAAAAGTCGACCGCACTAGTAGCGCAATAGCTGCCTAGCGGGGTGTTAAAAAAAAGTCGACCGCACTAGTAGCGCAATAGCTGTAGCGGGTGTTGGTAATGTAAAATGAAAAGTCGACCGCACTAGTAGCGCAATAGCTGTCTAGCGGGTGTTTATGTTGTTGTGTTAAAATGAAAAGTCGACCGCACTAGTAGCGTAATAGCTGTCTAGCGGGTGTGTAAAACGAAAAGTCGACCGCACTAGTAGCGTAATAGCTGTCTAGCAGGTGTAAAATGAAAAGTCGACCGCACTAGTAGCGCAATAGCTGCCTAGCGGGTGTGAAGATGCGTTCAGACAGTGAGCAAATTTTGTGGTATATGCAGATGATATGTGATGTGAGGGTGATTAACCAATGTATTAATTGAATTAAACTCCCTGTTTGTGGATGTAGGTTTTTGTGTGAGCAGACGGCTCCAGAGTTGTTGAAATTTTGAGAGATGACTTTGGCAGGTGGTGATGGCTCCGGTATGGGACTGATGGCTCCGGATTACGTGATGGCTCCGGTGCGGTCGGGTGGCTCCAGTGTGGTAGGATGGCTCCGACATGATCATGACCCCATTATGAGCAACGGCTGGGGTGGTGTGGTGGTGTGGTTTCGATTTGGAGATTGAGATTTTGAGTCGAATGGTGGGTTGATGTGATTGGTGGACTGTGTTGTGGTTTGACGTTTTGATGTGGTAATAAATTCTTGGTCATGGATGGATGGCTTCGGCCCGGTTACCGGTTATGACTTCAGGGTTCTTCATGATGGCTCCAGGATAGCTCGGGGGGCTCCAGGAAGGGATACGAGATGGCTCTATTGGTGATAGCGAGGAAGAAAGGGGCATTTTTCCTTTGAGGTGGCGCACCCTGGGCGGGCTGCCTACGTACTCAATTTCGTATTGAGATCAGACCATACGTAGTTCGAAACTGTGTAGGGCAGACCCTGGTGATGAAATGGCTCTAACAGGGATGGTAGGTGGCTCCTATATTGTTCTCGAACTGTTGAGATGGCTCCTGTGTAGCTCTAGAGATGGTCTTAAAGTTTGAGGATGGCTCCCGCATGGCTCCAGCTTGGCTTTGGGAATGGTGTCGATGAGGCCCGAGTATGACAGTGGATGACTCCGAGATTGTTTCGTACTGGCTTAGGATGGCCTTATTTTGGTTCGATGTAGCTCAAAGGTAGCCTGGGATGGCTCTGAATGCTTCGATGTAGTTCGAGGATGGCCCCGGGTGGCTTCATCATGATTCGACGTAGCCAAACATAGCCTGGAATGGCTTCAACTTGATTTCCTTTGATAGGAAGTTTACTTCAACTAAGCAACTGAATCGACTCTCAGCGAGACTAGCAGAGTTCTTACCAATCAGGTGTGATGATGGAGTGCTTATGATGCATGCAAATATTAAATGCTAGTACGGTTGCAAAATGCATATGCAGTTTTTGTAGAGAAGGTACGGTCCTATCTCTATTAATGAGGTTTACGAATATAAGACATCTTCGATTCGATCTTGAATGATTGTTGAATTGGAAGGCGTGAATAATTCTTCCTCTAATGGGAGGGATAGGGTCAATCTCTCGTGAGTTTGGATGTGGTGCAAAGCGGTGTGTGTGATTTTGGATGAGTGTTGGTGTTGTGATGATACTCTCGATGCTTAGAGCAGTATTTTCCTGAGAATTTCCTTTCGAGGTTCTGGACTTTCCGATCCTCACAAATTCCTCACTTGCAATGGGATTAGCTGTTTATGATTTGGTGCTTCGATCAAAGAATCACTCGCACTCGAAAGACCTTGTGGGGTAAGGTCACACTCTTCCGCTCATGGTCCCTTTGGGATGATGGGATATGTTGATAACGAGTATGAAGCTTATGATTCATGTTTCAGATCCGGTACTTTCAGTTAACGCTCTTTAGCTTATGAGTCAGAGGTCTTTATTGGGTTGTTACGGGGATGAGGGGTATGATGCATGTCACATGGTACTGTGGGATTTATTTGGGAATCGTGGGGCTTTTGTGCAATAAAGGACATGTTTCACCTTTGCCATGGGTGGAATGATTAGACGGGTTCTGATAACCTCTTATCGGTTTCTTCGGGACATCATTGGTCCTTTTGTTTATTTTCTCCTTCTTGTTTGGTGTGTGATTTTCGCTTTCCTGCTTCCTGCTTTTGGAATCGCATGGGCTCATCGACCTTCTTGGGCATTTTCTGCTTACTTTTTTGGCTTTCAGCTTTGCTTTCAGCTTTGAAGTTTTCATTGACTCGCTAATCTTCTCAAACATTTCGGTGTTCTTTTTTTTGGTGTCTGACTTTGGAGTCGCATTGACTCACTGATTCCTTTGGACATTTTTGTTTGTTGTTTTCTTGTGAAAGATGGTGGGGGAGAGACCATGGCTCCGGCTCCTTTGAGATCCTCTATTGCAAGGGCAAGTAAGTATATGTATGTGGGTTGGCATGTGGTGGAGTTCACAGAAAAAGGTTTAACGTGAAAGGCTCAGCGGGGCTCACTAAGGGATTATGTACAGGGCAGTCAAAGCCTTTTGGTTTTGTGGAGGTTTTTATTCCTAAGTGCCTCGTCATTCTCATTAGTCAATGATTGTTTTCTTACTACTTCTCGGATCTTTGCATGAATCACAGTTCGTATCTCGTTTATCGACATTGATCTCACTCTGAATTGTGTCTCTCCCTGTGCTGAAGGAATACATAAGTCACTCATGGTTTTACCTCTATGGACTCGCTCTATCTGCCCTCATCGCTCGGTGGATTGTCCAATATCCTCATTAAGAATTCAAGGGAAAATACCGCTCTTCGCACACTACTCACTTGGTTTGTGGTGCTGATTTCGATTTGACCCTTGTGTAAATTGGAGAATCGAGAGTTCAGTGATTCAAACATTCGATTCAACTAATCTCTTAAGATTTTTTCCCAAAGATGTCGTTTCGATACGAGAGTATGCAAATGCAACTATCTACAATGCAATCTATTGTGGTAATATGGAATTACTACGTATAGGATGCGTGAAATGCTGAAAATGATGAAAATGGTGAATGAAAATGGTTGACTTCAGGTTTTGACTTAATGTTTTTTTTTTGTGTTTTTCCTTTCGGATGCAATGTATGCGTGGTAAGGCAACACCTAGTCTCGCTTGAGTCGGTTCCAGCTGATGGTTCATGAAGCTCATCCTTTCAATGTCGACCCAGAAGAAGGTGTAGTTGTCGGGTTGGTGACTAGCTCTTGGATTTTAGGACTTTTAGGGAGTGACGACTCCCGCATGGTGGCCCCGCGATATGACACACTCTTTCCTTTTTCGTCACTGGAGTGCAAGGTGATTCTGATTGGGAGAGGTTTGAGCTTCCCGGTTTTCTTTCTTATCCCTCTGAGATTGGGCTTTGGCGGTCGGGGTATTTGGGATGAAAGATGGTGTATAGTGTGGTGACAATGAAACACATGATTACACAATTTTTGAGGTGGGCAGGACTTGTACCTGTTTGACGAATTTGGACTGATCGAAAATGCATGAGACCTTTTGTAATGGATGCAATGCATGCGGCTTGCTTTGTGCTCGGTTGTATTTGTTGGTGTGCTTATTCAGGGGATGCCTTCTGTAGATACCGTGAATTTTCACCCCATAAAGCGAGATTTATGAATGATATATAACTGTGAGGGGTCGTTCCTTATTCGCTCTTTTCATTATACGTGCATGCCAAAACAAACCAAGTTTTGGAAAAACAATTTTGAAAACACGTGTTTTCAAAGTGGCGGATTTTCTCAATATGGATTTTGATGCTCAGTCATTCGCAAATAAAATAAGGAGTGGGGAACCCTATACACATTGATCTAAATAAATTTAAAGGGAATGTACAACCTATACACAAGTCTATTCAGAAATTGACAAGAGAGAAAAGAATGCTAGGGAAAACCTATACATCAATTCTAAAAGTCATTAAATGGGGGATTTTGAGCTTAAAGACTTCTCCTGAATTCTTCTGCTCCGTCTTCGAGCTTCTGACTGATTGCTTACTCACGTGCGGGCTCCTGATTGGCCACTCACTCATCTTCGGGTTCTTGAACGGCTGCTCGCTTGTTTTCGGGTTCTCGACCGGCTGCTCGTTTTCGACCTCTTGACCGGCTGCACGCTTGTCTTCGGGTGCTTGACCGACTGCTGGCTCATTTTCAGGCTTTCACGGCGAAGCAAAACTGTGATCAAACAAAACGGGTTGGTGTTCTTCTGATTTTCAACAGTTTGAACTCGAATCAGTGTCTCTAGTCTTCATGTCGTTTGGCTCAGGTTGGTACGCCTCTGATTTTGTAATTGAACGGTTGGTGTCGGTCTTCATGTCGCTCGGCTAGCTCCACGGGTTGGTGCACCTCTGATTTTTAGCTCGATCCGCTCCGACGAGGGAAATGAGGCATATTCTTGAGAAAGGAAAAGGTGAATGATCAAGCACAAAATCTTATGTGAAAATCTACCACTTTTGTGAAAACACGAAATGACTAGTACGCTCCACAGTAATGACCGCTGCTCTCGAAGGTGGGTAGAACTTCAAAAATAGCGGGTCACGACATGGGGACTAAATCATTTATTTTGAAATACGTTTGTGAAAATCAACTTTGAAAACTGTTTTCAAAAACTATTTTGAAATAATGTTGGTGAAAAATGGTGTTTGAAATTCGTTTGCAGAAAGTAGGTTTGTAGAAAGTAGGTTTTCAAAATCTATTTATGAAAATTGTTTTGGAATAACATTCTAAAGATGAAGTGGCAAGATTAAAATCGCAAATGTTTATGAGTAAAAATTAGGTGGGATTTGAAATTAAACGAGCTCGTAAAACAGCTATAAGAGATGTGCAAAAGAGAATTCCGAACGTTTTGAAACAGATTGGTTTGAAAAAGTGGTTTACACACATGTATAGCATAAAAGAAATCGTGGCTATGTTTGATGTGGAGCTGTAAGTGTTAATGTTGGGATAATCACCTTCCAGGTCAATCAATGCTCCCATACCACCGGGGGAACCGTCGTTCCTTCACTGTTCATCTCTCGGGATTTATCTCTGCTATACCCCTTGCGGGGCACGTCATCAAGAAAGTCCGGAGTGCTTAAGTTCGAAAGGTCAGGATACCCGAAGTGATAAGGAAACATACACCACGGCCAGTGATGATCCGACAACACCCCACTTTTCGGGAAACTCTGGGAAGTATTGCATGGGAACGGGTCTCTCGTCATCTGCACGGTCAGGTATGTCTAAAGTCCAAATTATTCACTGACTACGTTGTGCCATGTGTGGGTATCCGGTAAATACGGGATCCTCTATGGACGTGTAGCGTGACATTGGGCTTTAGAGACACCCGTGGTGCAAAGGAACAATGGAGAACTGAGCCCATGCAATCTTCAGGGCAAGATAGAAGGGTGGTCAGACAGGCGGCATACAAAGGGGGTGACTACCCGTACAACCCGTCTTAGACACCGGATTAGGCAGCTGGACACTGAAGGCTCATGGTTCACTATATGCTGGCTTAAACTCGGATAATGGAGGATATTTTTGGATCATGAGCCTGCAGGGCGTAGGTCGATGACCATCTTGCCCCGTGGGTTAGCCATTTATATAAATGACCCAGCTCATGGGAAATCAACCGTGGACCGGTCGGGATTCCGTGACTCGTGGATAAATCGGGTGACACAGAGGAATGCATGTCCTAAGCTACCCTCCCAATGCACCCCACCATCATAACATAAATATAAAAGCGATGAAGTCAGTACCAACCTATTTGCTAAGGATTTTTTCTTGAAAGTGATTCCAAATTGGTTGTTTATTAACCTAAAGGGAAGTTAGCTTCATTCAATCCTAAGTGTCTCTTTCTAAGTGTGAGCTAATTATTAACCCAATTGTTGCAATGTTTGTTGAGGATATAACAAATCCTAGCTGTCCTCATCAGCTACACACTCTAAGTGTGGAGTAGAATAATCCTAAAGGCTTTGAAAAGAATCTCTTGAAGGTTTTGAAAGAAGTGGGGAAGTCCCGACAATTTTGAATGGAGTTCAGTCTTCCTTGAGTTTGAGAAAAAACTTACTCAAGTTTTCCCCAGCAGAGTCGCCATTCTGTGGAGGGTGATTTTTCGGTATGAGGGGGGTCTATCTAAATATGGTCTGACTAAAAGCCTAGATCCTAGAAATTGCCATTCTGTGGAGGGTGGAAACCCGTTATTCTGGCAACCCTCAAATACCTACTAAATCGTCCGTCTTTCCCAGAAAGCATGGGGGGAGTGCAAGTGTGCACTACACCCGCTCTCGATGGGCTCCACGCGGACTTATGCCCTAAAGGCGGAAATTGACTAGAGTCGCCACCTAGTTTGACCTAAGGAACTAGGAAGGAAATGGAAGGAGGGTTCTAAGAACCGTTAATTGACTCTGAGATTATTGCCTATGGATAGGACTTATCTGGTCATGTCAGAGATTCTCTGTGGGTTCGCACTGGGTTACACCCCTTAGAAGTGGCAACGACCACGACTTCGGATTGGTGCCCGAGGAAACCTCGGTCTCCAATTGTCGGGATTACCATCTTTCAAAACCTTTTTAGAGAGATTCATTTAAAAGCCAAGGATAGGATTAGGACGAGGTGAGAGAAAGATAGTGGACGAGGCGAGCTTTTCTGCCAAGCTAGCGCCAAGAAGAAGAATTGATGAATTCGAATGGGTATAGAATGAAAGATTAGGAGTCTGATTTTGAGAGTTGAAGAAGTCGAGAGTTTGTGGGAGTTAGAGGGAATTTGAATGTTTGACAGATATGAATATCACCTTAGAGGGGAAAAAGGTTTTTTATTTGGAATAGGGTCGCACCCTAGATGGGCTGCCTACGTACTCAACTCCCTATTGAGATCAGACCTTACGTAGTTCACGATTTTTTTTGGAGATGCTTGAAGTTTCGGGCTTGAGGGGGTAGTCTGTGAGACGCTTGGGTCTATGAGACGCTTGAAACTTTGAGACGTCGAAGTCTGTGAGACACTCGAATCTGTGAGACGCTCGGGTCTGTGAGATGTTCGGGTCTGTGAGACATTCGAATCCGAAAATGGTGGAGAGATTGAGATGTTCGAGTCTGTGGGGCACTCGGGCCTATGAGACTATAGAAGTTTGGAATGATTTGAGTTTGGATAATGATTTGAGTGTGTGTGGCAATTGAAGTTTGAGTAGAGATCCCGGGTTTGTCGGATTTGAGATTCTGAAAGGGTTGATGTTTTGGACATTCTGAATTTAGAGTGAGATGATGGTGGACTGAATTGTTTGGAGGAATGATTGTCAAAATTCTCTCTTAAAGTTTTTGAAACCGAATAATCATTTTTTGTTGTAAAAGGGCGGATAATCCCGAGGGATTACCCTATGTACCCCCTCGAACACAACACTTAATTAATGGTAAGTGCCGAGGCTCGAAAGATGGGGCAATGTATTTATGTCGAAGACTAGGATTTAGAGAGAAACACCATGAATGAGATGCCCTCAGTCAAACCCTAATAACGTCTCTAACTCCGGGTTTTAAAACGTTGAAAACCGAAAACATTGAAATCGAGCGGAAGGGAGTTAGACGATTCTGAAATCCTGGCTGCAGCTAGGAAGGTCGTTACTTCCCTAGCACCCCGCCTTGTAAAAATCAAGGCTACAATTAGGGGAGGTTTGTCACCCTAATGCCCCGCCCTAAAGAGATCCAGACTGCGACAAGGGAGGTTACGACCCCAGTGCCCCGCCTCAGATTTTATTCGGAAAGGGAGACAAGTGATGTCTAACTAGGAGTGTTTGAAAGTGTTGGACATTTCATGTTCCCCGAAAACGATTTATTTGATTTGAAAACTAAGTTTGAAAACTTTTGAAGTAGTTCGGAATTCTAGATAAGGAAACACTGATTTTGTGAAATGTTTTAGGAGAAAACTTTCTGTATATGTGAGAAGAACTTTCTGCGTGTTGAGAAGAGTTTTCTGTGATGTGAGAAGAGTTTTTCCTTTAAAATTCCACAAAATGGTTTCTTTTTGAATAAAATGATGGTTTGAAATTCTTTTTGGATTTTGAATTTTGAAAGGAATTTATAAGTTGAGTGTGGATTGAATGAAATGTATTTAGGTTTGAGTTGAATTGAGCTGAATGAATTGGGTATGAATTGAATTTGGGTTGGGGTTGGAAAACGAGTCGGGTCAAAGTTAGACCGAGTCAAAGTGGGATCGAATCAAAGTTGGGTCGAGGTCAAAGTTCAGATTGGTCAAAGTGGGGTCAAGGTCAAACTTGGACTTGGAGTTGGTCAAAGGTTCGGGTCAAGGTCAAACCGGTTTGACTTTTGTGGACTTGGGTCGATTGTGGGCTTGTTGGTTTTGGGCCGACTGGACTTGTTGGTTTTGGGCCGAGATTGGACTTGGGCCGAGATTGATTTTGTGCCGAGTTAGTTTTGGGCCGAGATTGGACTTGGGCCGAGATTGGGTTTTGGGCCGAGCTTGATTTTTTGTTCGAGTTGTTTTGAGCTTTGATGGGCTTTGGAAAATTTGGGAAGAAATGATGAATCAAATTGAGATGAATTTTGAGAAAGTGCTTTTATTAATACATGTTATTATAAGATGTGGTTTGGGTTTAGGGATATCCAATTTATTAGGTGGGACCATGGCTCACCTAAATCTTAGGGTTCACCTCTATCCTAAGGCTTGGGCCTAAAAGGATATTAACTAGAGCTTAATAAATAAAAACATACAACAAAGACGGGCCCACCATACAATAAGGCTGAAAGTAAGTTGCAGAAACACAAAGATAAATCAAAAGCAATTAACAAAGGTGAATTACAAATTGAAACCGACAAGGAAGGTAAGCAGTACTTAAATACATTACAGAAATTTTGCCCCGCTCGTATTAATCATTTTTACACTCAAATCATGAAGCACGCCAAGGTTAGTTTGATTAAACCATCCTCTTATTAACAGTATTGCCAAACGCTAGCCAAATACAAAGATAGGAGTTTACACCGCATCTTAAACCATTTTCACAGAACATATCAGGCACTTCCTCTTTTCATTTTTTTTGGGCCAGAAGACAGTATACCCGCAATCACAAAGTATCATTGATAACTATGTACTTATTAGCATAGAGCGGTAGTCAAACACATAATCCAGTCGAAAGGAGTAGCCATAGAGGTTTAGGGTTCAGATGGTAATACCAAACAAGGGGAGACGAGACGAAAACCAGGTCTACAAAACTGGGCAGTAAAGTTCACCGGGGTTTGAATAGTAGCAATAGTGATCGGGAATTGGTATCAAGGAGAAGCATAGATAATCTCCTGCAAGTATACCGGGACACACCAGAGACTAAACAAGACATCAGTCCGACAGATAAATCAGAAGAAACGAAATCAAACCCGCTACGAACGCCTTTACCGTGCCCACTGTCGAACAAAAACATCATTGAAAGCAGACCAAAACGTGACCGGAGATGGACCAGCCCGCTCATCATTCGAATCAGAAAACAAATCATATATACGAAATGAATAGCACATATGACTGAAACTTGATCCTGAGTAAAATTCAGAACAGCAGATCGCTCCTCATCCAAACCTGAGTAACTTCAGTCAATCTCAGAGTACATCCCAAACGAAAAAAAAACAACGAGAAGGATTTATATACTCAGTGGCGAATCAGTAGAAGCGTTACTATCAGTATACATCAGATGACATGGGAGTTCGCTGGTATCTAGACATATCCTGAGTACACACGGTTGTCCCAGTTAATAAGCAGAAAGAAAATGCAACAGGAGGAAAGTCCTTTTTTCCCTAACAACAAGCAGAATGGTAGTCCTAGAAATCAGAGAGGCGACAAGTAAATGCTAAGAAGAGTCGTAAAGCTGAATAAAATGCTTATAGCAACCTAGTATGATGTGAGATGAACAAAATAATAACGCATTTCCCTACGCTGCTCGCTAGCAGATTAAGCAAAGGGAGGAGGGTGAACCCTTCATCAGAAAGAGAAAATCAACAACATAAGCAGAACGTAACCATGGGAGCGGTTAGCAAAGTAATCGAACGGCAGAAACAAAAATTTGACTGGAGATAGACCAGTCTACCGTAATTTACAGATTATAAAGCATGACAATTAGCGAGCTAACAGTAAGGAGTGTGATGGTACAAGTCTTACGCAAACCCTATCGAACCCAATGACCCCACGATGGGGCCGGTGTTCGACCGGTCGATCAAATAACAGAGTACGATAGAAGGAAAGAAGCGAGGAAACTGATCGGGGAGGGGATGCATGTCGTCACAAAATTTTGAGCGTGGAAAAGGAAAAGAAACCCAAAGCATGTTGAACAAGAATCTGTAATAAGTAACGAAATGACAAGTGAACAAAGTAAATGGGTGCGCCAACAACGACACTAGCATCGAGCAATCTCGATGAAGTCATTTTATGAAACCGTCCGCCATCGTCGGCTTCCTCCGGCGAAGAAGTATGCAAAATAACCGAAAAGAAAAAAAGACAAAGAAGGGAAAGTGAAGATGAGACTTCGAAAAATTTCGACCGGGGAGAAGCTGATGGCTTACGAGGAAAACCAGGCTTGCGATAGAGAGGGATTTCTGGCGTGGGAGCGATGGCGGTGATGATTCAGGTGGGAGAAGATCGTCGGTGGGTTTGTGGTGGAGGAAGGGATTTCTGGAAGGCCTAGATGTGGGAACGAAGAAGATGAGTTACTGGCATGCAAAAGTGTGAAGAAAACTGGGAAGATGTCGAGTTTGTCGAGAGTGTTCGCCTGCCTCGGTGAGTGGATTGTCTGGCTTCAAATAGGGAAAAGAATAGGGTTTTCAGGGGTAAAAACTGAATGGGCTACAGAATCCTTGGGCCTCGATTGGTGTAAGTGTGGGTGTCATTTGTTGGGCCTGAATAATGGGTTCAGTTTGACTGGAAAGATATTATTAAAACAAGAGTAAAAATTACTCTAATGTTGGCACTAAGATTCGAAAACAAGACCAATGGTATTTATTACACTTATACTTACCAGTTGCACTAACTTACTTTGTATATACATGAGGGAAATAATACTACAGTTCCACTTTGAACTGAATAATCCTTTTAAAAACACTAGTGTTCTAGATGAAGATATACATTAAAACAAAAGAGTTTAATCTAACAAAGTGAATTGCTTTCTTCCTAAGAATTATAAAATTATGGAATGCAAACAATACAATACGACACGTAATAAAATAAACGAAACAAATACATGAAATAATGAAATGGTATACTAGTATGATAGAAATAAAATACAGTTGAACGCCCTAAAAATGGAAATTGTATTAGATATATATGAGTAATGAAATAAACAAGTAACAAAATAAAACGAAATGAGAGGAAGATAATCGAATTAGCGATGAAACAAAACAAAATATAATAACATGAATAATAATAATGAAAATACACATAAAATGATAGAAATGATCCTATAGAATAATTAAAATAAGAGTAAATCCTAGAAGATAGGATAAAATAAATGAGTAACAAAATGAAAAATAAAAGATAACTCAAAAAGTAAACAAATGAGCAATAAGAAAATAAGTGAATAAAAACAAAAGGGTCGGGTTTAAAACCGTATGATTGTTGGAAATTCATTTTCACAAAATCGTGTTTTTATAAAATGCTTTGAAAAAGACTATAAAATGATGGTTTTGTTTTGGCACGCACGTCAATACGTTTTGACAAAGAAAGGTGACGACCCCCCTTATTGTGTTTCTTATTCTGGAATTTGCTTTTATGGTGTGAGAATTTTTGGTGTCTACAAAGAGGAATGTTCAGAGCAAATAAAACGTGTCGGCTGGGTAACAAACTCTCGCCCCCTTTTACTGTAGGGTTTTTTACTATCTTTTATAATGTAGGGGGTGGGGTAGATAGACACATGTAGATTGGGAAAGATAGGTTAAGGTTTTGCTTTGCAGACATGGGCTTAAAAAAACGGTTGGGCCTAGTTGAGATGAGGGAGGTGCGGGTCTGAACTACATGGGGCCGCGTCAGTGTGGGCCGCGAACAAGGCCTCATTTGGCCAGAGACTCGAGCGCTGTAAAAAATAAAACACTCCTTTTGCTCATCCCTGGATTTGAACTCTAGTCATTTGACCCGGCCATAGAGTGTACTAACCAATCGTACTACAACACAACTCAGTATACATATATGAGAGAAACAATATTTAAGCTCAGCTTCGAACTGGATAATCCCCAAAACGCTAGCATTCGTTTACAATGTAAATGTGCAGTAAGACGAAGGAATTTAAGAGTCATGAAATTAAGGCATGTAAATAATATGGTACAAAACATTTTAAAATATAGGACAAATGAAATAACATAATAACGAGTACATGAAATAATGAAGTAGAACTAGTATGATGGAAATAAAGATACAGGTGAATATCCTAAAAATGGAAGTTAAGACAGATATGTACAAATATAGTAAATAAGATAGAATAACAAAATAAAATGGAATGAGAGGGATTTTAATCGAATGAGCGACAAAACGGAATATGCTGGTGAGAATGTACGTAAAATGATGAAAATAAATCTATAACGAATAAATGACAATGACAAAATACATACAAGTACAAATAAAGAAAAAGTATTGATGAAATGAAATGAGATAAAAATAAATGAGTAACGAAATAGCATGAACCAAAATAAAATGAATAGACAAATAAATGAGTGAATAAAACAGAACGAACTAACATGAAATATTTTGGAATTAAAATGGTAAAAGTAAATAACGAGAGGGGACAAGTCTGAAACCGGATGCTTTGAAAATTGATTCAAGAATTTGTCGTAAAATGACCGTTTCATTTTGGTATGCATATGAACAAGTTTTGATAAAAAAAGGCGACAACCTTCTTATTTTATTTATTTGTCTGAATTTTGTTTTTTATGGGGTGAGAATTTTTGGTGTCTACAGATGGCTCCCCTTGATTCAATTTTGCAAGCCCTTGCAGAATTGAATCAAGGTTGACGAGGCGCCAAAAATTCTCACTACGTTTTTGTGGTGCATTGGGATGCGACTATGAGCGTATGAAAGTGATTGAAAGTACGAGGACTTATGACGAGCCTCAGTTAGACCTCTTGACATCTAACCCTAGGACTTACGACGAGCCTAGGGTACTAACAATTTTTGGGTGCATTAGGACTTATGATGAGCCTCAACTAGACCTCTTGACATCCAGTCTTAGGGCTTATGACGAGCCTATTATACTAACAATTAGATTGATTTGGGTGCACGAGGACTTATGACGAGCCTCAACTAGACCTCTTGACATCTAGCTATAGGACTTATGACGAGCCTATAATGCAATTGAAAGTACGAGGACTTATGACGAGCCTCAACTAGACCTCTTGACATCTAGCTATAGGACTTATGACGAGCCTATAATACTAACAATTAGATTGATTTGGGTGCACGAGGACTTATGACGAGCCTCAACTAGACCTCTTGACATCTAGCTATAGGACTTATGACGAGCCTATAATGCAATTGAAAGTACGAGGACTTATGACGAGCCTCAACTAGACCTCTTGACATCTAGCTATAGGACTTATGACAAGCCTATAATACTAACAATTAGATTGATTTGGGTGCACGAGGACTTATGACGAGCCTCAACTAGACCTCTTGACATCTAGCTATAGGACTTATGACGAGCCTATAATGCAATTGAAAGTACGAGGACTTATGACGAGCCTCAACTAGACCTCTTGACATCTAGCTATAGGACTTATAACGAGCCTATAATACTAACAATTAGATTGATTTGGGTGCACGAGGACTTAGGACGAGCCTCAACTAGACCTCTTGACATCTAGCTATAGGACTTATGACGAGCCTATAATGCAATTGGTACCATACTAGTAGCGCAATAGCTGTCTAGCGGGTGTAAAATGAAAAGGTGACCGCACTAGTAGCGCAATAGCTGCCTAGCGGGTGTAAAACAAAAAGGCGACCGCACTAGTAGCGCAATAGCTGTCTAGCGGGTGCAAAACGAGAAGGTGACCGCACTAGTAGCGCAATAGCTGCCTAGCGGGTGTAAAACAAAAAGGCGACCGCACTAGTAGCGCAATAGCTGTCTAGCGGGTGTAAAACGAGAAGGTGACTGCACTAGTAGCGCAATAGCTGCCTAGCGGGTGTAAAATGAAAAGGTGACCTCACTAGTAGCGCAATAGCTGTCTAGCGGGTGTAAAACGAAAATGCGACCACACTAGTAGCGCAATAGCTGCCTAACGGGTTTGAAGCGAAAAAGGCGAATCGAATAGTAAAAGATTTTTGCAAGTGAAAGACCACATGAGTGGAACGAAGAATCAAACTTGAGTGAAACAATTGATCGAACGACGTGATTGATTTTGTGGTACCCTTGAAAGGATTCCCACATGCAATGAAATGAGAATGATGACTTGGTTAACAAGTGCATAAATCGAATCAAACTCCCTGTTTGTGCACGAGGGCTTAGGAGTGCCTCAATTGGACCTCTTGATATCCAATCCTAGGACTTATGACGGGCCTAGAATGCGATTGAGAGTACGAGGACTTAGGAGTGCCTCAACTAGACCTCTTGATATCTAGCTATAGGACTTAGGACGAGCCTATAATACTTTATGGAGTCGTACGAAACTCGCTGCTTTGAGTGGTTGATTTGAGGATGACTCTGGTTATGGACTGATTCGGGATTGGATGTTTTTTAGTTGCTTCTATGAGGGATGTGATGGTCGAGTGTTCTTGTTGATGTGGCCCTTGACTTTGTCAGTGTGGGACTTGTGTTTCGGTTTTGCTTTGACAGTCTCGCCCGATGTGCACTGTAGTCTCGGAATTTGGTAGGACTCTTGGCTCAAGAGTTCGAGATGGCTCTGGTATGGCTCCTGAGTTTTTGTATTGGTTTTGGTGATTTTGTGATTTGTCTTTGAATGTATTTTCTTTCTTCTCTCTCTCTTTTCTTTTTTTATTGGCTTTGGAACCTGAGGGCTTTGATGTGCCCGGGCGGCTTCAGTATAATCAGGTGGCTCCGGCGTGATTCAGATGGCTCCGGTGTGGTCGGATGGCTCTAGTATGGTTCGTGATTCCACTATGAGCAACGGCTCTAGGATGGTTGGTGGGTTTCGATTTGGATTAAGATTTTCGGGATGGTTGGTGGTTTTTGCTTTGGTTCACATTTTGATTCGAATGGAGGGTCGAAGTGATTGGTGAATTGTGTTGTGTTTGACGTAATTTGATGTGATTGACAGTCTTCTTTTTTTTTTGTAGATGAATGGCTTTGGTATGGTCAGTTAAGGCTTCAGATTGATGGCTCCGGGATAGCTCGGGATGGCTCCAGGGAGGCTATGGGATGGCTCCATTGGTGATGGTGAGAAAAAAGGGGGACTTTTGCCTGTGAGGTGGTCGCACCCTGGGCGGGCTGCCTACGTACTCAATTTCGTATTGAGATCAGACCATACGTAGTTCGAGACTCTGTGAGCAAGGTTTTGGTGAGGAAATGGCTTCTGTGTAGCCCTAGGGATGGTCTCTGGGACGGTCTCAATGTCTGAGGATGGCTCTCATATGGTTCCAGTTTGGTTCCAGATATGGCGTTGATGATCCCTGAGCGTGACGCTGGATGGCTTCGGGATTGCCTTCGTACGGCTTCGAATGGCTTTAGTTTGATTCGATGTAGCTTGAGGATAGCCCAGGATGGCTCCAAGATGGTTCAATGTAGCTTGATAATGGCCCGGGATGGCTCCAATTGACGTCTTTTGATCCAAAGTTATACTTCAACAACTGCAACTGAAGCTGACTTTCAGCGAGACTAGGTAGAGTACTTACCAGTCGGATGTTGAAAATGAAGTGGTTATGATGCATGCAAACATTAAATGCTAGATACGATGCAAAATGTATATGCAATTTTCGGAGAGAAGGTATGGTCCTATCTCTATTAATATGAGGTTTACGAATATAAGACATCTTTATTCCGATCTTGAGTGATTGTTGAGCTCGAATGCGTGAATCATTTTCCTCTCATGGAGGGATGCGGGTCAATCTCTCGTGAGTATGGCCGTGTGTGCTAACTGGTGTGATGATACTCTCGATGGTCGGAGCAATATTTTCCTTAGAATTTCTTTCGAGGTTCTGGGCTTTCCAATCCTTACAAATTCCTCACCTGCATTGGGTTTAGCTGTTTATGATTTGGTGCTTCGATCAAGGAGTCACTCACACTCAGAAGACCTTGTGAGATTAGGTCACACTCATTCGCTCACGGTCCCCTTTGGTATGATTGGGATATGTTGATAACAAGAACGAAGCTTACGATTCATGCTTCAGATCCGGTACTTTCAGTTAACGCTCATTAACTTATGAGTCAGAGGTCTTTATTGGGTTGTAACAGGGTTGAAGGGTATGATGTATGTCACACGGGACTGAGGGATTTATTTGGGTATCGTGGAGCTTTTGTGCAATAGAGGATGTGTTTCACCTTTGCCATGGGTGGAATGATTAGACGGGTTTTTGATAACCTTTTATTGATTTCTGCGGGACATCATTGGTCCATTTGGTTTGGATTTCTCCTTCTTGCCTCTTCTGGCGTACGATTTGAACTTTCTTCTCATTTTTCTTTTGTGAAATTGCATTTGGCTCGTCAACTTTCTCAAGCATTCTTTACTTTGTATTTTGGCTTTCAGCTTTGGAGTTTCATTGACTCATCGATCTTCTTGAACATTTTCGGTGTTCTTTTTTGGTGTTTGGCTTTGGAGTTGCATTGATTCACTGATTTCTTCAAACATTTTGTTGTTGTTTTTGTGAAAGATGGTGGGGAGGGACCATGGCTCCATCTCATTTGTAATCCTCTATTGCAAAGGTAGGCAAGTATATGTACGTGGGTTGGCATGTTGTGGAGTTCACAGAAAAAGGTTTATCGTGAAAGGCTCGGCGGGGCTAACTAAGGGATTATGTACAGGGCAGTCAAAGCTTTTTGGTTTTGTGGAGATTTTTATTCCTAAGTGCCTCGTCATTCTCATTAGTCAAGGATTGTCTTCTTACTACTTCTCGGTTCTTTGCATGAATCACAGTTCATATCTCGTTTATCGACATTGGTCTCACTCTGAATTATGCCTCTCCATGTGCTGAATGAATGCACATGTCGCTCGTGGTTTTACCCCGATTGGCTCTCTCAACTTTCCCTCATCGCTCAGGGGATTGCCCAGTATCCTCGTTCGGAATTCAAAGGGAAATACCGCTCTTCACAATATTCATGTGGGCGTGGCCCAAGCTTCTTCACCCTTGAACTGGTGTTGTGAGGTGCTAGGTAACCTCCCTCGTTTAAAATTCTCCAGGCTTCACCAAGTGACATTCCTAGACCCGAATTCTGTCTTTGGGAGTCCTGCCCGGGTTGATGGTATTCTCTTTGCATGATTATTGGTTTTGGATCTTTGGTTTCAGCATCTTCCAAAGCAGCCACAACCACCATCAGTCGTCTGAAGTCACATACCCCTAGATATTTCAACTGCTGTCGGTGCACATCTTTCAACCCGGAAATTACCATTTGCACTTGCTCTTCCTCATTAGGTCGGTTATTCATTTGTCCGGCCTTCACCCTCCATCGTTTTATGAACTCCCTCACGGGTTCGTCAGAATTTTGGCATGTGATCTCTAAATCTCGACGTGTAACTTCATGATGAAAGTTGTCGCCGTATTGAGAGAGGAAATCTAAATACAGGTCTTGGCTTGACTTTCCATTTAGATCTATGCTCATAATCCATGAGTAAGCAGGTCCTTGCAGATAAAATCTAAAGCATGCGGCTTTCAGCTCGTCGAAAAGGCCATGGAGATTCATGAGTTTATCATATTTGTCGACATGATGTCTCGGGTCTCCAATTCCCTCATACTTCTCCATCTCAGGCAGACTCGTGCCCTTTCGTAGACGAGCATCCGGATACGGGTTAGTTGGCTCCCAACCTGCAGACTTAAAACGTTGGGCTAGCTCTAGTTCCGCCTTCAGTTCTTTCACTAATTCTTTCCTTAGACTCGCTCTGAGATCAAGGTTTTGGATCGAAATATACGCTGTCTCAGGGTAGCCGGTGCCAAGAGATTGAGAGGGCAGTGTGGTTCCTGGGTGAAGATGTTGGCTAGAATTTGACAAGTGAGGAGGTCTTTGCCAAGGGAGGACATATTTTTGTGTGGGCAAGGAGAGGTTTAAGTCGGAATGCACCATGGGGGAAGATGGGCCCT
Organism: Limonium bicolor; assembly: GCA_023374045.1. Lineage (NCBI taxonomy): Eukaryota > Viridiplantae > Streptophyta > Magnoliopsida > Caryophyllales > Plumbaginaceae > Limonium > Limonium bicolor. Next base: position 275,674,420 of record CM041777.1, read on the forward strand.
GGGTCTTACCCTTATCACAGACCATTTGTGGTTGCCAATTTCCTCTGGTGGCGGTTGGGGTTCTCAGAGTTGCACTGTACATAGGTGAAGAAGGCATGCTTGGTGTGGTTCGGGCTTGGACAGATAGAATGTGATGATCCATTGCTTGAAACTCATAGGCATCGTATGCAGAGTAAGTTGGAGAGTTCTTGTAACTGCTATCCGACCCCGCATAGACCCTAGTTACTCTTCTTTGGACAAATTCTTCTATCTTCAGGTTTTTTTCCAAGTCATCAGCAAGGTCATGGATCAATCTTTCGTGAACAAATCGACCTTCAACTGTTTGATCATGTCGAGGGGCTCGCTCCATCTTTTCTGCCGTTGATATAGGTAGGATGGTCTTCTTTCTTTCCAGTTACCAACTGTCACGAACACCTGCATGCACAAGGATTAGAATGAAGAAGAAGAGGTAATATCAGTATGTTTTGTTAAACAAAAATTTGTTGTGTGATGAATGTGAATGATTGTTGGTGCGAAACGAATTATCTTGAAAATTTTGTGAGATGGGTGTCACTTTATTTCGTCAATTTTTAAAAGGGGATGTATCCGTAGACACCACAAATTTCACCCCATAAAGCAAAGTTTTGAGAGTGATAGATAAAACGTGAAGGGTCGTCACGTTTGTTCCTTTATTTAAACAAGACGTGCCTGCCAAAAGAAACTGAGTTTTTGGAAAACAATTTAAAAAAAAAACCGTGTTTTCAAAGTGGCGGATTTTCCAATATGAATTTTGACACTCGGTCATTCGCAAATAAGATAGGGAGTGAGGAACCCTATACACATTGATCTAAATAAACTCGAAGGGAATGTATAAATCTATACATGTTATCTATTCAGAAATGGACAAGAGAGAAGAGAATCACATGGGAAAACCTATACATCATCAAATCTAAAAAGTCATTAAAAGGGGGAATTTTGAGCTGAACTTCTTCTGAACTCTTCTGGTCTGTCTTCGGGCTTATGAATGACAGCTCACGCTCGGACTTCTGGTTGGCTGATCGCTCGTCTTCAGGTTCTTGAGCGGCTGCTAGCTCATCTTTGGGTTCTTGACCGGCTACTCGCTCACCCTCGGGCTTTTGACCGGCTGCACGTTTATCTTCGGGTGCTTGACCGACTGCTGGCCCATTTTCAGGTATTTGCAGTGAAGCAAGACTGTGATCAAACAAAACGGGTTGGTGTTCTTCTGATTTTCAAAAGTTTAAACCCGAACCAGGTGTCATCGGTCTTCATGTCGCTTGAATCGAGTTGGTACACCTCTGATTTTGTATTTGAACAGTTTGTGCTGGTCTTCATGTCGCTCGACTAGCTCCATGGGTTGGTACAGCTCTGATTTTCAGCTCGATCCGCTCCGACGAGGGAATAAGGGATATTCTTTGAGAAAGGAAAAGGTGAATGATCAAGCACAAAATCTTATGTGAAAATCCACCACTTTTGTGAAAACACGAAATGACTAGTACGCTCCACAGTAATGACCGCTGCTCTTGAAGGTGGGTAGAACTTCAAAAATAGCGGGTCACGACATGGGGACTAAATCATTTATTTTGAAATACGTTTGTGAAAATCAACTTTGAAAACCGTTTTCGAAAACTATTTTGAAATAATGTTGGTGAAAAAATGTTGTTTGAAATTCGTTTGTAGAAAGTAGGTTTGTAGAAAGTAGGTTTTCGAAATCTATTTATGAAAATCGTTTTGGAATAACATTCTAAAGATGAAGTGGCAAGATTAAAACCGCAAATGTTTATGAGTAAAATTTAGGTGGGATTTGAAATTAAATGAGCTCGTAAAACAGCCTTAAGAGATGTGCAAAAGAGAATTCCGAACGTTTTGAAACAGATTGGTTTGAAAAAGTGGTTTGCACACATGTATAGCATGAAAGAAATCGAGGCTATGTTTGATGTGGAGCTGTAAGTGTTAATGTTGGGATAATCACCTTCCAGGTCAATCAATGCTTCCATACCACCGGGGGAACCGTCGTTCCTTCACTGTTCATCTCTCGGGATTTATCTCTGTTATGCCTTGTGGGGCACGTCATCAAGAAAGTCCGGAGTGCTTAAGTTCGAAAGGTCAGGATACCCGAAATGATACAGTCACACGAGCCACGGCCGGTGATTATCACAACATACCCACTTTTGGAAAACTTGGGGAAGTACTGCATGGGGTCGGGTCTCCCGTCGTCTGCACGGTCAGGTGTGTCTAAAGTCCAAATTACTCACTGACTACGTTGTGCCATGTATGGGTATCCGGTAAATACAAGATCCTCTATGGACGTGTAGCGTGACTTCAGGCTTTAGAGACACCCGTGGTGCAGAGGACACTTGGAGAACTGAGCCCATGCAATCTTCAGGGTAAGACAAAAGGGTGGTCAGACAGACGGCATACAAGGGGGTGACTACCCATAAAACCCGTCTTAGACACCGGACCAGGCAGCAGGACACTGAAGGCTCAGAGTTCACTATATGCTGGCTTTGACTCGGATAATGGAGGATATTTTTGGATCATGAGCTCAAGGCGTCAGTCAGAAACCATACTGCCTCTTGGGTTTGTTCACTCAGAAAGTGACCCTAGCTCATGGGGAATCAACCGTGGACCGGTTGGGATCCCATGACATCGGGGGTAAATCGGGTGACACAGAGGAATGCATGTCCTAGGCTACCCGCCCCATGCACCCCACAATTGTAACATAAATATCGAAGCAATGAAGTCAGTAACACCCTATTTGCTAAGAGTTTTATCTTGAAAGTGATTCCAAATTGGTTGTTTATTAAGCTAAAGGGAAGTTAGCTTCATTTGATCCTAAGTGTCTCTTTCTATCTGTGAGCTAATCATTAACCCAATTGTTGCAATGTTTGCTGAGGATCTATCAAGTCCTAGTTGTCCTCATCAGGCACACACTCTAAGTGTGGAGTAGAATAATCCTAAAGGCTTTGAAAAGAATTTCTTGAAGGTTTTGAAAGAATTGGAGAAGTCCCGACAATTTTGAATGGAGTTCAGTCTTCCTTGAGTTTGAGAAAAACTTACTCAAGTTTTCCCCAGCAGAGTCGCCATTCTGTGGAAGGTGATATTCGGTATGAAGGGGGTCTATGCAAATATGGTCTGACTGAAAAGCCAGTATCCTAGAAATATGCCATTCTGTGGGGGGTGAGAACCCGTTATTCTGGCATCCCTCAAATACCTACTAAATCGTCCGTCTTTCCCAGAAAGCATAAAGGGGAGTGCAGATGTGCACTACACCTGCTCTCGATGGGCTCCACGCGGACTTATGCCCTAAGGGCGGAAATTGACTAGAGTCACCACCTAGTTTGACCTAAGATACTAGGAAGGAAGGGAAGGAGGTTCTAAGAAACCATTGGTTGACTCTGAAATTGTTGCCTATGGATAGGACTTATCTGGTCATTTGTAGAGATTATATGTGGGTTCGCACTGGGTTACACCCCTTAGAAGTGGCAACGACCACGACTTCGGATTGGTGCCCGAGGAAACCTCGGTCTCCAATTGTCGGGATTACCTTCTTTCAAAAACCTGTTTAGAGAGATTCATTTCAAAGGGCCATAAGGATATGATTAGGACGGGAAGAAGAGAGAGAATGAATGAGGTGAACTTTTTCCAGCTAAGCTAGCGCCAAGAAGAGGAATGAGTGAGTTCGGCTGAGTATAGGATGAAAGATTAGGAGTCTGATTTTGAGAGTTAAAGAAGTCGAGGGTTTGTGGGAGTCAGAGGGGATTGAATGTTTTGAGAGATATGAAGAACACCTTAGAGGGGAAAAGGTTTTTTGTTTGGAATGGGGTCGCACCCTAGATGGGCTGCCTACGTACTCAACTCCCTGTTGAGATCAGACCTTACGTAGTTCAGGTTATTCGGAAGTTTTGATGTTTGTGGAGTTTGAAGATTTTTGAGGTGTTTGAAATTTGGAAGGGTTTGGAGTTTTGAGAAGTTTCGGGTTTGAGATGCTAGTCTGTGAGACGCTTGGGTCTGTGAGACGTTTGAAACCTTGAGATGTCGAAGTCTGTGAGACGCTTGGGTCTGTGAGACGCTCGGGTCTGTGAGACGCTCAGGTCAGTGAGACATTCGAATCATTGGAATGACAAAGTCTGTGAGACGCTCGGGTCTACGAGACATTTGGAATGGAATTAAAATCGAAGTTGAACCGGAATGATATTGATTTGAATTGGAATTGAAATGAATTTGGATTTGAATGAGTTTGGAGCTGAATTGAATTTGGATTTGGATTTGAATTGAATTTGGGTTGGGGTTGGAAAAGAAGGTCAGGTCAAAATTTGGGTTGGTCAAAGTTCAAGTCAAGGTCAAGGTTCGGGTCAAGGTCAAGTTGGACCGGGTCAAAGTTAGGTCAAAGTTCAAAATGGTCAAGGTTGGACCAAGTCAAAGTTTAGGTTGGTCATAATTGGACCGGGTCAAAGTTGGACCGGATTGAGCATTGGTCAAGGTTTGGGCCAAGCTGTTGGGTCGATTTGGGTCTGGTTCTTGGGCCAATTTAGGCCTTATTGGGCTTTCGGGCCAAATGGGGCCTTGTTTGGGTTTTGGGCCGAATTGGGCGTTGTTTGAGCTTTTGGGCCTGATTGGGCCGGCTTTTGATTTAAGCTAAAGTGGACTTTTGATTTTGGGCTGAAGTGTGATTTGAATTAGGCCTGAGAGTAGCCTTTTGATTTGGGCTGAAATGGGTTTTTGAATTGGGCCTTGGAGTGGCCTTTTGATTTGGGCTGAAATGGGTTTTTGAATTGGGCCTTGGAGTGGCCTTTTTGATTTGGGCTGAGTGAGCCTTTGAATTTGAATGTTGGGCTTGACTTGATTTTTGGGCCCAATCTTGGCCTTGGGCTCTTTTTTTATTGGGCATTATTTGGGTTGAAGGTGAAATGAAACTTCAAGTTGAATTTTGATTTGAATTATTCTTTGTGTGTTTTTTGGTAAAGTTTTTTAATGAAATTAAGGGGTGGTTTGGGATAAGCTTTAAGAGTGTGGAAGGTATTGTTCCCCACAAAGCAAATCAGAAATAAGCTAGTTGTGGAGTACCTTCAGAGGCTTAAGAGATCTTCAAAGTTTTGGAAGGTATTGTTCCCCACAAAGCAAATCAGAAATAAGCTAGCTGTAGGGTACCTTCCAAGACTTGAACAAACAAAAAAAGGTAACCTAGAGGGCTATCTAGGGCTTAAATAAAGTAAATATCAGAAGTAAATAGATAAATATAAAACGATAAAAGAGAGGGAAAACATTAAATACATGTTGAAAGAGTGAAATAATAACCAAGATGAACAGCAACTCAAATTAATAGACTAAAACAGCACATAACATTCTAAAGAGGCTCTCCATATCTACTACCTCTAGTGACCAAATAAGGGTTCTGGTGATAAAACCAGTGACAAGCGCTAACCTGACCAGAATACATTGCTTAGCTCCAATTCTTTCATTTCTGTTTATTTCCATTTCGAGACCAGAGTGATATTACAGATTAACATGCCTCTTTCTTTAAGTTTAGAACACCAGCTTTGACGTACTGACAGGTTTACAAGCTATGACATCCCAAAGTCTATGGTCATCAGATTTGGCGTCTTCAAACTGCAAGGTGATTGACAGATTCTAAAAAAAAGTTTGTGATTAAACCAAGCTAATTACTGACTATTCATAAACTAACCAAGGTGGGAGGTCAATACAGATAGTTATCTAACAAGTCTGTAGAACTGTCTTTTTTTAAAAAAAAAACACGCTAAATCGGTTCTCAATACCAGAATCAAACAAACTCACTACCCCCCGCCAAACAAAGAGTTCTGTTGCCATTTACTCTCGATTATAGACAAGAAAGACGTATTGAAGTGATCTTAACCATAAGCAATCGCATCAAACACTGACTCAAACAACCATATACATCATCATAATCTACATACTGGAAGAATCATGTGTATTAAAACAAAAAAATAGCCGAGTCGCAGCACTAGCCAAGAGAAGTCAGACAAAGTCAAATGATTATACAATACCAGAAATGGAGAGACCGGTTCTTCTTGTGAAACCAGCTACAGCCAATGGAAACGAAATGAATACAAAAAGAACACCAGAAGAGAACATCCGTTAGCTTATGGTATTTGGCCGATAATCGCAAATGAAATAAAGGATAGTTAAGGGATCAGATTTCACTTCATGCGATTTGTAATTGACAGCGGTTGACCCCTCAAAAGTCGATGTACAGCTCACCTTGCATCAACTCACATACCGACGCAGTCAACAAAGGTTACAACAGAAGTATAGGTTAACCAGAAAGGGAAGACCAAATGAATATGTAGTGAGCCAATCTAGCTATTCCTCCAACAAGGACATGGTCGAACTGGAATTGGATCAAACTCACAACGGCCTCAGATAATATGTACACGAGCGGGTCCGTGAGCCCATCATGAGTCAGGTATCACCCAAATTAGTAGAGAACAACAAAAACAAATGAGAATATAAATACATATGAGACAGATGAGTGCAAGCTCCTCTCGGAGGTATCGTCGAAACCAAGGAGTTTGAACATGCTTTCTGAACTGGGCCGACGGATAAATGAGCGGAACAGAGGGAGGAAGTAAAACTTATAGTAACTTCACAACTTGAAATTGTGCATCAGCCGTGAACCCAAGAACCCATGTTGGGTTTGGTATTCATCGAAATGTGCGTGCATACAGAAATGTAAAAGGCGGATGGTATAACAATGGAAGAAGGGGAGAAAACCGGCGCGGGCTTCCCAAAAGGGTGCCGATGCGGTTATGTCTCCTCCTTCAAAAACCATCACCCTGAAGGCTCATTTGGAAAGTAAATAGAGAGCAGCTCGAAATAAATAGAGCAAAATAGATGCAGAGAAGGGAGGAAGAAGGAATCGTACGAGAAAAGCATTCCAGAGGAAATTTTCAACAGTGAGAAGATGGAGGTACACAAATGCAGTAACTTACTCTGGTGATTCTCGAAGCAAAACGAAATCGAAACCAGGAGAAAACAGGGAAATTTCCGACGGATTATCAAGGTGAAGGTTCGATGAGGATATGGAAGTTTTCTGAGGAAGAAGAAACTCGAGGGTCTGGGTTATTGATCTCGGAATTTCCAACAGAGCAAGGCAAGACAAAGAGGAATGTTCAGAGCAAATAAAACGTGTCGGCTGGGTAACAAACTCTCGCCCCCTTTTACTGTAGGGTTTTTTACTATCTTTTATAATGTAGGGGGTGGGGTAGATAGACACATGTAGATTGGGAAAGATGGGTTAAGGTTTTGCTTTGCAGACATGGGCTAAAAAAAACGGTTGGGCCTAGTTGAGATGAGGGAAGTGCGGGTCTGAACTACATGGGGCCGCGTCAGTGTGGGCCGCGAACAAGGCCTCGTTTGGCCAGAGACTCGAGCGCTGCAAAAATAAACACTCCTTTTGCTCATCCCTGGATTTGAACTCTAGTCATTTGACCCGGCCATAGAGTGTACTAACCAATCGTACTACAACACAACTCAGTATACATATATGAGAGAAACAATATTTAAGCTCAGCTTCGAACTGGATAATCCCCAAAACGCTAGCATTCGTTTACAATGTAAATGTGCAGTAAGACGAAGGAATTTAAGAGTCATGAAATTAAGGCATGTAAATATGGTACAAAACATTTTAAAATATAGGACAAATGAAATAACATAATAACGAGTACATGAAATAATGAAGTAGCACTAGTATGATGGAAATAAAGATACAGGTGAATATCCTAAAAATGGAAGTTAAGACAGATATGTACAAATATAGTAAATAAGATAGAATAACAAAATAAAATGGAATGAGAGGGATTTTAATCGAATGAGCGACAAAACGGAATATGCTGGTGAGAATGTACGTAAAATGATGAAAATAAATCTATAACGAATAAATGACAATGACAAAATACATACAAGTACAAATAAAGAAAAAGTATCGATGAAATGAAATGAGATAAAAATAAATGAGTAACGAAATAGCATGAACCAAAATAAAATGAATAGACAAATAAATGAGTGAATAAAACAGAACGAACTAACATGAAATATTTCGGAAATAAAATGGTAAAAGTAAATAACGAGAGGGGACAAGTCTGAAAGCGGATGCTTTGAAAATTGATTCAAGAATTTGTCGTAAAATGACCGTTTCATTTTGGTATGCATATGAACAAGTTTTGATAAAAAAAAGGCGACAACCTTCTTATTTTATTTATTTGTCTGAATTTATAGAGTAAATTACTCAGAACCCCCTGAGGATTTGAGATATTACAGTTTACCCCCTTGTGTTTATCATAATACTGGTAACCACCTTGAGGTTAAGGTATCTTTGACTACGAGCCCCCAAACTATATTCTTGTTTTAGGAAGTTAATACTGTGTTGACCTATCAGCTTAATCACATTAATAATGTCAGACTGGACAAAAAGCACTACTTAATCTGTATTGTATTTTCCTAAAAAATGTCAATCTTGCCTCGAAAATGCATCTAAAAGTGGGATGAGAGAGAGATTAAACGATGTGATTAGCAGTTTTGTTGTCTAGTCTGGCATTATTTATGTGATTAAGTATAGATCAAGACGTAGTTAACTTTCTAATAACAAAGTTATAGTTTGGGGGCTCGTAATCAAAGATACCTTAACCTTGAGGTGGTTACCAATAATTATGATAAACACAAGGGAGTTAACTGTAATATCCCAATCCTCAAGGGGGTTCTGAGTAATTTACTCTTTTGTTTTTTATGGGGAGAATTTTGGTGTCTACCGGCCAGGTTTGGTCGATCGCTTCTATGGCGGTCTGAGCCATCGCCTTCGGTTATGTATGGGTACACTAGATGTACCCCTTCTTAGGTAAATGTCGGTTAACCCTTAGTATCATTTCCATTCCTAAATTCCTTGAATTCCTGAATCTCTTCCTTATCCTTTCTTAAATGAGAATCTCGGCTAATACCTGAAACTTCAGGAGTGTTATCACGCGGCTTCTTGCGTCGAAATCCTGCCAGCTAGGGAATGAAGAAACCGCGCTGAAGCGCAAGGCTAATAGTAAGAACACAAGTGCCGAGGAGCAGAACCAGGGGAAAAGTTTGAAAAGAAGAAGGGAAATTTCTTTCAGAAATCACAAAGAAATTTCCCCAAGTGAGAGCAGTACCCATGCTGAGCAGGGCAAACCATTTGAGCTTCTTCAGCTTGGTTCATCTGCACCGTGGCTGCCAAGCCACTGAGATCACACCCACCAAAGGGTAAACTTCTATCCTAAATCGTTTTCTTACAAGCACCATATCTAGTATATCCAGCACATGTGCTAACCCTCTAACCTCAGGTTCTGGCTCCGGTTTCACCAAAACTCTCAGATGGCCGCACTATGTGTGCAGAAGTGCAACCAGGACCATCCCGGCAAGGACTGCTATGGGAGAGAAATCAAATGCTACAACTGCCAGAAAAACCAGGACATACAGCCAATAAATGCCCAGAGGAATGCGCAAGCCAAAGGGAACTTACCAAAGTCTACAGGCAGAGGAAGGCAAGGAGTTGCATTGGTGATGCACCAGCCAGCAGGCACCACAGGGACAGGGATCCGGGGACCTCAGAGGGGTGCACCTCAGAGGCAGCCTGTCACTTCATGTCATTGGACCGTGATGGGTCGGCTCTAAAAAATCCGGGCCCAGGTAATTAATCTAAACCTTAATCCTTGAAGTACATGTCTAAGTATTAGCGTAACTATATGAGTGAATGCATAATAAATAAATTGATGTGTATTAAGCATGAAATGAGTAGTTGAAACTAGTACTCACCGTAGATGAAATTATACATAGGAAGCTTTAATCTGTTATCCGATACCGGTAAACCTTAATCAAGAAGAGATCGACATCACCACCACTACTACAACCAATGGAACAGTGTCAGGTCATCCGACCAGGTATGATCTTATAAGGGGATACTGACACCCGAAGCGCAAATTCAATCATCCGCGATGCAACGAGCTAGGAACGGGTCAAGGTGGATTTTATACACCCGAATTCCCCGGAGCGAAGATGAAACTGAAAATGATGTGCTTGGGAAAGGACTGGAATCCTTTACCAAGACATACCAGGAGACACGAACACAAGATGGAGCAAACGCCACCGACAATACCTCCAGAGTTTCAGACACTCGTCACACACGCAGTAGAACTTGCACAACAATGTGAACATGAACCGATCCCACACTGAAGCGGACCTTTGTATTGTCAACTTCTACGAGAAAGAAGACGCTTGGGTTACACCAAGACAAGGACGAGACAGCGGAATCTCTTGAACAGGGTGCCCGTAGTGTCTTGGTCCATTGGTGATGACACCGTATTTTGTATAGCGAGCAGAAGCGTGTGGGACTCGCACAGAACTGGTATTGAGATCAGGAGATGTCCTAATCATGGGTGGAAACTCTAGGATGCTGTATCACGGGATCAACAAGATCAAGTTGAATACAGCACCCTGGCGGTAATAATCAATGCCACAACACATGAAACCAGGACGCTCTGACCTTACCTTTAGAAAGTATTAAATTCATAGTGCCATGTAATGTATTAGTCGTGTATTAGAGAACACGGTATGTATGGATGGTTGGTTATCAATAAGAGCAGTGTTGATTAAATTCCCACTTGTGTCCACCATCAATACTTATCCAATTGTGACTTCAATAGGTTGTGACTCGGTACCGAAGGTAACCTGAGTATCCTCACCGAAGCACAAGCCGGCAGAAGCGGCACAGCATTACTTAACAGGAACATTCCAGTGCTGGCATTGAACGGCCAATGTTTTTTTCTACTCCGGCGCCTCTCACACTTTCGTATCACCATCCTTTTGTGAAAGGTTGAAGCTAGATGCGGATGAGCTACCGAATTTCATGGTTACTCTCCATCGAAGGAGCGAGTAAAGTGTACCAAATATTATCAATCAGCCACCATCGAAATCAAAAACGAAGCGTTTCCCATTTCCTTCATCGAATTCAATGGATTGGGATTCGACTTAATCATCGGAATGAATTGGTTGGAGCGGCACAAGGGTAGAATCCTCTGCGCCGAGCATCGTTTGCTGCTCAAGAGTCCTTCTAGGGTTACCGTATCTTACCGCCAGAGACCGAGAGAGCCTTCGACCACACTTATATCTGCTATGGCTATGTACCGGGAGCTCAGAAAGGGCCACGAAGTATATCTGTGTTATGTACAAGACCTGGAGAGAGATCCAGAGTTCAGTGATGATGTACCGATAGTATCCGAATTTCCTGATGTATTCCCTAAGGAGCTACCCGGCATGCCACCACCGAGAGCAGTGGAATTTGAGATTGACCTTTTGCCAGGTACCGGTCCCATTGCTAGGGCACCGTACCGCATGGCACCTGCTGAAATGACCGAACTGAAAGAGCAGTTACGTGACTTACTTGACAAAGGGTTTATACGCCCGAGCGTATCACCCTGGGGAGCACCGGTCCTCTTTGTGAAGAAGAAGGACGGTAGCCTCCGACTTTGCATTGACTACCGCGAACTGAATGTGGTTACAGTCAAGAATAAATACCCATTACCACGCATCGATGACCTATTTGATCAGCTGAAAGGAGCATCAGTCTTCTCTAAGATTGACCTCCGTTCTGGGTATCATCAGATTGCTATCAAAGAGCAAGATATCGAGAAAACGGCATTCCGTACCAGATATGGCCACTACGAATTCATAGTGATGCCATTCGGTTTGTCAAATGCACCAGCTAAGTTCATGGACCTCATGAATCGTTTATTCAGTGAGCAATTGGAAACTTCGGTTGTGGTCTTCATCGACGACATCCTTGTATATTCAAAATCAGTAGAGGAACATGAAACTCATTTGAGGAAAGTGCTTGAGACACTGCGCGAGAACCAACTGTATGCGAAGTTCTCCAAATGCGAGTTCTGGCTAGATCAGGTATCATTCTTTTGTCACGTCATTTCGAGCGCAGGTATCTCAGTTGACCCTTCTAAGATAGAAGCTTGTACGATCATGGCCTAGACCTAAGACGGTTACCGACATTCGGAGCTTTCTTGGTCTAGCCGGTTACTACCGGAGGTTTGTGAGGGACTTCTCGAAAGTCGCTAAGCCCATGACTACACTGATGAAGAAAGATGCACCGTTTGTATGGAAAACGAGTGCGAGTTATCATTTCAGAAACTAAAAGACTCATTGACCTCAGCGCCCGTCCTTACTCTTCCAGAGGGCACAAAGGGATTTGAGGTATATTGTGATGCATCAGGCAAAGGTATGGGATGCGTACTCATGCAGCATGGCAAGGTTGTAGCTTATGCCTCCCGCCAGCTGAAAAAGCACGAGGAGAATTACCCGACTCACGACTTAGAGTTAGGAGCCATTGTCTTCGCCTTGAAGATATGGCGACACTATCTCTATGGGGTAAGCATCACCATCTACTCCGACCACAAGAGCTTACAGTATGTATTCACACAGAAAGAACTGAATCTGAGACAGAGAAGATGGATGGAATTTCTTTCAGACTATGACATCGACCTACAATATAAGGAAGGGAAGGCAAACGTTGTAGCCCGACCTGAGCCGTCGAGCACACTCGCTCCATTCGCTACTCGCTTCTTCTAGCTTGGTTGACGAGGTGCGAGACGCTCAGTTGAGCGACCCTTACCTAACCGAAATCAGACAAAAGATCGAAAATGGTACATTTGAGAAGAAGAAGTATGACTTCAAGCTACATGAAGATGGTTTGATTCGGTTGAATGGCAGGCTATACATCCCCCGAAGCAATGCTGAGCTAAGGGATCGCATCCTGCGAGAGTCACACAGTTCCACATTGTCAGTCCATCCAGGAGCCTCCAAGATGTACAAAGACATGAAGAGGTACTTCTGGTGGTCTGGAATGAAATCAGATGTGACCGAATTTGTATTGAGATGCTTAACATGCCAGAAGGTGAAATTTGAACATCGTAGACCGGGCGGAATGGTACAATCGATGCCAGTTCCGGAGTGGAACAAATTTCATGATATCCTTCCATGGATATTGTTGTAGGGACTTACCGCCTGCAGGGGGAGGAATCAACATTGATCTGGGTTGTAGTCGATCGCCTCTTACCAAGGTTGCCAGATTATACCGATGAAGGACACCTGGAAGGTAGTGAAGCTAGCTGAGCTATTCGACAAGGAGATTATCAGACATCACCGAGTCCCGAAAACAATAGTATCTGACCGCAACACCAGATTTCTTTTCGCAGAGATACTGGAGAGTTACAGGGGAAGCGTTGGGTACAGAATTGAAGTTGAGTACCGCCTTCCATCCTCAGACCGACGGTCAGACAGAAAGGACCATCCAGACACTGGAGGACATGCTTCGGGCATGTGCCTTAAACTTTCAGGGGAGTTGGTTAGACAAGCTTCATCTTATCGAATTTTCATACAATAATAGCTATCATGCCTCAATTAAGATGTCGATTTCCAAGCTCTATACGGTAGACCCTGCCGTACACCCTTGTGTTGGGATGAGTCAAGCGAAGCGGTCATCATCAGACCGGAGTACCTAGAACCAGTCCAAGGGGAAGTGCAACAAATCCGAGCCAATATGAAGGCAACCCAAGATAGACAGAAATCCTATGCGGATGTGAGACGACGCGACCTTGAGTTCGCCGTGGGCGACCAAGTGTTCTTGCGAGTTTCACCTATGAAGGGTGTATTCTGTTTTGGCCAGAAGGGCAAGCTTAGCCCAAAGTTTGTAGGGCCGTACACTATTACCGAAAGAGTTGGATCCGTAGCCTACAGGTTAGCATTACTTGAGGACTTGGGGCGTGTCCATGATGTATTTCATGTGTCACAAATCAAGAAGTATATTGCTGATCCTTCTCATGTCTTAGAGCCCGAGAGACTCTCCATCGAGCCGACTATGCGATATGTTGAAACCCCGGTGAGAATCCTCGATAGGAAGACCAGAGACACTCGCCATAAGTCTATACGAATGGTGAAGGTCCTATGGTCAAACCATGATGTCGAAGAAGCGACATGGGAGTTGGAAGATGCCATGAAGGCTAAGTACCCACAGTTGTTCATAGACTAGAGAGTCTAGCGTTAGTAATACGGGTACGGGTCGTACCCCTTTTAAGGGGGTAGAGCCCTTTTTGCTTTTGCATTGCTTCGGGGTAAGCATTGCATAGTGTGTAGGCATTGTAGGTTTTGTATGGCACATGTAGTGCAAGTGAATTTGGGTATGTGCATGTATGTATGGGATGTGTAGTGCATGGATGTGTAGTGTAACGTGTAATGTATCGTGTAACGTATTGGTGTAATGTGAATTGCAATGTTGTATAGTGTGAATGGTATGAATTGAAAGTGGTGAAATTGTGTATGATGCTTGAACTGTGTATGCTTGCAATGTGGAATGAAGTAAAACACTCATTGGTGGTAGTAAGATGCATTATGGCAATGGTTGCCTAATGAGTAGAACTACATAAAACTATTAACCTTGAGCAACTTGAGGGCAAAGTTTCTTAAGGGGGTAGATTGAAATACCCCGTAATTAAAAAAAGTGATTAATTAGGCTAATGAATAATTTAGAAGCTTAATTAAGTGTAAATAATCATAAGGGAACAAATCCCGAAGGAAACGGATCCTTAAAACGGATTAAAACATTACGAAACCTTAAAGCACGTTTTTCGAGGTAACCGGGGGAAACGTGACTTTAAGCGGGTCAAACCGACTCGTAACAATTTTGGTCAACTAAATAGTCATTAATAAATATTAGTGAAGCTTTAGAACCAATAAAATCAATAAAACGAGAAATTAGTAAAACTGTCAAAAACGGAAGAAGTTGTGGGGTAGAAACATAAATAACCCAAACTTATGTGTCCACTTTGAAAAAAAAGTAAAAAAGTGGTATGTGTGTGCTGTTGTGTGTCCGATTGGGACTCCCCCTCTCTCACACTCTCTCACACACTCACTCCCTTATTTACAAAACAAACAAAATAAAAAACACCCCACACTCACCTTTATTCTCTCTCTCCCATTTCATTCTCTTCACTCACGTAATACCCCTCTCCCTCACTCTCTCTTTTCTTCCTTTCTTCTTCCCATGCTATTTCCATGGTGAAATAAGAGAACCCACACAAAACCTCTCTTCTCTCCTCTTGTAACCCCCTTTAATCTCTTCCAAAAATTATAAAAAGTATACCATTGGAATCCTCTCATCAAGAGCTACATTTCCATCCTTCCAAAATTCGAAAACAACAACTTTCATCTCCATGGGTATGGAGCATTTGGAGCTTCAAGACCACCACTAGAACCACCTTCTTCTCCTTGTTCTATTGAGGTAAAAATCTTCTTGAAACTCCATCTTTTTCTAGCTCTAAAGGCAAAACGAAATTTGAAGTTAAAACCTTGCTTGCTTCTTGATGCTAGCCGATTTTGGCCTTGTTGGTGGAGTTGGAAACTTGTTCTTGAGCCACTCCAAGCATTACTCATACCCTTGGAAGGTAATATAAATTCTAAACCTAAAACCTACATTAGAACTTACATAATGGTTAGGGTTAAATTGTGTATTAAAATGGTTGTATTGAAATGTATATGTGAATGGGTTGTAGTGTTAGAGGATTTGGTTACTAAGAACCGGGGAAAGAGAGAAGAAAGAGGAAGGAGGAAGAAAGGAGAAGCTTGTGAAATAACAAGGTAAAATATGCTTGTCCTTGTGTAGTCTTGTATATATATGTGTAACAGATTTTTAAAAGAGTAAAATGGGTATTTTAGAATGGTAATGAACCATAGTGTAATATAGAGGAAGAATTAAAATGTATTAAAGCCTTGAAAACAATTAAAAACTGTCACAAACTATTTTGGGATTGTAGTGTTGAGTGCAGGAATTTTTATGAGTGTTTTAGTATTGGTAATTGTGTATGGGAGCCTTGTATATGAATGCTATTGAAACAGGTGGATTGGGTAATAAGATGTGTGTATAAACAATGTGGTGAGAGTATAAAATTATAGAGGAGGTCATGGCAAAATTTACCTAGGTTTAGAACACTTAATGAATTAGAACTAGGTGAAAGTATAAGTTTGTAACAGATTTTGGTAGAGATGGTTAGAGGGTAAATTGAGAGAGGTAGATAATGTATTGTAATACCTTAGAAGTGTAGGAAATGACATTAGAAGAGGGAGTTATAGAAGGGGAGTGTAAGTGTCAAAATATGTAGCAAAATACATTAAGGAAGAAAGCAATGTAAGTGTTGAGGTAAAACTAGGAAAATTGTGTGTATGAGTTAGTATAGAATTGTATAATGAATTAGCATGATTTAGAGTGTTTAAATTGTACTAAAACATGTTAGGATGTATGTAGGAAGATTGAGGAAGCAATGGGTTGAAATTGGGAAAAGAAAATAAGGGCTGTAGCAAGGTTCTGCTACCGTCCGACCCAGAGTCTAGATCGGACGGTGGGTCGGACGGGGGCTTAAGAATCGATAATCAACCTTTCTGGAATGGTCCGACCCAGGAGGGTATGGGTCAGACGGAAATAGTGCTGGGTCGGACGGGGAGAATTTCAGAGAACGTGTAACACCCCAACTACTAACAACACACTTAATAACGTATCGCAGCGGAAATCTCAACTCACAACATCACTTAACTCTTTGGTGTTACACGCCGTTAGCCACCCTCGTGGCTAACAAGGCTAACATACATACATCGTACCGGTCTGATGGACTAAACTCCCGAGCAACTACACATTAATCTCGTTCCATGTCCAACATTCATTATACACTTACATTACAACTGTACCGAGTATTTACTAACTCACGCCGACACAATTTCGGTCTTACTACACCTACAATACCTCCACATTTCACATGACTACCACATACGAACAACTACCCCGTCCTGCTCTCGAACGGCTTCAGTTCCTTGTACCTGAAACAGGAAAAGAAAATGGGTGGCCCCCAAGGGGCTCAGCACCTTTGCTGGTATGGTAATCCCGCAGCCCGCATGCTACCGGGCCACGCACAACTAATTGTCGTCTTAGCATGCGGTTGATTTTATTAAAACATGCACACATTACACACATACATCATGCTTAAGAGCACACAACCGTTAACAGAACACAAACACAAGGTTAGCACACACAACATAACAACACGTTTCACTTAATAACATACACAAACTTAATTCCATCCCTCTTAGGGAACATAAACTTTACTTAGGGAGTGCCGGGGTGATATAAGCCCGAGCACAAACATACATACATTTTCTTTACTTGGGTGTGGCGGCCCCATATAGGACCGATCACACCTTACACAATTTCCCCCTAGCTCCGATAATGATGAGGTAGGTAAGCCTTGGTTAAGCTTGTGGGTGGTTGTAATTCAAGGAGGAAAAACAACCGTAACATATTAAAGAGGGAGTCGAAGCAACTTAGGCAACAACACCCTACCAACATTACACATAATTTCCCTCCTAGCCCGATGTGGAGGTCGGGTAGGTAAGCTTTGGCTAAGCTAGAGGGAGGTCAAACATCCAGAAGGATAAACAACCCTAACATAACAGAGTGGGAGTTAATTCACATATATACATCAACTCCCAAACAACACGCGCGACCGGAACGACCGGATTCCTCACCATACATAACATATACTTATTAGTTAGAGGTTCCTTTATGGAACTTATCACATACATACATCACATTGTGTTACTAACTCGGTTAGACACATCAGGGGAAATCACACTCCATTTCAACAACACGGATAACAGTATCCAATAACAACAACATACTGAACAAGTCACATACATCACACAAAGTCACACATACACTAGCGCACGGATAGCCGTAGTTAGAACGTTCCCGTGGGTTGGGACGTTTATTCCGAATACCGATCTTTTATGTGAACCTAAGTCGGTTAACTATTATTAAACACATATTTAAGGTTAAACGGTATCGGAATTAATTACGCCACAATAATGAATTACTATAAACTCATTTCATGCTTTATCTTGCAAGGTGGCAAACACGCAGAAAAACACATTGGCATACAAGCCGGTGTAATCCGGTAGGACACAGGCTGCAAGAAAACCATACCTGTCACCGAAGGTGCATTCTAATGTGCCATCACATGTTCCTTGAAAATCTTTGAACAACTGGTAACATTATAACTATCTCCATTAACATCGGGGAATATAACTATTTAACGACTAATGAGCCCATGGTTAACCCCGTTAAGTAGTTTTATAACTCCATATTTTAACTTGTTTAACTTTCACATTTTTATTACAATTCTTCACCACTCAATTGCCATTATAACTCACTTAACATATCCTTAACAACCTTATAACATCATCACTTATCAATCCCCATCATTGGTTATCATTTCCTAACCTTAAACAAGGTTTTTGGTCAAAATTACATTGTGTCCGAACTTGTGTCCGGACATCCAAGGTCGGACACAAGTCGAAGCAAATTCTTCTGGAAAATTTTCAAAGCGTCCGAACTTGTGTCCGGACATCTAAGGTCGGACACAAGTCGAACAGAAATCTGGAAAATTTTTTTTGACACGTCTGAACTTGTGTCCGGACGTCTATGGTCGGACACAAGTCGAAACGAAAACGGGGAAAATTCATTCAACGTGTCCGAACTTGTGTTCGGACATCTAAGATCGGACACAAGTCGAACGAAAATCTGGGAAAAATTTCCTTCAAGCGTCCGGACTTCAAAGGTCGGACAGAAGTCGGACACAACTCAAAACTCAGAAAAATTTTAACGCGACGGGGCATGTCCGAACTTCCAAGTCCGGACGGAAGTTCGGACGTGCCCAAAATTTCAGCTAACAGAGGCAAATTCCAATCTATATTTACACTTCCAAAAATCCATACTCACTCCTTGAAATCCCAAGTCATCTAGCACCATTATGCTATAATTTTTGCACTCACTTAACTCCATTATTCATCCACCATTACAAGGCCAACACTCCTCTCTACTCAACATTAAACATCCAACTGAACACCTAAACTCTCTCATCCACAAAGCCATCCTCAACACTCATTTTCCCTTAAAATTTTGCCATAACCTCCCCATAAACTTTGCATCTCAATTCATCAAAACACATCCTCCTCATTCCTAATCTAGCCACACCCTTTCAAGGGTCCTATCAGCACATAACAATCCTCAAATTCATCATAACAACATATCACCATAAACTCCACAACTTCAATAACCACATTTATCAATCACAACTCACAATATTTGGCTCTTAAGGCCCTCAACTCAACATTAATTCACAAACCTCTTCTAACATCAATTAAACACATTCCAAATATATTTCAATCCATAATTTGGGTTCATTAATTTGTTTACCCATCCCAAACACTTAAACAATTATACACAAGGTTTAAGGTGAATTCCTTACCTCAATTTTACAAGCCTCTTAATTCTCCTCTTGTTCCTCATCTTCTCCAAAATCGGTTGAGAGGGTATGGAGTTTCCAACTCCATCCCAACATCCAAGAACACAAAAACATACACAATTAATTACCTAAACCCTTAGAAAATTCAATCAAATCAAAGGGCTTAGAACACAAGTTAGAGTTTACCTTTTTGAAGTTTTTAAGAGGGATTCTCTCCCTTGAATCAAGAAGGGGATTACTCCACCATTGAAGGATTAATTTGGAGCTCAAGAACAAGGAGAAAAACAAGGTATCAACAATGGTGAAAAATCGATTACACCAAGAGATGAGGGAAAAATGACTTTTTCTTGGAAATCTTTACCTTAGAAGGAAGAGGAGACTCCAAGCTTCACATTGGTGCCATTTTCTCTTCAAATGGGGAAAACCCATGGAGGTCAACTTCATCCTTTTGAAATTTCGAAAAGAGAGGATGATAGAGGAAGATGAGAGGAAGAAGGATATGTGGTTTGTTTTTGATTTGGAGCTCAAATGGAGCTTGAGGATGAGAGGAAGTGAGGAAGCCATTGTTGGCTTGTGGAGAACTCCATCGGCAGAGGAGGAGGGAGGAACCGGTGGGAGAGAAAAGAGAGGAAAGAGAAAGGAAAGAGAGAGAGGAAAAAGAAAATAAAGAGAGGAGAGAGATGGGTGGGGGTATATGTACCCCATTTTGTTATTTTAGCTCTTTTGACTTAATTAATCAATTAACTAGTCTTATGTGAGTGGGCTGTCTACATTAATAAAACCGGCCCACTACTGTAAACACGCTGGAGCGTTTTTCGTCTTTCAACAGAAAACGCTCGTTATTTACCCGATTTAGTACCATTTACTAACCGGGACCG
Source organism: Limonium bicolor (assembly GCA_023374045.1). Classification (NCBI taxonomy): domain Eukaryota; kingdom Viridiplantae; phylum Streptophyta; class Magnoliopsida; order Caryophyllales; family Plumbaginaceae; genus Limonium; species Limonium bicolor. The sequence continues at coordinate 275,694,704 of CM041777.1, forward strand.
TTTTCCGGAATTTTCTCATTCCTTTAATTTTAATGGCTATTAAACTCCCATTAATGTTTAATTATAGTTATATAATCGACTATTTATTTTTACGGGGTCATTTAACTGTTTAAAGTCACGTTTTCGGATTTTTCTCGAAAAACGCGCTTTAAGACTCTGTTAGCGTTTTAACGCATTGTTTGGATCCGTTTTCTTCCGGAATTTTTCCCACATGTTCTTAATGTGTAATTAGGTATAAAAATATATTTATAACTCTAATGAAGGTTATGTACCACCTAAAATAATTAAATACGTATTTTCACATTTTGGGACTTTTACGCATTTCCCTTTTCTTTTGGTTTTCCTTTCTTCACCAATGATCTTAAGGACTTAATTAGCCTTAGAAAATTAAATAATAATTAATTAACACATTAAGGTTTGGGGTATTTCAATCTACCCCCCTTAAAAGAACTTCGTCCTCGAAGTTCACACTTCCCTAGCGTCATTTGAATTAGAACACAGGGATTACTTGCAACATAAACTTCCATAACAAACATACTTTACATCACAACCTCGGACTTAACGGTCCGGGTAACACATCCATACATACATAACATGACATAACATACTTACATAGTATCCTCGGACTTAATGGTCTGGGTACCTTAACAACATTTGCACATACGTAACAACCCTTAGACTCTTGGTCTGGGTAACATAACAACATTTAGACCCGTAGGTCTTGATAACACACATCTTTAGACACATAGGTCTTGATAACATAACACTTCGGAACTTATCCACATTTGGACTCAAGGTCAAAATAATAATTATTACACATGCCACACAACATGTCATAGCATGTATATCAACCAGAAATTCCTTTTCCATCTCTTCATGGGTTCGAGACCCGTGTTGAGTACATATACACTGTGATCCCGCGGAACCGGTCGCGATGGACACTCTGGTCCCCGTTCTTTTGGAGATCAAAACAATTGCATACATCTTTAAAATATACTTCTCATGTCACCGGTCCGAAGACAAAGGCGCATACGTCCTCAGCTCGTGAGCAAGTAATACGAAAATACTCTATATGAGGTTAAGTAGAATGAAATCCTTATTGGAAAATACCAATTGAAGATCCTTTACAAGGTCAAGTAAAAGTAGTCCTTCCTTTGAAAATACCACTTAAGAATCTTAAGAGATATTAATTGAAGTCTTGAAAATACCAATTGAAAATTTGGAATCACCAATTTAAAATTCCTTTGAAAACACCATACAACTCCAAGTCCAATTATTGTTAACTGCATCCTATTCTTGATGTGATTATTTGTGGCCACTTATAGGGAGTTTCAAGAATCATCCAACCCTAATGTGATCAGCATCAGAGTTGAACTATCTTTCCACCCCAATTTGTGTTCGGCTTCCCTTGATCTCATGATAATCAAGTTTCACCTCCCACTTCCTTTCAACCAACAACTAATTCAAGCATGTACCATTTTCTATCTTTTAGTCTTCCTAGTCATAATCATTACATCTCCAAGGGATAGAACTCCGTCTATCAATCATCATCCAGATTCCACTTAATCCAAGTTACCTAGGGAATTTAATTCTCACTAGGTTCTATGTCGGTGTGATACCTCTTCATAAATCACAATACTGTATATATATATATATATATACTTTTATCAAAATACGATACACGGTTTTACATTTAGTATCATATCACATATACTGTCAGGGTTTTAATTCCCCGGGAGTTTTTCTACTCCCTTATACTTATACTTTCACACACATCTGTTAACAAAATAACACACTTATCACAATGGTATTCGCATCTTCTGTGCGTAATTACCACTATTAAACCATGAATGAATGCGTATATTTATGTAACACACGCACCAATCATCAAATAAATCATTTTGTGCTATGCACACTATAGTTCACGTACACTTGTACGGTAACAGACATTAAGTGGTTTTGCGCTCTACCCCCCTTAAAGGGATTACGCCCACGTAATCAATCACTTAATCACTGGTTTATAACGTCCTACCGTCGTGAAGTGTATCTCCACGCGGTTTATTATACAATGTGTTCTGGTTGAGTATCTTAGCCATATTGGCGGTTTAGTCCCTAACCAAGAATTCTCCTTAGAATTTATTTAATTCATAACCAGTTTCGACTCTGGCCTGTGAAACTTCTAGGCGTTAACAATTAGCCTTTTACGCATATTCACAACGCATATCCAACACTTGAATCGCTGGCTCACTAGTTTCTGCTGCGCGACTCTTGATAATTTAGAGCTTAGTTGCCCCTACATTATTCCTACTGTATTGTACATTCCGATTATCACCCTTATCTTGGCAATAACGGTTTCTCTACCGACGCGTGGTATCACTTACCATGAGCGAATTCGGTGAGTTACAGACTTACTATCCACTTCCATGATAATTTACTGTATTCCATAATGACTTACTTGGTTTCTTCCGACTTACTCGGTCGTCGAGTTTGAGCTACTACCTATTGTGTAGTGCTCTGTCGGTTACCTCCAACACTTGAGGTATATTCCATACCGATATTTAATGATCGTGTTACTGTAGTCACTTATGCCAATCAAGTATCCTTCGATTGGTACAACCGTGCTCCTCTTATGCATCGGTTTTATCACACCATAATTCTTGTTCCTACATCACAATTGACATTACCCAAACTTCCTAGCTATCACACTCGATCATTACCGCGCAAGGGCAATACCAAAACACTCAGTCATACAGAGTGTGAGACGTAAACTCTTGACAGTAAGTCTCTTATGCGATTGCAATAGGAATTATACTGTGTTCCTTATTACATAGTACCAACCACTGGCTTACTGCCCAGTTGTTTATCATCACTTACTTGTATTCTCTCGAGTTTTACTCATCACTGGTCTTATTTGCCACATTATTATTTAACAATACTTATGCAACGGTCGCTTACTGCGCACCGTGCTCTTACTCCTTGTATAACATTAACTTACACATCCGCTATTATATTAGCTTCCGTATTACACTGTGTTTTGCCACTTATTCGGCTGACTGCTGAATACTCTACTCTTCGAGCCTCTATGCTCCTTGAGCGTTGTTCATTACACATCTAGCATCCCACACCTATGGTGGTTGCCATTAGGCTTATCACCCTTTCCGTCTGCACAACTGGTACGAATACTTCTTTCGTAGTAACAAATGGTCAACTCTTAACACATTCTCTGAATTAGTTCACGTAACTACCGCTGTTGCGGTCTCACAATATCAAGAGGTGTCCCCATACTTTAAGCAGTGGTTCGTTATCCATTTACTTACTTATATAACATAAATCTCTGTGATCCATAAGATTTCCTTAACATATTCACTTGTGGCTTATAAGCCTTATTGTCTCGAGCTCTACTCATTGTAGGCTGTTCACACACATTTACTTCCCCGTACATATTACACGGTTATAGGTTGTATTGGGCTCCATGACAAGGTCGTTGTTCCTTTCATGGGATGCTCCTTCAAGGATGTCAGACTTTTAAACGACTTATGCTAAACCGGGTGTTAGTTTCAACCCTTTGCGTTTCTGTCACGTTAACTCGTTCAACCGCTGTTGACCCGAACACCCTTTTAAGGATAGTTCCTGGGTGTTACCAGGTTATGCCACTTCACCTGGCTTGCACTCATTGGTATGTTTAATTTACTACTTCGCTCTGCGTTCTTGGTTGGGTTAAATATCCTCTTTAGTGAAATTGATATCTCGGGAGTCTCATCCCGATCATTGCACATTAACATATCCATAGTAGGCATCTGCCTCACCATATATAGGCTGGGTACTTACTCCAGCTATTGTGTTCATCCATCCAGATCCTTGAGACATATGCGATGTCTTTACTTACTAGTCAGTGCACTTCACACTTCTAGATTCTTAAACATTTCCTCGCAATAACTCACTAATCCCTTTAGTCCTCTTAACTTAACTGGGTTCCTTTACTTCAACCATTCGATGGTAGTTTATTACTCTTGTCTGACTTTTACTTCGGACCGTAGTATGGAGTCGACTACTTCCCGTGTTCCAGACTCCACTCGTATACATATGTGGGGTACCCTACTGATACATTGCTACTTACCCGACTACCCCATAAGAAGGTTTGTCAGGCCCACAAGCTCCTATCGGAGTGCGGTCGTCCCACATTACTGTTGGTACACTCGTAGTGTCCGTCCTTCGATAGTGTCCCACAGTCTACACACGCCTAGGTGAAGTATTCTGTTGTTAACTCCTCTTATATTATCCTATGATAATATGCTTTCCGTGCTTCCCGAACTTAATCAAGGGAAATGTATCCACTGTTGTATTTATTATGAACTCAATCCATTCCTCGGGTTGTTACCTTGGTTTTACCGGTTTCCATCCGGTTATTTTAAAAGTAACTGGGTGTAAACTTACCTACCATGTGGCACTGAGGCCGTGTAGGTCTTCTGGTTTGGTTTAAAGAAAAGACGAATTGAAATAAAATGGGTTTGAAAGAAAATCTGGTTTTTGAAAAAGGTTTTGAAAATGGATTTAAGTTGAAGAAAAATTCTCCTGGTTTCACAACGTTTCTTGCCTTATCCAAGTCTAGCTTCCTGCTGACTAGTGTATTCCAAGTACTGAGGCAGGCTATTAAGCCTTCCACGGTTATGAATAATCCCACTTAACTTCATGGTACTTTACTAAGTACCGGTAGTTGTTTAAAAATTTCCGTACATCCTTGTTTATAGCAGCACTTGCCATGGCAAGTGCGCCATGCTAACTGGCTACTGGTTCAATACACATCGGTTGCGGTACTGCTTTGACCCGCTCTGACATCATTGGGCCTGCTGGCCCTTGCTTGATCTTACACCTTAGCAATAAATCTTCTGGGTACTTCTCACTGTTTGCACCCGATAACTATCAACTAGGGGTTTCCCCTTCTGGGAGACCCCTCTTTACTAGTATTGTATCCTCCTCGCACTACGTTAGTAGTTCCTTGCTCGGTTGGTGTACCGTTGGTGTGTTAGTCAACATTGTAGTCCCGTAGACACTCGTCTCGGGTTCTACTACTCCACTTCGCCACTGTTGCACGTTTTAGTGCTTGCAAGTGGTTGTCCTCGACTGCTTCGCATGTCGACCCAGGTTGCCGGAAATTCCATTCTCTCATGCATAAGATTCTTCACCTTTCGCTACCTCATGCGGCAGACATTGTTACAATGGAGACCGTCTTCGGGATTCACACCTTTCAGGATTTACCGTGTGACAGGTTCTCCGTACTTATAAGGACATTTAATAACAGCCAGATCGGGTATTCCCGAAGTAAGAGAGGACTTTCATCTCTCTGGCGTTCTTTCCGAGTTATAGAATAGGGTTTGTGGAGGGCGGGATGGATATTGTAGGTTCCCAGTACACACTGGTATTTCCTAACTGGCGTACTTCTCACGCTATCACTCCCCCTTAACCCAAAGTATTAAACTCTTAACTCGGTACTTCCTAAGCTCGGTAATTCAGTCATCAGAGCGATACTTCGCTTTGATACCACTTTTTGTAACACCCCCAACTACTAACAACACACTTAATAACGTATCGCATCGAAATCTCAACTCACAACATCACTAACTCTTTGGTGTTACACGCCGTTAGCCACCCTCGTGGCTACACAAGGCTAACATACATACATCGTACCGGTCTGATGGACTAAACTCCCGAGCAACTACACATTAATCCGTTCCATGTCCAACATTCATTATACACTTACATTACAACTATACCGAGTATTTACTAACTCACGCCGACACAATTTCGGTCTTACTACACCTACAATACCTCCACATTTCACATGACTACCACATACGAACAACTACCCCGTCCTGCTCTCGAACGGCTTCAGTTCCTTGTACCTGAAACAGGAAAAGAAGAAAAGGGTGGCCCCCAAGGGGCTCAGCACCTTTGCTGGTATGGTAATCCCGCAGCCCGCATGCTACCGGGCACGCACAACTAATTGTCGTCTTAGCATGCGGTTGATTTTATTTAAAACATGCACACATTACACACATACATCATGCTTAAGAGCACACAACCGTTAACGAACACAAACAAGGTTAGCACACACAACATAACAACACGTTTCACTTAATAACATACACAACTTAATTCATCCCTCTTAGGGAACATAAACTTTACTTAGGGAGTGCCGGGGTGATATAAGCCCGAGCACAACATACATACATTTTCTTTACTTGGGTGTGGCGGCCCCATATAGGACCGATCACACCTTACACAATTTCCCCCTAGCTCCGATAATGATGAGGTAGGTAAGCCTTGGTTAAGCTTGTGGGTGGTTGTAATTCAAGGAGGAAAAACAACCGTAACATATTAAGAGGGAGTCGAAGCAACTTAGGCAACCAACACCCTACCAACATTACACATAATTTCCCTCCTAGCCCGATGTGGAGGTCGGGTAGGTAAGCTTTGGCTAAGCTAGTGGGAGGTCGAACATCCAAGAAGGATAAACAACCCTAACATAACAGAGTGGGAGTTAATTCACATATATACATCAACTCCCAAACAACACGCGCGACCGGAACGACCGGATTCCTCACCATACATAACATATACTTATTAGTTAGAGGTTCCTTATGGAACTTATCACATACATACATCACATTGTGTTACTAACTCGGTTAGACACATCAGGGGAAAATCACACTCCATTTAACAACACGGATAACAGTATCCAATAACAACAACATACTGAACAAGCCACATACATCACACAAAGTCACACATACACTAGCGCACGGATAGCCGTAGTTAGAACGTTCCCGTGGGTTGGGACGTTTCCGAATACCGATCTTTTATGTGAACCTAAGGTCGGTTAACTATTATTTAACACATATTTAAGGTTAAACGGTATCGGAATTAATTATGCCACAATAAGAATTACTATAAAGTCATTTCATGCTTTATCTTGCAAGGTGGCAAACACACAGAAAACACATTGGCATACAAGCCGGTGTAATCCGGTAGGACACAGGCTGCAAGAAAACCATACCTGTCACCGAAGGTGCATTCTAATGTGCCATCACATGTTCCTTGAAAATCTTTGAACAACTGGTAACATTATAACTATCTCCATTAACATCGGGGTAATATAACTATTTAACGACTAATGCGCCCATGGTTAACCCTGTTAAGTAGTTTTATAACTCCATATTTTTAACTTGTTTAACTTTCACATTTTATTACAATTCTTCACCACTCAATTGCCATTATAACTCACCTTAACATATCCTAACAACCTATAACATCATCACTTATCAATTCCCCCATCATTGGTTATCATTTCCTAACCTTAAACAAGGTTTTGGTCAAAATTACACTGTGTCTGAACTTGTGTCCGGACATCCAAGGTCGGACACAAGTCGAAGCAAATTCTGGGAAAATTTTCAAAGCGTCCGAACTTGTGTTCGGACATCTAAGGTCGGACACAAGTCGAACAGAAATCTGGAAAAATTTGTTGACACGTCTGAACTTGTGTCCGGACGTCTATGGTCGGCCACAAGTCGAAACGAAAACCGGGGGAAATTCATTCAACGCGTCCGAACTTGTGTCCGGACATCTAAGGTCGGACACAAGTCGAACGAAAATCTGGAAAACATTTCCTTCAAGCGTCCAGACTTCAAAGGTCGGACAGAAGTCCGGACACAACTCAAAACTCAGAAAAATTTTAACGCGACGGGGCATGTCCGAACTTCCAAGTCCGGACGGAAGTTCGGACGTGCCCAAAATTTCAGCTAACAGAGGCAAATTCCTATCTATATTACACTTCCAAAAATCCATACTCACTCCTTGAAATCCCAAGTCATCTAGCACCATTATGCTATAATTTTTGCACTCACTTAACTCATTATTCATCCACCATTACAAGGCCAACACTCCTCTCTACTCAACATTAAACATCCCAACTGAACACCTAAACTCTCTCATCCACAAAGCCATCCTCAACACTCATTTTCCCTTAAAATTTTGCCATAAACCTCCCCATAAACTTTGCATCTCCAATTCATCAAAACACATCCTCCTCATTCCTAATCTAGCCACACCCTTTCAAGGGTCCTATCAGCACATAACCAATCCTCAAATTCATCACAACAACATAATCACCAAAACTCCACAACTTCAATAACACCATTATCAATCACAACTCACAATATTTGGCTCTTAAGGCCCTCAACTCAACATTAATTCACAAACCTCTTCTAACATCAATTAAACACATTCCAATATATATTTCAATCCATAATTTGGGTTCATTAATTTGTTTACCCATCCCAAACACTTAAACAATTATACACAAGGTTTAAGGTGAATTCGTTACCTCAATTTTACAAGCCTCTTTAATTCTCCTCTTGTTCCTCATCTTCTCCAAAATCGGTTGAGAGGGTATGGAGTTTCCAACTCCATCCCTACATCCAAGAACACAAAAACATACACAATTAATTACCTAAACCCTTAGAAAATTCAATCAAATCAAAGGGCTTAGAACACAAGTTAGGGTTTACCTTTTTGAAGTTTTTAAGAGGGATTCTCTCCCTTGAATCAAGAAGGGGATTACTCCACCATTGAAGGATTAATTTGGAGCTCAAGAACAAGGAGAAAAAACAAGGTATCAACAATGGTGAAAAATCGATTACACCAAGAGATGAGGGAAAAATGACTTTTTCTTGGAAATCTTTACCTTAGAAGGAAGAGGAGACTCCAAGCTTCACATTGGTGCCATTTTCTCTTCAAATGGGGAAAACCCATGGAGGTCAACTTCATCCTTTTGAAATTTCGAAAAGAGAGGATGATAGAGGAAGATGAGAGGAAGAAGGATATGTGGTTTGTTTTGATTTGGAGCTCAAATGGAGCTTGGGGATGAAGAGGAAGTGAGGAAGCCATTGTTGGCTTGTGGAGAACTCCATCGGCAGAGGAGGAGGGAGGAACCGGCTGGGAGAGAAAAGAGAGAGGAAAGAGAAAAGGAAAGAGAGAGAGGAAAAAGAAAATAAAGGAGAGAGAGATGGGTGGGGGTATATGTACCCTCTTTTGTTATTTTAGCTCTTTTGACTTAATTAATCAATTAACTAGTCTTATGTGAGTGGGCTGTCTACAGCGTTTTTCGTCTTTCAACAGAAAACGCTCGTTTATTTACCCGGTTAGTACCATTTACTAACCGAGACCGTTTTCCGAATTTTCTCATTCCTTTAATTTTAATGGCTATTAAACTCCCATTAATGTTTAATTATAGTTATATAATCGACTATTATTTTTACGGGGTCATTTAACTGTTTAAAGTCACGTTTTTGGATTTTTCTCGAAAAACGCGCTTTAAGACTCCGTTAGCGTTTTAACGCATTGTTTGGATCCGTTTTCTTCCGGAATTTTTCCCACATGTTATTAATGTGTAATTAAGGTATAAAAATATATTTATAACTCTAATGAAGGTTATGTACCACCTAAAATAATTAAATACGTATTTTCACATTTTGGGACTTTTACGCATTTCCCTTTTCTTTTTGGTTTTCCTTTCTTCACCAATGATCTTAAGGACTTAATTAGCCTTAGAAAATTATAATTACATAATTAATTAACACATTAAGGTTTGGGGTATTTCAAAACGGGAATCTACTGGAATGGTCCGACCCAGGGCTTGGGTCAGACGCTGGGTCGGACGACCCATAACTTACAAAAAAAAAACTGTAAGCTTATAACTAGTATATATATATATATATTATGTATACCCACCTATACATATGTACATATATATGTAAGCGAACCATTGTTAAGTAATTAAAAGTAAGTAAATAAAATGTAAAGTATAGGAATGTAAAGACTTAGTAAGTATGAGTTAGGAAACGTAAGAGTAATCGAATTAAGTTAATGATAGTTAGATTAATCATTCGATTGTATGTATATCATAGGATTTGATTTGTGACACCGGAGGACGTTCGGAAACACGTACAACGGTGAACGGTATGAATTCCTCATGCCCCGTATGCTATCTTGGTTACTCTGATTTGTGTGTTGTGTGCTAATTGATCACCAAATAAGATAAATGCACGAATCGGAGTTACCATGTTTACTTGTGAATATGTAGTGTTGTATATTGTTGTATATTGTCTTTAAATCTTAGTTTGTATAATTCATGAAATGTATGGATGAATATGAGTGTGTGTATGTATGATGTATTGTATTGTGACCGAATATGTTTTGTGCTTGGACTTCTAACTTATTCCTAACAAGCTAACCGATCTAACTTAAATTGGTAATTGAATTGGAATGAGTAGAAGTCCGATATAGTTTCGGCCACGCGTGAGGATGAGGAGACACAAGAGGTTGGATCAGATTCCTGACTCTTAAACTGGTCCGCGGCCCAAATCCCTTAAGTGGGTAGCATCCCGGATTGGTGAGTCAAGTAAATCCCGGAGGTGGGACGGAGTAGTCCCCAGGGCCGGAGGATCATACCGACTTAACTTGACTATAAGTAAGTAAGTAAGAATGAGTAAGTAAAGTATTGAAGTAAGTAAGTTTGCAAGTAAGAGAAAGTAAGTGAAATGAGAAAAAGTAAACAGCATTCCGATTAACCGGATGCGTACTTGGCTAACATCGTGAAGGTAAGTATTGTATGCCCTGTTGTATTGATGTCTGAGTTGTGTAATTTATTGTAATGCATGTATATTGTATGCAAAGCATGTATGTATGAAAATAATGAATCCATGTTTAGTGGACGTCAATAGTCGGCGTGCCCTAGCTAGCACGCGGTATATGCGGAGTTCATGCGCAGCTTTTGCTGAGCCCCTAGGGGCACTGTTTTTACTACACGCAGGTACGAGAGAGGATGAAGGCCATAAGAGATGTAGCTAGTTCCTTGATTTCTTTTTGGATTGTAACAATGATTGATGAATGGTGTACTAAGTAGTGCACGGCTGTAGCTTTTGGTTAGCCGGTGTACCATGGGGTACACCTTTTTGGTATAGAAAGGATGATGAATTGGTATAGATGAGTAGCCGGTAGAAACTCATTCTTTTGGGAAGTTGAATTTGGATGTAATTGAATATACTTAAATACTCGGTGATCCATTGATGTAAGTATTCGGTATGCGGTATTTTGGTAAGTAATATAGTAGCTCGGTACACTATGATCATCAGACCGTGACTGCAAGGTAAGGTAAGCCTAGCTAGCCGTATGGGCGGTTAGCGGCGTTGTATCACCCGCCGTAGTAATAGTAGAATTTCCGCTGCGAACTGATAGATTAACAGGACAATTAGACAGTAAGCATAGGATTAACGGTAGGGGTGTTACACGTAGACAAAGTAAGACCGGCCTAAGTCTACCCGCTCCTACTCTCAAGGTGGGTCTTCTGCGGACGCTTACCTGCAAAATAAATATGGATGCCCCGAGGGGCTCAGCACTTTTGCTGGTACGATAATCTTATAGCCCCCAGCTAACGGAGCTATGACAACTACTTGTCGATAGCATGCGGTTAATTATTAATACAACATAAATAAGTAGTACAATAAACACCACACCACGCATGAACAATTATAGTTCAAACACAATGAACTACTTAAAAGGTTCCCTTAAGTAAATGAGTTAGCTTTTAACTCCTTGGGCCTTAATTTCTCTTATTCTCATTTCCACACTTATCTCATATATGCCAACCGTTCTCTTATTAGAACTTATTAGTCCTTAGTTCGTTGTTTATCATTGTAGGGCTTGGTTAACCCTAGCCAGCAGCTGTACACTTACTGACAATAACAACATTTCTAAAGTTAATGGGGATGTAGGCTAGATCCCCCCACGCCATACTTAATGTGCATCCCTCCTCAAACAAGTAGTCCGAGGAGGTCGAGTCTATATGTCAACTCTAGGCGACAAGTCAAAGACGAGTCTCAAACGGAAGTCGGATCTGATACAGATACCAACCCCCTTTACTTAACATGCATGACCGAATTTAGTCCCAGATTCCTCACTCCCTCCCAAGTTCCAGTCAGTGAAATTTTCAAGACAAAGGCGTTAGCTAAACCTTTTCGGGTATTAACCAACCATTAACAGGGAGTGTATTCTTATCTCATTCCATTGTTACTAAGCATTGTTAGTAACTAATCTCAAAGTCAATGTGTTTAGTGCAATGCAACACACAAGAAGCTCATAAACCGTTGCATGCTTTATCTGCTTTTTTAGTCGAAACAATAAACAATTAGCACACAAGCCGAGGGACACCTCATTAGCAAGCAGACTACAAGAAAATCATACAGTTCACCGTTGGTCCGTTCAGTTGCCTATTCTCCTCCAGATTCAAATACTCAAACCTAAAACAGTCATCCAATCGGGTGGTTTACTTACTTTCAATTACCTAGCTCGTATCATCACTAACGAATCCCGATAATAACCTCTAAGTCATTATAGTTTAAACCTTAAACACTTAAGTCACTTACTTCTCATTATATCTTATTCCTTATATGCTTATCCTTCTATCATCATTACCCTCCTAATGGTGGACTACTAATGTCACCCTTCCTTTTTTCTTTCTTTTTACACGGGACCGCCCGACCCTGGGGAGGTCCCCTGGGGCGGTCCGGGACAGAAGCATTCGTTTCAACTGGACCTCCCCCAGCAGGGGCGGTCCCTTGGGGCGGTCCGAGACATAACCTATTTTTCAAAGTGTTTGTCTACTCATTTTGAACTCCAAATTCACCTCAATTCTCACCCAATCTTTTCCTAATCATTTCCACGTTTTTTCTAACATGTTTACCACTTAAGACACTCTTAATCAAGCTCTAAACCTCCTCAACTCATTTATCAATCCGTCAATTATCTCCTTGATCTTTTACTCAATTCTTACAAAACTCCTAACACTTACACTTAGCTTCTCAAACTTCCAAAATATACATTTTTTCTTACAATCTTAACTTTCCTAAATGTTTCCTTACAACCACTTTGACCACACCTAATGCATTATCAATCTGCCTCTCTCATTATCTCTTACCTATCTCCTTAACTCAAAGTTCTCAGGTCTTCTATTCATGAGGTCTCCATGCATCTCCATCACAACTTCCTCTCCTTTACACTTACTACTCTTCATTCCTAAACTTGTACATACCTATGCATTTCTTGCCATCCTCTTAACACACCTTAACATTGTTCTTCATTTACCTTGACCATGTTATATCTCCTCTTAGACATTTCCATCTCCTTCCTTACTCAATTTACTCACACCATCCGCATGGTTTTATCCATTTCCTATCATTCCATGACTTCCTACTTCAGTCTTCTTATCAGTTTTCACCTCCGTTTTCTTTCCTCCATGTGTTCTCCTCACTCTTCCCCAAGCAATCCAGATTACCTAAATCACTATGGTCACTCATTACCTAATCACCACAAGACACTACACATTACTTTCTTTCTACAGATTTTTGCTCAAGTCTTAACATTCCTCATACCATGATCTTGGTGTGTTAATACACCCCACCCACCCCACCTCTAATTCCGCATAGATAACTCTAGGGTCATTCTAATCCTCTCAAAAACACCTTAGCTTAGTCATTTATACCAAAATCTCCTTAAATGATTCCTAGTACTTTCTAGGTCCTAACATCTCTTAAAACACTTTTAACACCTAGTTTCTCAACCGAATTTTGACATAGCTTCCCTACTATGTTATTATACCCAAAAGCATAGTTTTTCTCATTCAATCATCTCACACTCCATCAAACCCTTTTCTCATGATATTTCTCACCCAAATCAAACAAACTCATTCGTAACAACTCAATATAGTGCAATAATCTTAAATTGCAGAGCACTAAGGCTCTTAATGACATGGCTCTTAGGCCCTTAAATGACATGAACTTAAACACTGAATTTCCCACACTTAGAGCTTTCAACCTGCAATTACACAACACTCAATCTCATAGCAATTATAAATGCTCTTATAATCCACCTTATGCTTATTTACTAACTCATTTCCCATTGGCTCCTTAGTCACAAGTTCACAAGTTCTTAAGCTTGTTCACATTCCTTTCCCTGGGTTACATAAACCATATTGTAATGTAAGCTCTAGGATAAGTTGGGTATTTATTATAAACCTCATCTCTTTAAGGCATTAAATTACATTAAGGCAAACAATTTACCTTATGTTTCAAGCCTTCTCCTTTCCTTCTTTGTTTTCTTGATTGATTTTCAGCCAAGATGGTTTCCTCCCTTGCTAAAAAACTTCTAATCATGTCCAAAATAAGGTAATGAGTGATAAGTAATGTACCTAGACTCATGGAATTACTCTTGAGTACAAAGGAGTGCAGTGCACAAAATGGATGTTTACCTTAGGAATTTGGAATAGACGTTGATAAAGGATCAAGGCAAGACCTCCTCTAGTCTTTTGGAGAATGAATCAAGGCTAGAAAGGGGTAAAACAAGCCATTTTAAGAGGCAAATTTTCGACATTAATGAAAATGGATGAAAACTTGGATTTTTCAAGCTTTTCTTACCTTGAATGAATGGAGATGTAAATGAGCTCTTAAAACTAATTTTTCTCTTCAAATGGAGCTCCTTCAATGGTGTCCAACTTCTGGTTTTGGATTTTGAAAAGAGAGGATGGAAGGTCTTGGTCTAACTAAGACAAATGCTCTTAGTTTTTGATTTAGAGCTTGGAGTTGCATTTAGCAAGAGGTTGAAGGTGGGAGAACCATGGCTGGAGCAGCTCTTACGGTTTGGAGCAGAGGGAAGAAGAAGAAGACGGTGGGGAAGGGAAGAAAGAAGAAGGGGGGAGAGAGAAGAGGTAAAAAGAAGATATTTGCTATATAAAGGTAAATAGTCATTCTTTCTTGTTTTCCCTTACTTTTGTAAAGGCTGGCATAAGGTGATGACTCACTTCTAAAAAACCGGCCCCCTCTCATTCCCTTGATATTTAGGTGTTATTTGACCATTGACCACTTAAGAAAGTCATTTGACTTACTTTGGGCACTATTTGTGTACTATTCATAATTAGTGCACAAATTTATGAAAATTTTGGTTTCTCATTGATTTAGGCTTCATAATGTGATACTAAGTAGTACACATGTTGATTAAGGTATAATTTTGGTCAACTAGCCACTCAAAACTCATTTCTAAGACAATTTTTCAAAAACGTGCTTTAAAACTCCTTAAAGCACAATTTGTGTTTAAACTTGTTTTTGAGCTTGTTTTCTTTAGTAATTGTTTTAACATGTTCTTTAGCATGTTAATAAGGTCTAGGAATGACCTTTGGGTCCTAATCAAGGTTACACCAAATCTAGAGCAAGTTTTTGCGTAATTTAACTTTATGGTGTTTTCTTGTGTTTTTTTATTTAAATTGTCTACCAATGTTTCTAAGGCATGTTTTAACCTTATTACATCGTAACTTGATGTTACTTACCATTCTTAGGTTTGGGGTATTTCAATAGTCATTATTCAATGACATTTCACGAATTATGGTTATTTTTGTGAATATTGAAACTTTTTAGGGATATTGGGTAAACGTATTTAAAAATAAGTATATTGTGAATTATGAAAGTTTTTAGGATCATATCATGAATTTTAAAGAAAAGGCAGGGACAATAATGTCATTTTCTAAGTGGGGTTAATGACGGAGATGACAGACATTGCATAAAAAGACATTTTGTGAATTAAAAGATTTTAAAGATATCTTGTAACAAGGTTTTAGAAAAGGGGTATATTGTGAATTATAAAAGATATTAAAGGTATATCATGAATTGTATTTTTTAAGTATCTAAACAAAATATTTTTCATTCTCAACTTCTTTGTAGGGATGATAATGGGTCGGGTTTGGGTCGGGTGAACCATCACCCGCACCCGTCACCCGACTTCACCCGCTCCACCCGTACCCGACCCGTCACCCGTTATGTATCACCCATCACCTGTTTCACCCGTCAGCCGTGGGTGAAACGGGTGAATCCGTTTACCCGTTTGTTTTTCTTTATCCTTGTTCTCCAGTTAGGTTTGTAAATTACTGTGAGTGGAGAGAGAAAATAGAGACAGCAGAGCATGTATGTTCTATGTTCGCCAGTTAGGGTTGCGAAATTTACTTCATAGAAACTAATGAAATATTGCACAGAGCATGTACATTTCATGTTCGCCAATTATGGTTGCTAAATTATCATGAGTGAAAGAGAGAAAATAGAGGTGCAGAACATGTATGCTCAATGTTCGCTTGTTAGGATTGCAAAATTACCTTCAGTGAAGAGAATGAAAAACTTCACAGAGCATATAAGTTATTTGTTTTTCAGTTAAGGTTTCAAAATTACCGAGAGTGCAGGTGAGCGAGTAACACAAACGCAACAGATAGACATAATAAGTAACAATATATAAATATATATATATATATATATATATATATATATATATATATATATATATATATATATATAGCGAGTCAGGTGATGGGTGAAAAATGTTCACCAGTCACCTGACCCCGCACTCGTTCCACCCGTCACCCGTTTTATGCGAAATTTTCACCCGGTTTAACGGGTTGGGTGACCGGGTGAAATGGGTACCCACGAACCCATTACCATCCCTACTTTGTTTAAGTTTTAGAAATTGTCAGAATAAACGACAAGCTGACATGTGTCTATGTAAGTCAAAGCAGTTAATTAACGAGGACAAAACTCATAGATACAGTAATTTTACAAATTTCATAAATAATTCATACAGCTTCGCTACCTCATGAGTGCTGAATATAGTTTTCCTTTTTTGGTCATCTTCAACATCTCGTGTTCTTAATCCGGTAAATCTTCAAATTAATGCAAACAACAAGTTACACTCAACCCAACAAACCTAACCTACTAAACCCACAGAATAACAGGTCAATTTAGTCAATCTATTAAGTGTGAATTGACTTCGAATTGATTTTCTGGGCCAAGTTCAGTTGTCTCACTTATTTTCAGACCAAGTTCAATTTAAAATCAATCCCTCTGTCAGGTCAAAATAGCCATGTTCGAAATCCAAAAAATTGCACTTCCCAAGATGATAGATGACCCTAGCCTAGGTATCTTGTCGAATAACTCCATGACAAATTCTATTTTTTTCCTCATATAATTCTAACACCATAATATACACAAATGACTAAGAACAAAGTTGAAAGCAAGTTCGTGACAGCAAAATCAACAATTCGTATAAATCTCACCACACCGCGTCAATCCTTGAGAAAAAACCCCCAATCATACAGAAGAAGTCTCCAACAGATAAAAGAGATAAATGAAAGAATGCAAAAGAGGAGGATAAAGAGAAGAATGGGAAAGAAAAAACTTCAAGCAAACACCGCTCTGTTTTTCGTGAAACTAGTGTAAGATTTCCAGATGAAACTTGTAGGAGTATGACAAACTTTCACAAATCCTTAACATGCATTTTTCTGTTTTTGTTTTTAATCAATCACCACGGATAATTTAAAGTGGAAAGAAAACTCAGCAAGACCCTAAAAGCTGGTCATGCAAGTCAAGTGTTCCCACTTACCCTCCTGAGTGGGAAACCGGGTTAGTAACAAACTGCCCATCTATAAACTCGTGAATATACTGCTGCGGCAATGCATGCTCGCCCTGCAAATTTACCAGGAAAAGAAAGAAAATGTCATTTGACTATCAGCTTATAATTATTAACAGGAAGTCTTCTATGCTGCAATTTCTCACAGATTTAAGTAGAAATTAGTTCGAATGATGCATCAGCACATATGTTGACAAGAATTTCAGTAGCTGCGAAGCCTTTTCAGTTCACACTGTAATCTACAAATTGTGATGCAAGGAGAATACATACCCAATCCCCATCATCATTAAGTACAAGAACATTGATCTCACTAGACTTAGCCGTAGTGATGGATGCTTTCAAGGATTCTTTGCTCAAGTACAATTGGCACCCTGAAGTATTGTCCACTGAGATTGTAGGAGCTGAGCCCTATAATGATATTCATGGGGTTAAAGAGTAAAGTACTCAGTTTTTTAGACAGAATACACAGAGGAGACCAAATCGGTAATCTGATGGCAATTGACTTAAGATTATTCATGGGGCTAGCAACTAAGAGTATCCTTTCTGCAACAATAAAATTGTCCCCTTTTTCATATTTGCTTTTGCTTCAGTGATCTTACCTGGGACTGAGCCTCCACACTGTTGCAGTTAACAACCTCAAAAGCAGCGACCACATCCTATTAAAAATGGCAAAACGACAAATTGCATGCAGGGTTCAGCATCTACTATAAGGCCCTGATTCTCAAAAAAGACACGTATCAGAAACAGACCTGAAATACAACGCCCATTTTGCTGCATTTGTCAACAGTGATATTGTTAACTTTCCCTGCAAATTGCCAACACAGATGAAAACAATAAGCCCCAAAACAACTATTACACGTCATGAAACCAGAGCTAGATTCCATGTTCTATCAGGTACTGAACAAGAGTGCCTACAAATCATAGGAAATGTAAGCCAGAGAACTTCTTGAATAACCAACCTTTAATCTGTAGGACAGAATCTTTACATCCATAGACATAGACTGACTGCTTTGAATCACACTCCTGTATGACCAAATCCTTTCTGCCTACCTGATTTTCGACGGCCCACCTTCCAAAAGATTAAGAAAAGGAGAAGAAAAATAAGAATCAGATTATCACATCCATAGCAGCTTCAAGTCTAAGCTAGTTCCCAAAATAAACTATGAAGCATGTAATGCTTACTTGCGGCCCATCTGCAGCTCCAGCTTTGGTGGAGCTGCCCTAGTGGATGCCGCGGCAATTGCACGAGACTTTTTCTCAGCAGCACTCACAACACCAGAACGATCAGAGCGGTTCTTAGTCTTCATATCAGCAGTAACCTTTTCAGGCCTAGAAAAAAAAAAAAGAAGGCTCTAGTTATCTACTAAAAGCAAACATGATAAGATACTGGATAGCAGCGGTAGATAAATACCAGCTGTAACACTGCCAGAATTGATTTCTTGGAAAACAGCAGACATTCCTTCCTTTGGACGTGATGATGATGATGATGATGAAGATGATGATGATGATGGTTGACAGGAATCAGAGCTATAGAGTGAAGCTGGGGGAGGAGGAGGAGGAGCTGGTGCAGCTGGAGCTGATGATTTAGGTGGAGCAGAGACAACTGCCTTGCCTTTTGTGCTCCAAACAGGTCCCAAGGGATAGAAACTCTTAACATAATCCCTCAGGCCAGGCAGATACAGCTCCTTCAAGGCTTTTGCCCACTCTGCATGATTTGGATCCTTTGTTCTGTACTCTACAAGAACCTAATCACCAAAGCATTTCAAATAAACCAAGTTGCAGTGGTGCAGATTACTTTTTGAAACCAAAATTATTATTTTTTCCTTGAAGAAAAACCAAAGTTCCATTATAAAAGTTGATACACATGCACACCTTGTTATTATAAAATTCGGCCATTTGCCAGCTTTCTTCAACATGGGCAATAGGTAGGCTCATACCTGTTTCCAAGAAGAAGCACCTTAGAATTGCCTAAATTGATCAAAAGTCGGAAGAACGTGAAGCAGTCCTGGCATGCATGCGGAACATTTTGAGCAGCCTACTTACCACAATCTTTCCTGTATATGCAATCCATGCTAGCGCAGAAAGGCTGTCTGCTATTGCTTTTAGATGATTGAAGTAATCAGATCTCCTCCCCTCGGTCAGCTTATTAGCTCTCACGATCACTTCATTTAGTGGTTTAAGAAACTCACCCAGCCCAGCCATGTCTGGCTTCTGCAAGACCATAACAGCATTGAACATACTCAGTTGAAATAGACCAGATCAGCTCATTCTCAGAATTTGACACCTCCGTCTCTGATACTCCCCAGTACAATATGATTTGAACAAGTTCCTTACTGACCATATAACCACGGAAGTATGAATCTAAAGTTTAAAATTCATTTTAAATATTGACTGAAATCACCCGTACGAAGACCAATTTATCAGAAGAAACTGCTTTTACAATGCAATCGCTCAACAACTAATAAAACTTTTAGACCTTTTGACCAGGCAAGCACAAGCAAACTCGACATTCGTTTCCAATAAATCTCATGGTTGAATAAACTCCTCATCTTGATCTGCTCACAAAATTCAAACTGGATCGCTTTATTTTCCTTTTAATTCCACGCATCCTGAGTATACTGATCCACATGATATTCAACAATTTCTGCCATCCACGACTCCTAGAGTCGACCGTGTAGCAAACCTAAACTGACAAAACCTGAAATTATCGTAGGCTAGTAGAGAAAGAAATAAGCTGACCTGAGTTTGCTTGACTTTGATGAGGAGCTCCCTCAGAGCAGAGAAAGCCTGCTGGAGAATCTCAGTCGCCTCCAACACCTTACCCCCAATCTTCTCGGCAGCAGAGGAAACCCTACCCAGATAATCCCGCCTAAGGTCGTCGAATGCAGCGACTGACGGATCCGACGAGGCATCTTCACCCCCGGCATCGATCCCAAAACCCCCTCCACCGGAGGATGATAGCACCTCTAGACGCGCTACTGCCTTCTCCAGCCTTTCAATCAGTTTAGTCTCCATTTCTCACTCACTTTTCTCCCTATGTCTCTTCCCCTTTTGAATCGAGGCGCGGATCTGCAGCAGTCTCAGAGAGAAATATGGTGGAAACCCCGCGACGAAATGCTACAAGCCTCCTTTAATATCCCTTCGGAGTATAATTGTTCCTTTCTCTGTTGTGGGAACACCGTGCGTGCCGATAGTGGATGGCTGGATGCCTTTCTCCTGGTTCGTGTTTCGCTGTAACAGAACATATTTGGTTAAATTGGTTTTATTTATCGAGTAAATTACTCAGAATCCCCTTGAGGATTTGGGATATTACAGTCAACCCCCTTGTGTTTATCATAATTATTGGTAACCACTTCAAGGTTAAGGTATCTTTAACTACGAGCCCCTGAACTATAACTTTATGATAAAAAAGATAACTATGTGTTGACCTATCATCTTAATCACATTAATAATGCTAGGCTGGACAACAAAACTGCCTAATCAACATCATCTAACTCGCTTTCATCCCACTTTAGATGCATTTTCAAGGAAGGGTTGACATTTTTAGCAAAATAACAATGCAAATTAAGTAGTGTTTTTGTCCAGCATGACCTTATTAATAGGATTAAACTGATAGGTTAACACATAGTTAACTTCCTGATAACAGAGTTATAGTTCCGGGGCTCGTAGTCAAAGATACCTTAACCTCGAGGTGGTTACCAATAATTATGATAAACACAAGGGGGTTAACTGTAATATCTAAAATCCTCAAAGGGGTTCTGAGTAATTTACTCTTATTTATCTGCACATCTACTATATATCCAAATAAGATCTCCAGAGACGTGGGCCTAAAAGGTATGGACGTGACGAGCCTTCATATATTTTTGGGAAAAGTCACCATATTCCTTATGTAATTTATAATATACACATTATTTTTTAACTTGTCACAATACGTAGGATCTTTCCTAGTTCATATAATTCCTTATTTGGTCTGTTAACTCTCATTAATCCCCTAAATGAAATTTATTATCCCTGACCTATTTATCCTAATTTTTAGATTAGTGTTAAATTAGTTACCTTCTTCTCTCACATCAACCGTGATCAACTTTTATGCTTTTCCCTCCATTTCTTCAACCCACAAACGCAATCGTTTCCGATTTCATCCTGGTGTAGTCCATTCTTCAAATTTTGCAGTTTGATTCCAGTTTACGGTCGCACTGCTTACATTCAACGTCGGAGTTCATGTCATCATCGACAATGGTAGAGCGGGAGGTCTCTAGGTGATTTTTCACCATGGCGACAAAATATTGAGAGTACAGAATCATGACAAGGATGCGTGAAGATGAGTTTTTATTTCCATTTCGTATTCGACGCTCATGCAGAAGCTAGTAAACAACTCACAAGTTTCCCTCTTCGAAACCCAGTTTTCAAGTATACTAGTCCAGTAACTAACGGAGAAATGATGAAACCGTTCCAACGAATGTTGTATAAGCACCGGAAGAAGATCGAAGTTAAAGTTAATGTGGAGGAAGTTGAGGATTTATCCATGGGCAACCTTAGTACGAATTGTGAAATTCCTGGTGAGGCTCCAGTGTAAACCCTAACGATGACAAGTCACGGCCACCAACATTCCCAGAGGCCTTCATTTAGGTTGATTACAGTTCACAAACATTGAAGTAATTGATGATCCTTCTACGTATCCCACCCCCACCCCCCCCCCCCCATTGTGGAGCTCCTCATTGTGTTGTTGATCAATACTTGGCAAACAATTTCACCAAAGCTCTTCCACCCAAAATATTTCTCCCTTCAGTCTTGCACTGTGGATGCTCAATGTTGATAATGGTGTATTTATTTTATTTATCGTATTGACCTCTACTGTGTGCATCAAACTGGTTATTATTCCATTTAACTCTATAATAAAGTGAGGCTTACTTTTCTTTCCGTGGATTTCTTGATTATTAATTTGGCTGATCTAGATCAAAATTCTAAGTTGGAACATCTCACATCTAGTGACACTATCCATTTCTTACCACCACTTAAATTTCCAGTTTTCTCTACCTCACAACTGTCCCCTCAGTATAGAACCCGCTTCCACTGGCCACTTTACACTCATATTTTCTCTGCTTGTTTTCTATACAATTTTGTCGGTTGCTTTGTTGCACACATTTTTATCTCACCAATGGCTCCATACTGGTCTTTTTGCTAGTCTCTTCTTCCAAGCCCATAACGGATCCTCAAATAGTAAGGAAAATGGTGATTTGCTACTAGTTACACAAGCATTGTCCAACTTCAAATGCTAGCTTTGCCTCAGCACAAGGTTGAACAACCTGTTCAAGACTAGAACTGAGGTTACTGGGAAGAAATAAATGAATTATGCAATACTCTACAAACGGAGATTCGTATAAGTCTTATCAACTTATGATGTACCATATGTTGCACACAAAATCATTCTTCATGGTGTATCTTTGGATGATGACCAGTCTAAGCCTCTGGATCATAATCATGAACTAGGATCCACAACTCTCTGTAAGATGGGTCTTGGATGGACAATGGTCATTAAATTGTTAAACAACCACTAAAGGCTTCGGGTGTGTCTTCACAACCCTCAGAGCTTCTAGCCCATCTATTTAAGCACATGAAGGAATTTGCAGAAGCTGTTCTTAAAGGCCTAACTTATATGGTCACCGGCTTGGCCTTAGGGTATTCTTGAAGTTCGTGTTGATCTTTTTCCCTTTTCCTTGTTGCCTTAGATTTTGACAACCAGCCAGCCTTATCTTGACCATGCCATTTTTTCATGCCTATTCATTGCCTTTTTCTATGGAGTGCCTATACTTATGTTTTGTGTCCTACACATGAATTTGTATAAAATGCCAATTTAATGACTTGCATGCTATTTTACACTTCGTGAGATAAAATTTTGGTACCATTTTTTTTATTTCGCAAAAGGGGGAATATGGTGGATAATTGAATGTGTAACTTGCTTAAACAAATCTCATTCAAGTGCTGCAAGGTTTTACCATCTTCAGGGGGAATGCCACATTATCTCACCATAGAGGTTTGCTCACATCAAAAAAGGGGGAAATTGTAAATGTATATTTACATTAGGGTTTTGATGTGGCAAAGGTGCCAGCCTGAGTCTCACCAGAAATATCTAACAGCCTTTGCACCAGCTTTAGTAAAATATCTCAACAAATCTTTTACGTAAAAGATCTCAACAGATTCTTTACTCAACATTATTTTCAGAAGGAATTAATTAAAGAGAAAAGATAATATTAATAAGCATTATACTAGGAGATATTTTAGGATATTTTATTTGTAATTTATATTAGTTTTAGATAAAGTTTTTGTAGATATTTAGGAGATTGTTAGCTGCCTCCGTAGTATAATTGTATAGAGAAAACATCAGAAAGGTGAGACTTTCACGTAAAATATAGTCAGAGAGAGAGAGTTGTTGATAGTGATCAATGTTTTGTTTAGAATTAGACGTGAGAGTGATTGTTCAAAGTGTTGAACATATCAGGTGAGGAGTTTTCAAGTTATCAATAATAAGATTGATAACGGAGTTTTTATTCTAAACACTTTCTGTCTCCGTTCTTCGTTTATGTTCTCTGTCAGTCTCGTTCTGAGGCTTCTGATTTTCTACATTACAAAATACATCAACAGATCAATGAAGCTCAAGTAGATACTGCCAATATTGAGCAGTCCCAGAATCAATCCCTCACCACCACACCAGGTCATCTGCTTCACCTGCAACTAATACCATTAGGTATATGCATATTTATAATTTTAATTTATCGTGTCATGTCTTATCAGTATGGGTTGATAACTGATAAGTAATATGGGTATTGACATTGGTAAATTGTAGTCACAAAAGAAAGTTTCAGCTACAGTAAGAGTAAGGAGTGGGCTTCCCAAAGTAAAGCAGGAAATATGGATGGTGTGAAGGGTCTGTTGCTGATAATTTGAATGTGAGTGAGGACCATCTACTAGGGAGAGAAAAAAATGAGCCGCGGCTGAAAAGGCTAGGGTTGAAAGTCAGAATGACCTACTGCTGAAGTTGTAAGTTTGAATGAAAGTTCATTGAAAGTAGAGGGTGATGATTCGTTGATGGAGATTCTTCTGATGCTAATACAGTTTTGGGGAAAATATTTAAAGAGGCGAAGGTAGTGGCAAAGAAGGTCAAGATGAGGAAGTTGATAATACTTATGATCCTGATGATTTAGAGGGTGTGGATGACGGAAGTGATGGAGATGCAGGGAATGAAGCAAAGACCATGAAGGGACAATATTATACAGCTTTGAAGGAATTGTACTAGAAAAGTGTATAATTTTATGGACAAAGAACACTCTATGGAAGTGTTGAGAGATTATTGCGTCCAAAATGGTTTTGATATGGTAAGAGATAAATCAGATAAGACAAGGTTCAAAAGGTCCTGTGCTCCGTGACTATCCTTGGCGCATAACCGCAACAAGAACAAGAGATAAAAGGAGCTAGCAGATAAGGTCAATCTCTGGGGACCACACATGTGACAAACTGATAAAGAATCCAATGATGACTTTCAAATGGACAACAACTTGGTTGTTGATAGACATCAAGGGTAATCCCAAGATCTCTAGAGAAACCATAACTCAACTTTGCTATAATAGGTATGAGATTGAGATTGGAAGGGGTGTTGCATATCAGGTAAGAACCTTGGGGGTTGAAATACCCCAAACTTAGATATGGTGTTTAAATGATAAACTAAGATATAAGGAGGCTAAATAATGCCTTAGAAACATTAAGAAACATTTCTAATCAAAGAAAATATAAGGAAACACCAAAAGAACAGTTTTGATAAAAACGTGCTCTAAGCTTGGAGAGACATCAAGTGGAGAGACAGGGGGAGAGTACCCAAATATTGTACTAAGACCTTAGTAAATATCCTAATGGTCATTTTAAGTCAATCCAAAGAAAACAAGCTTTGAAAACAAGTTAAAACACAAAATGTGCTTTAAGGAGTCTTAAAGCACGTTTTTGAAAAATTGTCTTGTTAAATGAGTTTTGAATGGCTAAATGTCCATCATTACTCTTTAATTAATATGTGTACTATATAGTATCACATTTGGAGGTCTATATCAATGAGAAATCAAAATTTCACAACAATGTGCCTTGTTTTTTATGAATAGTGAATTAATTAAGCTAGTTATAACATAAGTCTATATAAGTGAGACATTTGGTCAACAAAGATTAATTACCCTCATTCATAAAAGGGGGCCGGTTTTTTTAAGTGTGACTCACCACACTTATCTAGCTAAGTAAAGAGAAAGCAAATAAGTCTTATAAAGCATTAAAGTACTATTCACCTTTTAAGATAAATATCACATTTTACTTACCTCTCTCCTCACTTCTTCATTCTCCCTTGTTTCCACGATTTCTTGCTCTCTTTCTCTTCTCCATTCACGTAGAACTCAACTCCATGAAAGCTCCATCTTCTCTTGCACACTACTTGCTCATTTAAGCTCCAAATCCAAAACAAAATACATATTCCTCTTAGTTAGCTCAAGCTCCTTCTTTCTATCTTTTCAAAACTTCAAGAGCTTCATTTTGGTGCCAAGTCAAACCACCACTAGAGAGGAAATTCAAGTTTGGAGACTCCATTGGCATCTCCATTCTCTTAAGGTAAAGAAAGTGTAAGAAAATCTAGGTTTCCACCATTTTCTTCACATGTCCGAAAATATATACTCATGGGACTCCATGTTTATGCCTTGTTCTAGCTTGTTTCTACTCTTCAAAGGAGGAGAGGAGGTCCTTCTTGCTTCATATCCAAGTTTGTCTTGAGAAACCAAGGTAAAACAATCACATAATACCTTAAAACATATTTTTAACCTAGGGTTTGTTCCTTAGGGTTAATGTGTTATCTAGTACTCATTGGAGTCATTGGATATTGGTTAGAACATTGGCAAGGAGACACACATTGGTGACCGAGATTGAACAAAGAAAAACCTAAGGAAGAAAGCTTTTAAGCTTGTAAAAAGAACAAGGTAAATTACTTACCTTAAGGTGTTTTGTTGTTTAAGGGAATGGGATTTAGGTATATGATGAGTTTAGTAGAGAGTTTACATTAGAAAAGGGTTATAAAAACCTAGGAGAAACAATGATTATACTTGTGAACTTGTGACTAAGGAGCAAATGAGAAAAAGAGATAGTTTAAGAATATCAAGGTGAAGTACAAGAAGCATTTTATTTCAATGGGAGCCTTGTTGAGTGTATTCGCAGGTTGAAGGCATATATATGTGGAAATTCAGTGGTTAAGATTATTGTCATTTAAGGGCCTAAGTGCCAAGCATTTTAAGTTTGAGCACTATTTGATGATGTGGTGAAGTTTAGTGAAAATTGTGTGATAAGTGTTGTGATAAGAATTTGTGTGGTATTGGTTGTTTGATGGAAAAAACCATGTGTTAGGAGGTACTATATACTAGAGAACCCATGGCAAAAATTTAAAGGAGAGTTTAAGTGTTTAGGATATTCTAAGGGAATTTAATGACTAAGGAAGTACTAGGAATGTTCTATAGGTTGTCTTGATGAAAAGGGTGAAGTAAGGTGTTTTAATGACTTATAATGACTTAGGTATCACCATGGAGGATTTATGAATCAAGAGAATGTATTTGAGTATTTAGGACTTAGGTAAAAGTTGGTAAACAACTAGG
The DNA here is from genome assembly GCA_023374045.1 of Limonium bicolor. Lineage (NCBI taxonomy): Eukaryota > Viridiplantae > Streptophyta > Magnoliopsida > Caryophyllales > Plumbaginaceae > Limonium > Limonium bicolor. Next base: position 275,721,919 of record CM041777.1, read on the forward strand.
AAGGAAGTTTAGGTTGTGAGGAACATTAAGTAAATGCTTAAGAGAGTTTTAGATAGTGAAAGATGCTTGGGAGATGATGTTATAGTGGTGAGGAAAACATTTGGCATAGTGGTTACATTAGGTATGAACCACCACCTAGAAACCTAGAGGAAAACATTACAAGTGTTAGCATTATTACAAGGAAAATGTATAATGATTAAGGTGAAACTTGGTGAATGATTTAATGTGTTTGGAGGATGCTCTAAGGTGGGTTTAAGGGTCTAGATGATGTTAGAACATATTGGATGGCTTGAGGAAAGGTTTAGAAAAGATTTGGCAAAGTTTGGGCATGATTTAGTGGCGTCCGGCCCAGGGGTCCGACCCAAATTTGGGTCGGACGGCCTCTGTTTAACGCCAGGAAAAGTTTCTGGAATGGTCCGACCCAGAAGCTTGGGTCGGACATGGGTCGGACGGGTGATTTTCAAAGGGCAAATAAGTTTCTGGAATGGTCCGACCCAGAAGGTTGGGTCGGACGTGGGTCGGACATGAGAGATTTAGAAGACGGAAAGTTTCTGGAATGGTCCGACCCAGTTGGTTGGGTCGGACATGGGTCGGACATGTAGGGTTTTCCAAACCCGAAAGTTACTGGAATGGTCCGACCCAGAGGGTGGTCGGACTGTGGGTCGGACGGCCCTTAACACTTAAAAAAAAAAATTTAGAATTCTAAGAATGGTACTAGGTATTAAGGTATACCTTTGGTAGGGTGGTAATGATTGGGACCCTAAGAACTTAAGGAATTAAGTTAAGATTAAGTATAAGTTTTTATGTTTAAAGTTAGGTGTGTAAGCTAAGTGGCAAAGACTTAAGAGGGTATTAAGTGGGAATCTTAGAGACTAAGTGAGTTAAGAAAGGTGCAAATAACTAATGACCTAAAAATGAATGAATGTTTTAGTTTGTGAATTGGGACCCCGAAGAAGGTTAAACAAACAACGATCGACGGTGAACGGTACAGTCCTTCTTATGACCTGCTTGCTAACGAGTGTCCCTCGGCTTGTGTGCTATCTGTTTACTTGCTATGACTTAAATAAGATAAAGCATGCAACCGGTTATATTGTTCTCGTTGTGATTGTGTTTATTTACACTAACCCGCGAGACTTGAGATTGTTACTAACCAAGTTTAGTACTTACTGAGTTAAGAATAAGAGTTAAGTTTGATGGTTGGGGTTAATGCCCGTTAAGGCTTAGCTAGCACATGGTGATTAAGATTTCTACTAACTGGAACTTGAGTGAGGAAACCCGGGGACCGATCTCCGGTCATGCATGCTAAGGAAAAAGGGGGACGGTATCTGAATCAGATCCGCCCTCCGCTTAAGGACTTGTCTTCGGACTTGTAGCCTAGGGCGGTTGCCGGCTCAGCTACGCTGGACTCCCGTCCAGAGTAGGTGGCATTAAGATGGTGCGGTGGGATCACCTAAATCCCAGGTCGAATTAAGCTACAACCAATCCCTTCCAGGAAAGGTTTGTATACTGAGGTTAAGATTAAGATTGAGATTGAGATTAAGGTAAGGTAAGGAACATTGAGATTAAGGAAATGAGGACTAAGGAGGGGGTTACTAACCCACTCGTTAAGGGAACGCTTGAGTCGTTCATTGTTTGTGAACTATATATGTTCATCTGTGGTTATTGTTATTGCACTTCATATTATGCTTGTGTATGTAATTAATTTCCATGCTATCGACAATTAGTCGTCGTAGCCCCGTTAGCTTGGGGCCATGAGAGGGTGTACCAGCATTCGTGCTGACCCCCTCGGGGGCTATTTTTACACTTGCAGGTAAGAGGCCCATGAGGACCACTACGAGAGTAGGAGCGGTTAGTCTTAGGGTGGGACATTTATTTTGAGTTCGGGTTGCGCCTGTGCACCCGACTGTTTATATTAAACTGATGTAAGTTGAGATTATGTTTGAGATACTTGTACTCGGTTGGTTGTGGCATTATGGATGGTGATGTTTTGAGTTGGATAAGTATTTTGGTTAAGTTTGTAAATGTTAAGCCGGTATATTCTAACGATCAGACCGTGGCAAGGTCCAGGTGTTGTTTATTTCCACTGCGTCGTATTTGATTAAGTGTTCAGTTTGCGATAACCACGATAGGCTGGATGGGTGTACAGGGGTACAGTTGGTTGAAGGGAACCATGATGATATGCCTACACTTTGATACCTCAGTACCTTGAAGTGCTACACACAACTAACCCAGGAACCTTCACAAACTTCCTAGTTCCAACTGCCCCGCCTTTTGCATTCACCAAATGCGATGAAGCATTTGGTGCTTTAGTGGAAGGGTTTATGTTTGGTTGCAGACCCCTTATAGGGATAGATGGTGTCATCTGAAATGGTACTACAGAGGTGTGTTACTTTCAGCATTGAGGCTTGATGCTAACAAAAAAATATTCCCGTTCACTTACGTGTCATGCGAGAGGAGAAAATTGAGACTTGGGAGTACTCTTTCTGAGTTGTCTGAAGAATCTAATATGGGAAGGTGAACCATTGACTTGGACGTTTATATCAGACAGGCATAAGGTAATTGAAACATTTAAACTTCAAAGTTGAACACTAAGGATGTTTTTACCTCGTCTAAATATATTAAGGGCTTGCTTGATAAGTGGCTGTAGGAATGAGAATGGAAATCATGGGTATGAGAATAGTACTAGAATCAATGGGTATCAGAATAAGCATTACCATACTTTGTTTGGTTAAGACAAACAATTAATATTCATACTATCATCTTTATTTTCATGCTTATGTGATGTCCAAATAATTTAAATTCATTACAAAAGATGGAGTCAATTATTTGCTACAATATTTACATAATTTCACATAATTTTTATAATAATTAAATATAGATAAATATAGAATTCATTGCTCACATATAAAAAAAAAAGTTAAACATTATAATAAATTATTTTTTCTAAAAAACTTTAAAATTTAAATTTCATTTTAATTGTATTATTATATATTAAATATATAATTGCAAAACAGAGCTGATCAAATGAGCGGGACCAGGCCGGCTTTGTTTCCCCTCGACCCGCCCGGGCTGGTTTTATGTTATTTTTAATATAATTATTTATTTTAAAAAATATATAAAATACAATTAAAATTAATAAATATTATATATAATATAAACAAATTAAACAAATATATATTATATTTTTAATATGTATATATTGTAATTCGGGCCAGAGGTCAGACTTAGCCGTGGGCCCAAAATTTTGCAGGGGCCTGACCCAGTTTTTTGTACAATCTATTCGGGCCAGGTCGAGCTCAACCGCGGGCCTAAAATGTTTCCAAGGCCCGGCCGGTTTTTATTCGAGCTTGAATTGTTGTCCAAGCCCGTTCAGTTTTTTTTTGTCAGGCTTTTCGGGCTTTTTTTCCAGGTGGGTAGCCGGGCCGGTTTGTACTCTATAGCTAATACAGGTATTATGTTAAACATAAATGATCTTAATAATTAAAATTTAGAAATAAAGTTTGTCGTTTGACTATATTGTGTGTTCTAAATATATCATTTTTATTATTAACTACAACCATATTAGAAGTATTTAATATTAGTTATAATATTTGAATTCGGATTAATTGCTTAAAATAGATTATTTCACACAATATATAATTTTGCTACATATTTTATTAAAAATAAAATAAAATTTTGATAGAACTAAATAATAAAATATCATAAGGCATCCAGAAAATAAAGTGTAATTAGTTAAACTATCTTTCACAAATAATATCTAATAACATATTTAAATAAAATTTATTATCTTTTAGTTTCTAAATAAAATAAATTTTACGAAAATTGATTTTTCTTATAAATTAAAACATTAAGGAAATAACTAACTAATAAATAAGCTAAAAGTTGATAATAAAAAAAAGATATGGTGGAAATAAAAAGTGTTATAACCACCCCCTCCCCTCGTAATCAATCTATGGGAATAGATAAGAATTGATTTTCATACCCACTTTCTATAAATTTCTATTAAGTTTTATTTCCATTCTCATAGACTCATTCTCCTACCCTCTTACCAAGCAAAACCTAAGGTAATTCAATGTCTTGCTGAGAGACTCATCTCTTCACGTCTTATAAGAGATTGGTTGATAGGGTAAGGTTATTTGAAATCGACATGTAACTCTTATACATATTTAGAGGGAATCCAATTTCTAGGTTGGTAGGCTAACTAGCTTTGCCTTTTAATTGACTAGGGTGCGCACATTGATTTCATTCTCAAAATGTAAGGATGGATTCTACAATACTTGTACATTTATTATGGACAATTGTACATTTAGTAAGGAAAAACTATACATTAAAAATAGACCAAAATGGTACTTGTTATACAAAACAAATGATAACACAATTTATCCTTAACAAACGTACAAATAATGTAGCTATCTCTAGCTTATCAGAATCTAGCCAATAATTTGCGTTCTATTCCTTAAAAACTTGTAACAAATGTATTATCTTATCTCTTTCACTTTGGGCGCTCATGGTAATCTAGTCTCCAAGATTTCTTCTTTCTGGGTAAGGTTCACACAAATATCACACACAGTTCTTCTTTTACAATCAAGTGCATTTGACGGCGACTAGTTTCTAGATCTTCCTACCACCGTCGGAGGCTGCTGTCCCGCCGGTGACTTTTGGGTTTCACCTGGCACAAGGTGTGGGTTGTGTTTTGGTTTCCCAAGAGTGGGTTTTACAAGTCAATTTACGCTATCCATTTGTCATTGCTCTGATTATGTGTAGATACTTACTCAACTGTGGCATCATGAGCACATCTTAGGGCATAAATTATATTGTATGTCATCTATAAGTCCTATTTGTAGGTTGTCTAATCCTTGCATGCGTTTTTTGTTATATAAGGTTTAGTCATCGTATTACCTCTCTTATCTTTGTTCCTTTCCCTCATCTTGCACTACATCCTTCTCCTTGTATCGATTATGTTTATTCAATGGGTCAAAAGGATAAGTGTGTTGAGCAGTTAGTTGACTGTTGCTCGGACCTAACAATGACTCATGAGGAGGGCTCAATGATGGAAATGGATGATATAATCGAGCTTGAACTGACTCTATCGTTTGAGCGGTGCTTAATTGCAAAATTGTTACACTACAAAAAGGTCAATCCGAGTGTGATGCAAAGAACCTTGGGCATGGTGTGGCAGATGGAGAACCTCGTCAAGGTGCGTTCACTTGGTTCTACTCTGTTTCTGTTTGTGGATGTAAGAGCCATGCAGTCAATTCATGACCGAGGGCCATGGTCGTTTGATGGCGTTTTGCTGGCTTTTTTTGAGATTGATCGTAACAAGGCCTCAAAAGAGCATGTGTTCCAGTGGGTACCCTTCTGGGTTCGAGTCCACAACGTTCCATTCATGTTCTTTCATGCTGAGTTTGCCAAGAGAGTAGGTGATAGAATCAGGTCTTTTATTGAATTTTGGGGAGATGATGGTAGGTGGCTGGGAGAGTTTCCCTGCATCAAAGTTAAGGTGGATGTTTTGAGACCTTTGCTGCATTATGTGACTGTTTCTCTCCATGGTAAGCAGTTTGTTCTGCGTCTCTCTTACGAGCACCTCCTGCTTTTGCTTTTACTGTGGAATGTTATTGAATGCATCTCGGGAGTGCCGGGAGTGAAGGGAAGGTGGTGAGCATGGATATCCATATGGGTTATGGCTACGAGCGGGCAGTCTTGGTGGTGAGAAACCGAAGGTAGAGACCATGTGGTCCGCTATTAAAATGGGTGTTGCAGCATCTTCTTCTTATCCTGTTCCTGGTAGGGATGCTTCTCCGATGGATTTGGAGGGGTGCTGAATCAGTTTGAGCGGCCTAGTGGAGAGATGGTTGTGGATAAAGGTGAGGATCACCCACAATAGGTGGACGAATGCTCGGACTGTGGTGCGGCCTGTGATGGTCAAGGTAATCCAGTTCTTCTACAGTGTTTCTCCTCTGGTGAACAGCTCATTAATGGTCGTAAATGTCGGATTGGATATGTGGAAGATAACTACACCTTGGATGAACTTATCCAAATGCAGACGATGGTTGAGTCAGGGAAGAAAGGTAGGGGTGTGGGTGCGTCTTTGTCTTCATCAAGCTAAGAGGCGACTTCGAAGCAGGCCTGGGGTCGTCTGGACCAATGAGTTGCTTAAGCCTGAACTGTCGGGATCTTGGTGCACCCTATGAAGTTCGATGGCTCCTGGACCTTGTCTGGGTTGAAGCACCGGATTTTATTTTCCAGATGGAATCCAAGTCTACTGCGAAGGAGATGGAGAGGGTGTGTGGCCGGCTTTATGGGTATGCGGGGTTTGCAGTTGATTGTGTTAGCCGTGTAGGAGGATTGACATTTTTGGCGGGAAGACTTAGTGATTCGTTTGTCTTTTCTTCTCATCACCTGAACTGTGTTGTGGTCAGTGGGCTAGGATGACCGTGGAGGTGGACAAGAGTGTATGGATGGCCCAACTATGAGGACCGTTGACAAACCTGACGATTGTTGTGTGACTTGAATACTTTCTAGATTGGGTCGTGGTTAGTAGGTGGAGACTTTAATGAAACGCTCTATGCTCATGAGCATCTAGGACCAGCCCCACGTAACAGGCGGGGTATGGATGCTTTTTGAGCTTGTTTGTTGCAATGTAACCTTTCTGATTTAGGGTTTGTCGACGATAAGTTTACATACACTAATCGGAGGTGTGGATTTGCTAATGTGCGAAGTCGAATCAGCCATTTTGTGGCAAATAACGCCTGGCTAGACTGTTTCCCTTCGGCTTATGTTAATCATCTGAGATGGGGGCGCTCTGACCACCACCCGCTCAAGTTGTTATTGCATTCCAACAATCGGGGTTCTGTTAGGCCATTATGATTTGAAAATTGTTGGGCTATGAATGAAGAATGTTGGGGAATAATTAGAGAGTTGTGGGAAGAGAGAGACGGTCTCATCATGGTTATATGCAATGAGCCCTTAGATGTGGTTTTTTGCTTTGAAAATGGGGAAGATCCAAATTACGGCAGGAACGACGGGATATTGAGCATTTGAGGTGCCTGTTGGGTGTGGTGGATGTTTCTTTTCCTACTAATGGTGTTCGACAAGACTGGATGGCGAAGCGGACAAAATTCGACATGTTACTACTAAAAGAGGAAATTAGGGTTCGGTAGAGATCTCGACAACGTTGGCTTAGAAAAGGTGACTGTAACTCTTGTTTCTTTTTTGGTTGTATGCGTGCTCGTATGAAAAGAAATAGTATACATTATTTTCTTGATCATTATGGTCATCGTATCTGTACTTGGTCTGATATGGAGCATGTGGCGCGTGGTTTCTTTGAAAATTTGTTTACTACTTCTAACCCTGAGCTTAATTTCCATCTCTTGGCTTTTGTGGAAGGGAGAGTAACTCATAAAATGAATACTGATATAGGGAGACCGTATGTTAGAGATGAGGTTTTTCATGCTCTGAAGCAGATGGATCCGTATACGGTGCTTGGCCCTGACGGTATGAATAGGGTCTTTCTTCTTTTTAATTGGGATATTATTGGGGCTGATTTTGTTGATATAGTTTGGTCTGTTTTGAATACTGATTACATGCCATAAGGTTTGAACCATACCTGTATAGTCTTAATTAATCCCAAAAAAGTCCGGAGCCTGTGAAATGAAAGATTTTAGACCTATAACTTTGTGCAATGTTGCTTATCATGTCATATCTAAGGTGTTGGTTAATAGATTAAAGCATTTTATGGGCTTTGTTATTTCTAAGGATCAAGCTACTTTTGTTCCGGGGTGTTTGATATCTGATAATATCATTGTTGTGCATGAACTCCGCATTCAATGGCAAGGTCACATGCAAAATCTAGGGTTTTTTTCTCTAAAGGAAGATATGGCCAAAGCCTTTGACCGTGTAAAGTGGTCTTTCCTGTTACAGTTCCTGAGGTCTATGGGGTTTTCATTCAAACTGGGTTCAGTTAGTGGAAAATGCATTTCAACGGTTACCATGTCTGTTGTGGTTAATGGTTCACCTGGTGAAGTTTTTCAACCAAGTTGTGGGCTTCGACAGGGGGACCCCTTATCTCCTTTTCTATTTTTGTGTTGTATGGAGGCTTTGTTCTCAAGCTTAAGAGTTTCTGCTCAGGGGAGGTTACAAGAGGGATTTCTGTTAGGGGGCTGGGTTTTGATATACATAGTCTTTTTTTTCTAATGACTGTGTTATCTTTGGTCAAGCAAATATGCATAATGCCTGCTTAATAAATAACATTATTCAAGACTTCACTGATGCATCATGTCAGTGCATTAATTTTGAGAAATTAGGTTTGGTTTTTTCGAAAGGGTTGCACCCCCATATTAGACAAAAGATTAGACATGTTCTTGGTGTTAAGGAGGTGGAAATCCTAGGTCTGTATTTTGGGATTTCCAAGTAAAGTATGAAGGAGTAGAAGTGTTATTTTCTCATATCTTAGAGATAGAGATAGGAAAAAAATTCAGGGTTTGAGCAAGATGGTTTCGCAGGCAGGCAGGGGAATACTCATTAAAAATGTCTTGCAATCTTTGCCCATCTATGTAATGAGTGTTATTAAATTACCAATGACTCTTCTGAAGGATATACAAGCTCTGTTGGCAAGAAAGGAGCTTTGGATTCTGGTGGTGTGTTTTGGCAAAAATGGCAGAATATGTGTGTGTTTGGTGGTGATGATGGGTTGGGATTTAGATATTTACCAGCTTTTAACCAAAGTTTGTTGGCTTGAAAGTGTTGGCGGTTGTTTCAGTACCCTTCTCTGTTGGTTTCTAGACTGATGAAAGCTAAATATTACCCCGAGTTTTCACTCCTTTCTGCTAAATATTCCACTGGCCAGAGTCCTGTGTGGAGAGCGATATCCGGAGTTATTGATTTGTTTGCAACTGGTCTTCGAAGAACTATAGGGAATGGGCTGAGCACCACGCTTAGTGATAGATGGTTAAGGGGTAAACCAGGAGGCAGAGTTTCTTTATGGAGGTATCATAGTCCTTTTAATGGTGAAACAAAGGTGGGTACCTTATTAATCAACGCTTGCACTACTGATAAACTGATTTAGTTAGAGCAGTCTTGCCAAAGAAGATGTGGATTTAGTTTTAGGGATGTTAGATTGCCATATTGGATTAGTATGGATGGAGTTCAGATGGGAATTATGGTTGGATGATGTGGAGATGACAAAACTTGGGGAGTTTACATTGCAATCAGCATATTACTTAGCAATGTCTAGAGATAGAAGTCATGTGCCTTCTATCTCAGGGAAGCATATTTTAGGTAGGGTGATGGCAAGAGTTTGAAAGTGTACCCTCCCTCCACGGTTAAGGCTCTGTTCGCCTTTGGCATATTTGTGGCATAAATGTGTGGGTCACGTGTGGGTCCTACATTCTACTCCAATAACATACTGCCACATATAAAACAGTTGTAAAACAGCCAGACCAAAACAATTGCAAAACAGCCATGCCGAACAAAGCCAAAAGCTTTTCATATGGAAGTTCCTGAATGGTTTCGTGCCATGTGGGGTTATTCTAGCTGACTGGTTTAACTTGCCTTCTTCAAAAAATTGTTTCTTTTGCACTAAGCCTGATACACTTCCTCATGCTTTTGTGACTTGTCCATCAGTGTCTAAGTTTTGGCATCAGATTGGGTAGTCCACTAGTGTTTAACAGAAAGTTTGTTATCTGTTCAATTGTTGATTGAAACACTATGGAGCATATGGTTCGCCAGGTGCTAGGTGTGTTATGTCCGTGCGGTTTCTATACAGTGGGGGTTGGAGCATGCACGAGGTTTCATTGTAATTGCTGCAACATCTGTTTGTAATGTTGCTCATCTTTTGGAGTGGGTGGTCTGGATGAAAGTCTGTCTTCGTCAGCTCTTCAAGTTATGGTGGATGTCAGTGTAATTCCAAAGCATGGAGTTGGTGTGGGAATGATCGGCAAGAGTAGAGGCGACCATGTAAAGGTTGCGGCTATGCAAAAGATAGAAGGGTGGTGTGAGCCGATGATAGCTGAGATGATGGCAATTCAATCTCGTTTGAGGGTTGCTTGTGATTTCGGATTTGATTTCATTTTGTTAAAAAGTGACAGCTTGGAAGTTGTAAACATAGTATCAGGTTTTGTTAAGGGGCAATAGTATAATTGTTCTTTTGGAGGATGTTTTTTCTTTAGCTAGTGGGTTAAGGCTTTTTTGAATGTAAGCATGTCCTTAGATCACTTAATGAAGGGCCACATATTTTAACAAATATGGCTAGGAAGTTGGTTATGGTGATGTGATGTAATTTGGAACACGTCTCTACCTTCATCGATTTCCAGTTTTTAATATAGTGACTGATGGTTTGTTTGTTAAAAAAATTCCTAAAAAACTTGTGCTCTTTCTTCACATAGCTTTGCCTTTTAATTGACTAGGTGTCGCTACATTGATTTCATTCTCAAAATGTTTAGGATGGAATGCTACAATAATTGTGTATTTATTATTGTCAATTGTACTAAATAAGGAAAAACTATACATAAAAATAGACGAAAATTGTACTTGTATTACAAAACAAATCATAGCACAATTTATCCTTAACAAGCTTATCAGAATCTTGCCAATAATTTACGTTCTATTCCTACAAAACTTGTGCTCTTTCTTCACAATGATACTAGAGGAGTTTCCTTTTGTGTAGATTATAGTGAATAGAATATGCTCTGGGTCCTCATGGAAACAGGTTTCTCTTACAAGAACATAAATGAACATTAAAAAGAACGATAGAGCAACTTTTCCTTAACCTCCAATGATCGAACTAATATTCAATAGTGTGTTGGTTTAAAAACAAAAAATAAATATAAAAGAAGGCACTCACTCAAACTTCGAGCTATATTAGGGAGGAGCAGAACCGCATATTTACACCAGACGAAGGGGATTTAGTTTCTAACTATACCAATGAAGAGTAACTCAGGAAGGCAGTGTGTGGCAATTTCCAGAACATATATATATCATGTCATCCTCTTCTTCTTCTCTGTTTCCATGTCCTTTTTCTCCTCTCCAGCATGGCAAATATGAACAATATAAGCTTAGCTGCATATTTATGAGTTTGGCCAGGCGATCCTTAGGCACCTCGTACCTCGACATCCTTTCTTGGGAGTAGCCATTTGTTTGCTACGGATGACTGGTGTGGTGGTGGTAAAGGAACAGCAGGAGACTCCCGAGCAGTTGCTCTATGATCCTGCAGTATAACAACAACCCAACAACATGTCCTTAACTCTAAGCAACCAGAAAGCTCCATGTGCATTTAGAAGAGTAGCGTCAAAGGAGTACAGTTGTCAGAATTGGATCTTGCCAAGGAAGAAAGAAGGCGGCATACCGATCGAAAGGGGAACTCATCTGCTTCAAGCATGTGGACAATTTGACCCATCTTGGGTCTCTTAGCGGCATCCATGTCTATACACCGAAGGCAAACCAACAATGCACGTTTCATCACTCTAGGAGAAGGTTGAGATTTGACAAGAGGGTCCAGCACCTCCTCGCCCCGCCGAGTGGCTACCATTCCTTTGAACCAATCCACCAAGTTTATCTGATTCAACAGAACAAATAGCAAGCAAGTGTTTCATTATTAGCAAAAGGCGGATTGAACACATGGGAAACTTCAGACGTCAAGTGAGACCAAGTTTTACAAGTGTTCCATTATCAGCAAAAGTTATAATGACCTCTCCGGGTGGTCTAGCATAATCAACTGGACTTCTCCCCGTGATTAGTTCCATGAGAAGAACACCAAAGCTGTATACATCACTGCCTTCGTTCAGCATACCAGTGCTGGCATATTCAGGCGAAACGTATCTGGGATAACAAAAGAACAAATATGAGATAAATACACAATTGATGGGTGTGCTCTCTGTTCATTTACAAGCCACTAGAAATGATTGAGTTTGACATTTTGATTGACATAAACAGGATCAGAGAAACTGACCCAAAGGTTCCCATTACTCTTGTAGTGACATAGCTTGCGTCAGATCCCAAGAGCTTAGCCAATCCAAAATCAGAGACTTTTGGGTTCCAGTTCTTGTCTAGCAGGATGTTGCTTGACTTGACATCTCGATGTACAACTTTGGGTTCCAAACCTTCGTGCAAATAAGCCAATCTAGAATATATGAAAAAAATCAAAGATGTTCAGTAATGAAAACGAGAGATTAATACAATTGACACAGATCTATCTACTGTTGTTGCCCACTCCGTGTAACTGTATTATTGCCTTTGGTGCAAAATGGGTCACAAGACTTGAATTCACAGGTCCCTTAGTTGATTTTTCTGTATACCATTAGCCTCAATCTACTATAAAATGTCCTTTTCGTGATCATCATCTACAACATGCGGATTTTGACTCAACAAACTTCAGCTTGACAGAAAAGGAAAACTTAACCCAGGGTAATACTTCTCAAATTACAAAATTAAAATCATTCTCTATAAAATTCCATACCCTTTAGCAGTTCCAATGGCTATCTTCATGCGGATGTCCCAAGTTAGAGGACTGACAGGTCCAACATCACCATGCAACCACTGCTCCAGATTTCCATTATCCACAAATTCATACACAAGCATCCTGTGGTAGGTTGAAGAAGTGTTTTTAAAGAAACCTTATATCAAGGATCATCTGTCATTGCAGTAACCCGTGAAACAGAAAGTTCATACAGGTTGGGTAAACAGAACTAGTAGTCGTATCTATATACCTCTGGGCACCTTCGGCACAGTAACCGATTAGACCCACCAAGTTCTTATGCCTTACTCTACCAATGGCTTCAACTTCCACCTCAAACTCCTTCTGTGCTTGTCCCCTGCAAATTCAATCATGTGTGTTTAGTATGGAAATTTAAATTGATCGTCTGCAATTTGCTTGAAGAAGAATTAAACTCATAAGAGTGTCAAGTATTATTTCCTCTCAACAATGATGCACTTAATGCATAAGCTGAAAGAAAGAATTGAAAGTTCACATTATATTAAAGTTCTATATTATTATTAGCCCCCTCTCTCCCTCCTCAAACCTCCAACTCATTCCATGGCTGCTCTCAATTGATTATGTGCACGCCAAATAGCAGATGTGGAATGAATGGGAATGAATGGAGTGCCCAGAAATGTTAATTATGGCTCTGACAATTGTACTGTGCACAACACAAATTAAGTGATTGACGAACTGACAATAAATGAATAAGCAGTCTATTCAAATTTTGAAAATTGCAACTATGAGGAAATGCCTCATGTAACCACAGCACGCTCCTTCCTGAATCATTAACGAGAACTTTCTTATCATCGGGGAGAACTTCAGAGTTTCCAATATGGTTGGTCGTGACCTCATTTCAGAAAACTTCCGAGCTTTTAAGGGAAATAAACAAGACCAACAAATTATAACATGTTGCTCTTGAAAGAGCATAAAGCAGAGCAAGCAATTAGCAAATGAAATCAAACATCTCATGTACATTAAGAGAAAAGCACAGTTACTAGTCAAAAAGAAGAGAAAGCTAAAGCTTCAGTTCATGATAGAATGTGACAAAAGGAAAACAAAGTAACCATTGGGTTTTTATGAAATTAAGGATAAAGGATGATGAATGATAACTGGAAAAGAGGAAAAAAAAAAGGGAGGTGGCATAAGACAATAAATGAAGTTGCATAAAGCACTGATTAAAAAAAAATATGCGCTCACTACTCTCTTTACTGATTTTTTTTCCTCGTTCAAGATCTGATAAACCCTGCCCCTTGTCCAGAAACAAAAACACACTGCCGACAGTCCTTATACTGATCATTTACTGACTTACACACGCGCAGAAGAATCCTTAGTAATGAACTGATCAAACATTAGAAGCTGAATTTCAAAGAGAATGGACATGATCAGGATCAGTTGATCAAGAAGAAGATTATAAATTACGAATCCATTACTCACTTGTTGTTGAGTAGATTCTTGACAGCGACAACAGACCCATCTTCAAGAACACCTCTGTAAACAATCCCATACCCACCTTCACCAATGACGTTCTCACTGTCGAATCCACTCGTCGCAGTCTCAAGCTCTCTCAAACTGTACCACCTACCCCAACCTATATTATTACTGTGTGCAGTGTCCACCGACACTACCGACGCCACTTCCGACGCGGAAGCCGCTGACCCTTCTTCAGTGCTCCTCCCGCCGCCGCCGCTCCCTTTCCCTTCTTCCATGATCCTAACCTCATCGAGCCTCTCACCTATCAGAATCTCACCCATCTTCTTCTTCGTCGGGGTTGAGCCGCTAGAATCGGCGGTCAGGGTTGTGATGATCTCCTTGGATACCACTGGGATGATAATATCCGGGTTGTGTTTGACGATCAGGCGATGATTACTCTTTTTGGGTCTGACGGAGGAGCATTTCTTTCGCCGGTAATACAGGAAGATTAAGAGGGATATGGCTAGCAGAACCCCGAGGAGGACGAGAATTGCGGCGTACAGTTTTAGACCCATGAATGATGTTGTTGTATGGGAGGGAGAGACATCGCCTTCTGCCAGAGACCTCATCCCGGCCATTTGGTGAAGAGGACTTCGAGAAGAGGAGCGGATGTTGAGTGAGAAGAAGAGAGAGGAATGGTGATGGTGTCACTGGGTCAGCTGGGTAGGAGATGGACCTGTAGGGAGGAGGTTGTCCATGGTGTGTGACCTGTGACAGTGAGAGAGAGAGAGAGAGAGAGAGAGAGAGAGAGAGAGAGAGAAGGACAGGGGAGAGCCGTTGGGGAGGGCGTTTTAGTTGTATTTATGTGAGAACCTCCATGTATGTCTGATTCGGTGGCAGGAGAGAGTGAGAGACAAAGAGAGAGTTACTTGAGGCGCTTTCACAGTGAAAGCAATCCCAGGTGTGAGGTCACACTAGTGAGGTTGGCTGGGGGATCGCGATTTCAACGGATTGTTTGCTTCGGTGATCAATGTGCCCACATCAATTATGACATGTGGGTTTATAATGCTGTTTCTTCCTTATAACATGTAATTAGTAAAAATGTAAAATCTATAAACATATATATAATAACTCAAAACTTTAACTAATCAAATTACTTTTGACTATAAGGAGGCTTTTCAAAATATTGCATCGACTAAAATAACAATACTACTAGACTTTAAAAGAATACCTTAAACAAACAATAAAATTAGGATAACGTGTTACAGCACAATTACAAAAAAGGGGGTTATTCTCGCTAAAAAGGTTTGAACAATCGGTGAGTCAAATTACTAATTACGACAAAGATATATCATCTTCCCTACCATATCATAATTTGAAAAGTTATTTGTCTGAACTATGACTAATATACATAATTTATTTCCCTAAGAAATGTACACATACGAATACACGTTATATTATCGACGAGAAGGTAGGTTCGCTGAATAAAATTATCTTTAAGATCGATCGACCACGGATCATGCCATGCATGAGCGATTAAGCTAGCTAAATTAGTTTAATCAAGTGGTTCGTTGCAACTTAATTAGATTCATTTTCTTTAGGGAAAATTCACGAGATACCCCTGTTTTCTTTCGTAATTCACAATATACCCCTGTGATTTTTGTAATTTAACTTTAAACATGTTTAAATGTTGTCCAAAATTGATGAAACTTTACATGGACGATGCTAAAGTGTTATATTTTGGTCCAATATCAAATTTGAAGTTTTTTAAGCTCTGTTCATTGGGTCCCACAGGTCACATGTGAGCTTAAAAAACTTCAAATTTGATATTGGACCAAAATATAACACTTTAGCATCGTCCATGTAAAGTTTCATCAATTTTGGACAACATTTAAGCATGTTTAAAGTTAAATTACGAAAATCACAGGGGTATCTCGTGAATTTTCCCTTTTCTTTACTTGAAATGTTCTATGGCTTCAATGACCATATTTTAACAAATTAGGGGGAGTTTGTGGTAGCGGTGTCTAAACCTGGTAATTTGGGTCCATAGGTCAGTTGATATCAACCCTAATCCAACCTATTTAAAATATCATTAATCCAACCCAATCCAAAAATAGATGGTCAGAAAATCATGACCCTAACCCAACCCGTTTAAAATTCTTAAACCTTAACCTAACCCACTCAACCCATTTTTAAGCATACAATAACTTAGATGAATTAGGAGTAGAAATTAATAAAAAAAACCAAAAACATCCAGTGCTAACTAATTAGGATGAAACAAAAGGAAGATAAGTAATTTTGCTTGATCGACCCAACTTTAAACGAGTTTCATGTTATGCAAAGAATGTAAAAGTTCTGCACAAATTTCCCATGAATAGAAAAACACGTACTTTTTCCATAAGTTTATATTAATCAATCTGAGCCTAAAGCACTACCACTGTTGGGGAGGAATCCTATATAGATATGCACATGATTCTAGTGCACACCTGTTTAAATTGCGTGCTCATGCCTGAGAAAAGTACAATCACAATCACTTAATCGTTACCAATAGTTGATGAACTTTTATGCAGCATGCTATCCGTATTGTTGGCTTCAGAATTCACTAAGAAGTCTGCAATCAAGATCCTACTTACAAAAAATACATATCACCTACTTTTGTTCACTCTTCTAGATAATCTAAACATACATATGTTCTCAAGACCAACTATGACAGTGAGAATAAGAAAAACAAACCTTAGGCAGAGATGAAGAGCGACATAGACATGAACAACGACGTAGAGAAGAAAAATGGATGTGGGTCTACAAGACGAGAGCATTTGAGTTTTCAACATTATGTTAAGGTCTGGTTGAGCCCTTTGTTTGATATGCAGCTGGTTAGGCCATTTGTTTAGTTAAGATTATGTGATGTTATTAAAGGTGGGATAGTCCAACTACACTTGGGCTTAAGACTAAGGTATAGTTTGATCTGAAAATAATATATATAATTGTGAATCAATATTCCTATTTTTCATTATTAACAAATATATTTTCAGGTTTCGGGTTGGGTTATGGGTTATGATCTCTACCCTAACCCAACCCAAAAATAAATGGGTCAATAATCAAGACCCTAACCCGTAAAAGTATGAGTTGGATTCTGGTTGAGTTTCGGGTTGGGTCAAAATTGTCAAATCTAGGTGTCTTGGTTATCGTTTTTGGTGCGGGATCCTTATAGGCCCATTTTGAATCATTATCTTATTTCTATTTTAATTTTATTTTAATTTTATCAATTAGATCTGACGGTTCTCATTTGTGACTATTTATAGCGTTTTAATTTATCGATCCTTTTTCAATGTTCTTAATTTTGTGGCTTTTTGACTTATACCATTTGTCACAAGCAACACATGTTTATATGGTAAGTTATAAACTCATTACTACAAAATTAGAATTATATCATTCATATAAAAACATATAATAGTCGAACCTAAACATATAATTAAATAATCATCCTTTTAACATTCATCTCACAATTACAACCACCTAAAATATGTTAATATAACAATACTTAAAAATAAGGAAAAATTACATGCCCCACCCATGACGTTTGGCAAATTTCACATTCCACCCACGTGGTTTCAAAAATTACTTTCCCCACCCATGTGGTTTCCCCTTTTTACATCCAGCAACTTTTCTAATTTTTGTTCTATTCAAAAATGCTTAAACGTTGTCCGAAATGATGAAACTTTACATGGATGATTCTAAAGTGATATATTTGATCTTATGTCAAATTCGAAGTTTTTTAAGCTTAAATGTGACCTGTGGGACCCATGAAAACATGCGACATGTTCATTGGGTCCCACATGTCACATTAAGCTTAAAAACTTTAGATTTCTCACTGAACCAATATAACACTTTAGCATCATTCATTAAAGTTTCATCAATTTTGGACAATGTTTAAGCATCTTTTGAATTGACCAAAAATTAGAATAGTTGCTGGATGTAAAACGGGGAAACCACATGGGTGGGGAAAGTAATTTTTGAAACCACGTGGGTGGAATGTGAAATTTCGCCAAACGTCATGGGTGGGGCATGTAATTTCAACATACAAGCCATCAGAAAGTCCAAAATATTTGACCACGAAATCTTTTCATTTCAATTTGCATTATTGAGTTACAACTGCAAATTATAATTAATGAGTTAATAAAATATATAGTATCCATATGAATTTATAATAATAGATTTAGATGATATATAATAATAGATATATGAATTTATAATATATATTCTTATATAAAATATATAGTATACATATATATATTAATATTTGAAAAAATTATAATATAATATATATTGTATTAATTATTTACATCATAATTATAAATGATATATATAATATTTATATAAATTGTATATAATATATATCATATAAAATATATAGTATATATAATGAACGAATAAAGGAAAGAGAATAAAGGGGATATTATTCCATAGGATTGTGGGGATTCACTAGTGAGGGATGTGGGGTTTTTTAAATTAAAGTGGGATCGGAATCATTAAAAATGTAACAGAATAATTTGTTCCAATGTTATTAGGGTGAATCTTTTTTTCTTGTGTCTTATATTTCTATTTGTTTCAGTTCAATTAAACAAATAAAAGAGTGTGTGTGATAGTGCATGTAGGGGTGTCAAAATCAGGTTTCGGGTCGGGTTAAGTTCAATCTGAACCAACCTAAAAATAGTTTAGGTCAATCCGAACCCGGAGTGGATTATATTTTTTCCAACACGAATCCGGAGTAGGTTGACCCAAACTCGACCTTTTTTTATTATTTTATTTTTCAATTTTGGTTTATTTAATAATTAAATATAATACTTTATATTAATTAATTATTATGTACTATATTTAATCATAAGTTGCAGATTAAATTTTATTTTAGTCATAATTAATTATTAAACATTAATTTAAGTCATTAATATAACAAACTCTTTATTTTTAATTAAATTTTTCCGGGTTACAATTGGCGGGTTCAACCCACACCCGAAGCAGGTTTCAATGACCCAACCCAAATCCAGCACAAAATCATTTTCGGATAAAATCTCAACCCGAAACCCGATCCGAATACATCCCTAGTTTATGTGGTTGTGTTGGTTGGTACAAGATTTTGTTACTTAATGGTGAGATGTCAAATTAATTTAACAAAAAAGAGAATATATGAGAAAAATTAAATTATATAACAACTAATATATATATATGACATGTAAAAATATATAAATTTAATGAAATAAACTTACTTAGATACTTAGGAGTTGATCAAAGTAATCCCCTACCGATATTTGAAATTCTTTTTTATTTGAATTTCAATCAAAAGTAGAGTGAGTGTCTTTAGAATAGGGCAGTCCAAAAAATTCCGAAGCGCGGTATCTGACCGAAAGCGAAGTGAGTCGTACCTGCTTATAGGTTTAATCGTACTGGTTCTTGCGGTATGGTTGACCGAACCGTGTAAATACACCGGTTTCCACTACTACAAAAAAGGTCTATTTTGGCACCCCTATTTCGGCGTTTGTAAGAACAACTGCCGAAATAGGGCCCTGAAACTTCTATGTATAAAAAAAAAACAACTAGGAACCGCCAAAATAGGTCATCAAAAATTCTATGCATAAAAAAGACACCTATTTTGGCGGTTCCTAACTAATAACCACCAAAATACATTCTTTTTCTAGACACGGAATTTTTGAAGCCCTATTTCGGCGGTTCCTAGATAAGATCCGCCGAAATAGGTTGTTTTCCCTGTTTTATTTTTCCCATTTCCGATTTTTGAGATGATTTTTTTTTAAAAAATCGCCTCCGCCTTATATTCTTTGGACCCTTCGCGTCTCTCTCCTCATTCTCTTCACTCAGCACAAATTCACAATCCCAACTAGCCCCTCCCTTTGCGCCTCTACCTTCATTCTCTTCTTGGTTCTGTGCCTGTGGAGTGATAAATCACTTGAACTGCTGCATCTTGCTCCAGATTGAAGATGACGCTAAATATGTTCATTCCAGAATCGGTAATATACTCGAACTTATTTTTCCTTCTCTCTCGCGAACAAGAAACATACATGCTTATGCCTCTTCATTCTCTTCTTGTGTTTCGCCTGTGCAGTGATAAATCACTGGAACCGCTCAAATGGAGAACAAGGAACATGCTCTGCGCGAACAAAAAACATACATGCTCATGCCTCTTCGTTCTCTTCTTGTGTTTCGCCTGTGTGCAGTGATAAATCACTGGAACCGCTGCGAATGGAGAACAAGGAACATGCTCTGCGCACCTACGCGCGACGAATCACTGGAACTGCTGCATCTTGATGCGAGGTTGAAGACGATGCAAAGAGAGGATTTTTTTTTAAAAAATACACCTATTTCGGCGGTTGTGAGCTAGGAACCGCCGAAATAGGTGTATTTTTTTTCTAAAAACGCGCCTATTTCGGCGGTTTCTAGCTAACAACCGCCGACATAAGTACCTATTTCGGCGGCCTCCATTTTGGCGGTTTAGAACCGCCAAAATAGGCCCCAACAACCGCCAAAATATACCTGTTTTGTACTAGTGTTCGGTATGGTATTGAATTTTCAATAACGGTTAACTGCTCGGTTAACCGTGGTTAACTGATTATATAAACAATGAAAACTTTAAATATTAATATTCACCTTATATAATAATAATGTGAGCTATGGAGGGAATTCAAATATAATTATATTTTTTGTTACATGTGTTTGATTTGTCACTCATGATTCAAATGAATGATCAACACGAGCGTCTCTAATATTTAGGGGCCCTGTGCTGAATGTTTTTAAAGGAGGCCCTATAAAATAAAATTTTAAATTAAAGTACGAGATACAAATGAACTTAGATTACAACTAATAGTATACATATTATCAAACAATCACTTAAAAATAGTAATTCGTGTAGCATTTTTGTGCAGCAAAATCATCTCTATGGTCTTTATATGTTTATTATTCAAAAGGTCATTCTTAATTGTTAATATCTCATATCACTGAAAAAATTATTGTTAATAAAAATGCAATCATATAGGTGGTAAGCTAGGTGAAAAGAGAGAAAAACAATAGATTTGGTATCTTTGGTGAGATACAAGTTACTTAAAAAATTATTAATTGGTAGATTTAATTCAACCGACCGGATCAAATTACCTTTTACCCCGTAAGTCATTTACTTATTTTTAATAAAACTATATTATTAAAATTTAATTTAATGTGCTTATTTAATTGTACAATTTTTCTATCTTTGAAAAATAATCATACAAATTTGAAAAAAATAAAACGGGGCCCCTAAATTTTGGGGTCCTGTTCCATTGAACAGGGTGGAACACCTTAGAGCCGCCCATGATGATCAATGTTGTATTATAATATTCATGGTGTGGATCTCTCATCAATAAAAAAAGTTATGCGACTACAAGGTTAATCGAGAAACCCGAACCGAACTAAAGATTCACCAGTTTAAACGGAATGATAATGATATTAGATTTTAGAGACCAATTAAATGATTAACCGAATCCAGTTAACCAATTTAAATAAATGATAATGAAATTGAATTTCAAAAAGCAAAAGATTTCCGGTTAACTTTTACAAGTCAAACTCGAGCGAGTGAATGAACTAAAAATGAGCAAATATCAAATATGATCATGCCATGCAATGGGATGAAGCAAGAGTCAAACTTCGAGTTAGGGAGTGAGAAACAAAATAATTTTATCTTGGACATTGCGACATGAGGCCGTTTGGTCGATGAAACAAACAACTATAAATACTTGTGCCCATCGCCGTTAGTAACTGCTTTCTGAAATAGTCAAGCTGTGCTGGTCAGAAATGACGAAGTGGGCTAGACAGAGTTCTTACTCTTGTGTAGGGTGGCAATATTTACCCACCCGATAACCCGACCCATACCCAACCGAAAATAGCGGGTTTGGGTCACGATTATTGACCCACTTAATTATTGGGTCGGGTGGGTTACCTATTAATTTGTGGGTTGGGTATGGGTTTAGGTCCTAACCCGTAGTCAACCCGACCGTTTATTTTATTTTATTAATAATAATAATAAATAAATAATTGATAAATATAAATATTTTACTAAGTAAGTGCTAACCTACTACTACTAATACAGATTATGTAGTATCTTTTTGATGAGAGGTTGTTTATTTGATAATACTACTTTGTTGTATTTCTTATAAAGCAAAAACAAAGTATTCGTTATTGACTTGTCAAAAGTGTGTGTTGCTCTCTCATCCACAGCTCCCACTGTGGTCCTATCTCTTCTGTACTCTGAATATTTTTCTATGTTTTGATTCTATATTCTGAAGGAGAAATACAGTTATATTTGGCTCAGACACGTACACATCACCTTCTTCTGTTAAGTGCCACTGAGCACGACATGTATGTGAAAAAGAAAAAGACGGAGGATGATGAAAACTCTGGAATATCTACCATATATTGATGTATATTCATTCATTTGTAACTCCGTTTGAGCAATCATATAAAAAATTTAATTCCAGGTCTTTTAATTTTGCATAGCCTAATTATGTGGGTTACGCGGGTCGGGATGGGTTTAAATAATTTTTATATGGGTTGGGTATGGGTTGATAATTTGTAACCCAATATTATTGGGTCGGGTATGAGTCAATACAATTTTAAAATCGGGTCGGGTATGGGTGAGCTTCAACCCGACCCATTAACCCGAATTGCCACCCCTACTCTTGTGCAGGTAATCCCCGCTACGTGGGGCTTTGTCTTCGCGCTAACGAACCGTCCGTTCTTGTACTGTGTGTCAGTGAAGTGAAAATTATGATAGAAGTGAACCCACTTCCTTGTGTCGCTTTCAATTTGTAACCGCATCTGTAAAATTATACTGCTCATTTTTTATTTTATCAACGTTACTGCATAGTCTGCATTGTGTACTTGTTATAGAATAAACAGTTTTTTTAACAAAAGCATTTCTTTCAAAAAAAAAATAATGGAAAATTTCATGAAATGTCACTATATTTTTGGCTAAATGTCTTAACATAAAAAGAAAATTATAAAATGTTACTATATAAATGTCACTATAGTCATTGATCGGAAGAAAAAGACAAAAATACCCCTACTAATTAACAAATTACTTTGAAAGTTCACCCTTAAATGTTAAAAAAGTCACAAAAAATTAAAATACTATAAAAAATATATAAAATATTATAAAATTTTGAAAATAAAATAAAAATATCATAAAAATTTGAAAAAAATAATATTTCTTTAAATAAAGTTATTCAGTACAATAAAATGAATATAATATTTTAAACATATAATTTATATCCATTTACACTAATTAAGTACCATAATTTATACCATAAATTTTTTTACCAATTTAAATTATTTTTTAAAAATAAATGATATAATATTTGTTAACTAAAATTCAGAAAAATGTTTCAAAAATTTAAAATATTATGTCGTAAATTTATTTACTAAATAGAATATAAATTTTTTTAAATAATTTTTCTAAAGTTTTAAAAATATAATATAACTTATTTTAAATAAATGTTTTAAATTGGTATAAATAAATAATTAAAATATCTGGTATAAATTATGGTACTTAATTGGTATGATTGATAGAAAATTTGATATAAATTATGAGTTTAAAACATTAAATTCATTTTTATGGTACTAAATAATTAAAAAAACTAAGAAACATTTACTTTTTCATTATTTTATGAAACTTTAATATATTTTCAAATTTTCAATTTTTTTATACTTTTATAGCAATTTGAATTTTTTGTGATTTTTTGTGAATTTGTTAACATTATGGGCATATTGTGAAATTTAAAAGTACTTTGTTAGTAGAGGTATTTTTGTCTTTTTTCTTTTGGTCAATGACTATAGTGGAGTTTCATGAACTTTGCAAAAATATAGTGGCATTTTGTGACTTTCTTTTTATTTTGGGGGCATTTCATGAATTAACAACCAAAATATAGTGACATTTTATGAAATTTCTCATTATTCATTAATCTTTTCAAAGAACCAAGATAAAATTCGGAATATTCCAAAACCAACAACATTCTATTCTTTCCCTATTATTAATGGCTGCCACAAATTGAGCATGGATGTTTCTATCTATAAACAAACTCCCATTTCACCACAATGTATAATATTTTCAACCACAATCTCAACCAACATAAAACTCATAATCTTCCTCTTAAGCTAATTTACAATAGAACATTAATGAGACATGCAACATACTTTCCTAACTTACACACCCTTGGCCACTTTAAAACCAAACGACACAACCCTCGCCTCACACCTCAGAAATCCAATCACCCACTCCATCTACAAAACCCACCCTTAAAACCCTCCCATCAACCCCATGACAAACCACCCTCATACCATAGGAAACCCCCTCAACAACACTTGCACCTACCTACACCAAAATCCAATCACCCCCTAAACTAACAAACCTAGCCACTCATAACACCTACTTCCCCACTCAAAGCTTATGACGTTCTTGTCGCAAGTTTAACATTCAAGTCTCATAAACCTCCCTCGGTAGGTGTCAGGTAATTCATCCCAACACGGTCCCTAGTGGCTTGAAAAATAGTCATCTTAAACCCTTTGTCCTTACTTTGGCCTAAAATTGGAAGACCTTGTTTCAACAACCCATAAATTCATATAAACCACTCATTTTACTATTTATATCACGATGTGGGATGTGGTATCACAAGCTCCCTCAACCTCACAACATAACTCGTCAGCAAAGAAAGAAAGGAACGAGCTTGCTTTTATCCTATTTTAGAGCCTTCGCATTACCATTTAGCACCTAGGGCCGAGTAAACCAAAGACTTAGAAACCCCAAAATCATATCCCTAAGCGCACCAATTTGTTCCTGCAAACATAGAAACAAAAACTAATCAAGCACTTCATCATCCATCCGTTCACCCTCATCGCCCTCAGGTGACGGGTGAGATTATTTTGGGTGACGGGTCCGGTTAGGTGGTGCGGGTGAATACAAGTGACAGGTGTGGGTGGAGCGTCACCTGACTCGAACCTAACCCGTTGCCATCCCTTGGGTGTGTCAAGCGTACTCAACCCATTCTCTTGGTGCAGATAATAATAAAAAGCAGAATATGATATAAAGAAAAATGAACTATTTTGACTCTCGAGCTCCACCACAATACTATAGTTAGAGGTCAAAGCTAGAACATAAAAGAGCATTGCCAGAAATCCAGATGGAATAGTGGCTAATATAGATGCAGAAGTTGAAGAATCCTTACAAATGTATGAAAATTTTGGATGTGAAATTACATAAGCCAATCAAGCTAGAGCAGATTTGTCCTGCGTTATAAGCGAGTGTGCTAGATAAAACACAAACATAGGAGATGGTGATATTGGGTGGCTAGAACATGGACTTGGACACCAACAAAAGGTCGCGATGATTACATGGGAAATAAGGAGAAGAAACATGGTATGTGGATGGGATGGTGAAGCCTTAGCATTTTATATCAGCAATAAAAAGTAGTCATGTTCTGGGGTAAGAAGAAATTTAGTATGGAATGAGATGAAATACTAGCTTACAGGAAATCTGGAGGAATCCCAGTAATATGGGATGAGAGGAAGATAATGATGCCAAGATTTACCACAATCACAATGGATATTGCTTGAGAATGTAGGAATAATGATGTTTTAGTGAGATAATTGAGGCAATATGGGATGATTAGTTGCAACTACTAGATAGGAGAATAAAGAAAAGGAAAATGACATAATAAGATCAAGCAAGGTAACGACGGTGTAAGATCAACTTTGAACAGAAAAGGAAACTACATTCTAGCGCTCATGGTGGTAGAGCAAACCATTGAAAACCAAGGGTGTATGGGTAATTGATTCCTTGTAAGGATGTATAATTGTATTTTTGCTAGAAGGAACATATGTGACTGACTCCTAAATGTACTCTTTTTCCTTACTAAGATTTTTCCTATCGAGTTTTGTCTAGTAAGATTTTAATAAGACATGAAGGATTCAGTGGAGTGTCTAAGATATATGTTTTTTTACTTCAACAAATGATAAGGTGAATGCCACAATTATCAAAACAAAAAATATTAGTTAAGTATATAATTATGTGTCTTTATGATTATATTATAGCAGTTCATATCATCTAGTTGTAGACTTGTAGTTAGTGATTAAGGGGAAATTATCATCTGCTCAATGTGTTTAGATCGATGGGAACTCAATTTCAGTACACATATACTGTTGTAGCTTAGGCTAATGTGGTCAAAGTATTGGACTTATACGTGTTTGCAGCCCTTTGCTAATAAGTAAATTACATGATAAATTTTCTATTACATAGAGCTTTATCACTAGTAGAAAAATGACCTATTTCGACGGTTCTAAGGGGCCTATTTTGGCGGTTGTAAACCACAAAAATGAGCACCACCGAAATAGGTCTGAGCACCTATTTCGGCGGCTGTCAAACAAAACCGCCGAAATAGGTGGGTGTCGAAATCAAAATCTGACCACATCTATCTCGGCGGTTCTTAGCTTACCACCGCCGAGATAGACTCAGGGTCGGTCCCATGGTCGGTCTCTAGGGTGGTCAATACTAGAATGTATTCTGGGTCGGTCTCTGGGTGGGTCATCGGTTCCAGAATACATTCTGGTATTGACCGTCCTAGAGACCGACCCTAGGACCGACCCTGAGTCTATCTCGGCGATTGTAAGCTAAGAACCACCGAGATAGACCCTATTTTTGTATCTATTTCGGCGGTTCTTAGCTTAGAACCGCCGAGATAGACCCCCTTTTTTCCATCCCAGCATATATATTCACCACAACACACTAAATGATTCAATGAGACCTATAATAAAGCTGCATCCCCATAGGGAGCTCCATCACACATTTATAAAGTTCTAAAAGCTCCCAATTAATATCAACGGCACACCACAATTTGAGAGTAAACAAACCAATGCAATTACACTTAATTACACACTTTCATTACAAAGAAAAAACCACATCACAATTCAAATTTACCATTACACCATCCACAAGTGTACATAATTACAACTACATACTCGAAAAGTTCACAAATCATCTTCATGATCATCAAAAATTCATTAAACTTGTGCAGACAAACTCCGACCATTCCTCAAGAATCTCAACAATTTGAGTATCTTCGTACTGACTACCATGGAGTAATTCTTCGTAAGCCTTGAAAAAATTGAACATTAATATAAAACCTACAAGTCTAACCACATTTAAAGAGCATAACTGAAACTTTCAAAGAATGTTACCTTGTCTAACGAGTGATCTGATGAAATACCCCGTAATTAAAAACAGTGATTAATTAGGCTAATTATAATTTTAAAGGCTTAGATACACTTAAACAAACATGAGGGAATGAATCCCGAAGAAAACGGACCTTTAAAACGGGTTAAAAGCATAAACGAACCTTAAAGCGCGTTTTTTGAGGAAACCGGGAAAACGCGACTTAAGCGAGTCAAATAGACTCGTAACGATTTTGGTCAACCAAATAGTCATTAATAAAGAGTAATAAAGGTTGGGAACCAATAAAATAATTAAACGAGAAAATTCCGGAAAACGGGTTCCAGTTAGTAAAAACTGTAACAACCGGGAAGTTGTGGGGTGAGAATGTAAATAAGAAAAATTAATGTGTCCACTTTTGCAAATAAAAAGCAAAAATTTGATTGAGTGTGTGTAAGGGGGGGCCAGCTCTCTCTCTCACACTCTCTTAATTTCCCTCTTATTTACTAAATGACAAACAAAATAAGTAAAAGCAAAAAGTAACTCTCTCTCTCCTATCCTCATCTCTCTCTCATGTTTTTCCCACCCTCTCTATTCTCTTCTTCCTCCTCCTTGGGTGACAGCTATGGAGAATTGAGAAAGCTCACACAAAACTCACCTTCTCTCCTCTTGTTAACCCCTTAATCCTTCTCCAAAAATTACAAAATTAGTACCATTGGAATCCCCTTGCAAAAGGAGAACATCTTCCTCCTTTCAAAAATAAAAAACAACCAACTTCATCTCCATGGGTGTGCTGCATTTGGAGCTTGAGTACTACCATTAGAAGCACCTTCACCTCCTTGTTATTTTAAGGTAAAAATATTCTTGAAAACCCATCTTTTTCTAGCCCTTGTTGGCAAAACAAAAATTCAAACTAAACCCTTGTTTGGTGCCTTGTATTCTAGCCGATTTTGGCTTTCTCATTGGTGTTGGAATCTTGCCTTGGTTGCTGTCCACCACTCCATCTAGCCATTGGAAGGTAATGCTTCATTCTAAAACTTAAACAAGCATAAACCCTAGGTTGGTAAAGATAGTTTTCTAAGTGGTTGTGTATGTTCATATGGGCTGTAGCATTTGGTGTGTGAACCCCATTTGGACCGAGAACAAGAGAGAAAGAAAGAGGAAAGAAGAGAAGGAAAAGAAAGAAAAACTAGCAAGCCAAGGTAAATACCCTTACCTTGGGCTAGTTTTGTATGCCTTAATGTAACAGTTTTTTGTGTAGTAAAAATAAGTAATGAATATGCTAATGAGTAATGAGAAAGTTGTAGTATAATGAGGAATGGTAATGTAACAGTTTTGAAGTTTTTAAATGATGTTTAAAAGCCTTGGGAAATCATGGGTAGTATATGTATAAGTGTAGGAAAATTGGTGTGTGTAGTGTGTATAATGATGTGTGAATTGGTATGGGAATTGTGAGCTGAGATAATGTGTGGGCAAAACTAAAAATATAGGGGAGACTATGTCCAAATTTGTCTAGAAACTAGAGGACTTAGTTGTTTATGAAGAGGGAATAACCTAGGTAGCAACTAGGTGTATTTGGAGAGTGTAAAAGGGAGTAGTTTAGTGTCTTGAAACAGATTTGAAAAGGGTTCAAATAATGAGAAGAACTAGAGTGTAAAGTAATGTATTTTGAATGCTAGGAGTGGCACTAGTTGAGGAAATATTGGAGGATAGAAGTCAAGGTGAAAAATCTGTAGCATAATAGAGGGAAAAAATCTGTAGCATTAGTGTAAGGAAAACTAGTATAAGTGTTGGAAAGAAGTGAGGAAAATGGTGTAAGTGGATGTAGGAATTGAGTAGTAAGTTTGGTGGATGAACTAAGGTGATTTAGAGGGTTTAATGAGTGTTAAACATGTGGGGAATGTATTGGTAAAGGTTAGGGAAGCAATGGGAAAGTAAAACACCAAAAACAGATTTTAAAACTGAAGTACTGGGCCGGACCGCGACCTTAGGACCGAACTTGCAAGGTCGGTTGAGCCCTGAATTACAAAGACGGGAACCTACTGGAATTGACCGACCTTGGGACCGGACTTACAAGGTCGGTCGGACCAGAAATTTCCCGTCTGAAACCTACTGGAATGGACCGACCTTGGGACCAGACTTACAAGGTCGGTCGGACCAGAAATTTTCCGCCTGAAACCTACTAGAATGGACCGACCTGGGACCGGATGGACCGGACTCTGGGGACCTTGTGCGGTGCAAGGTCGGTCCGTCTGAAATTTTCACAGAGTGAACTCACTGGAATGGACCGACCTTGGGGAACCGGACTTGCAAGGTCGGTCGGGCTGAATTTTTCCAGCGATAAAACTTACTGACTTCGACCGACATGGGTCTGACCCTGGGTAAGGTCGGTCGAGTAAAAAAATATTTTTATTATATGGTTATAGTAATCATATGTATATATATGCCTATACACATATATGCATATATATGCAGTAGTACACCATTAATGAAGTAGTAAAAGTAAGAAAGCAAGTTTAAGGAGTAATAAGAAAAGAGGGTTTTTCATAATCAAGTATGGATGTAAAGAAGTGGTAAGTGTGCATTGGAAGTATTAATGAAGAAAATGAGTTGGATCAATAAAAGATCATTGATCATACAACTTCATGTGTGTATAGGAATCAAATAGTTGAACACCGAAGGAACCGGTAGTACGAATACGACGGTGTACGGTATGATTTCTTCATGCCCTGTATCCTAACTTGGTTACCCTGATTTGTGTGCTTATGTGATCACCAATAAGATAAATGCACGAATCGGACTTTTATTGCACTTAATTGTGTTTGAACTATGTTGTTCTTATTGTATCCTATTGAACATTTAGTTTGTATAATTCATGAATGTATGAATGAGAATGAAGAGTATGTGCAAATGTTGTGTACTTGAGTAGTGTATTGATGTATGGTATGGAAGTAATGACTTCTACTAATTCCTAACCATCTAACTCCTAACTTGAGTAATGAGTAAAACGGAATGAGTAGAAGTCCGATATAGTTTCGGCCACGCGTGAGGATAAGGAAACACAAGAGGTTGGATCCGAATCCTAACTGTAATCTTTTCCATGGACCAAATCCCTTGAATGGGTAGCATCCTGGATTAGTGGGCCACCCTAAAGCCCGGTGGTGGGATGTAGTAATCCCTGCCCGGAGGTCATACCGACCTGACTTGAGTAAAGTAAGTAAGAAGTAAGTATTGTATGTGTATTGGTCTTGACTATTGTAAGTCATTGACCTTGAGTAAAAGAGTATTGAACATCCGATTAACCCGGGTGTGTAATGAAGCTAACAAGACTTTTGTATGAATTGGAGAAGTGTATCTCCGTATTGCGGTGAGTATTCGGTAAGTATAAATGGTTGACTTGTGATGTCTTCCTTGCATGTATTGAATGTATGTATGCCCTGTGAAATGAATGTATCGAGTGGTATTGTACAAAGCATGTATGTATGTATGAATGAAACAAACCGCATGTATTCGACCAAATAGTTGGCGTACCCTCACTAGTACGCGGGGTATGCGGTTATCATATGCAGCGTAAGCTGAGCCCCTTGGGGCGTTGTTTTTATTCTACAGGTACCCGCGAGGCGTGATGGTCGAGTAAGGACCAGAATGAATTCTTTTTGGGGTAGTTAGTAGGTTGGAACGGTGTACCGAGTTGTACACGACTAAGGCCTTTTGAGTAGCCGGTGTACCATGTGGTACACCTTTTTGGATAATGAATTGTGTTTGGATAGAAAGGAGTAGATGTACAAACTCTTAATTTTGGGAATAGACTTGGAATGTAATTATATATTTTGGATACTCGGTAATCAAGTGTAAGTAAGTACTTGGCATTGTAAAGTGAGTAACATGTATTCGGTATATTCTAATCGTCAGACCGTTACTGTAAGTAGTAGTAGCCTTGTTAGTCTTGGATGGCTAACGACGTTGTATCACCCGCCGGGAGTAAGTAAGTATTCCGATGCGAGTAAGGTAATTATGGGAATGAATAGAGGATAATGGAAGGATTAGTGGTTAGGGTGTTACAAAAAGTGGTTCGCTCTGATGATTAGAATACCGAGTGTAGTGATTATCGAGTTAGGTTATAAACCGTCTTACAATGGAGAACTAGAAACCTAACTCGGAACTTCTGTTAGCAATAACGGATACCCCTTGACGTCTGTAAAGACGATAATTATTGAATCAAGACCACGTGGTCATTGTGTCACAGTATCTAATGTAATCCACACTTGTTCAGATGTCAGGACAAGGCCGAGGCTGAGCTAGAGGCGAAGCCTCTGAGGGGCCAGGCGCAGACGATAGCTGAGATCGTCGCCGCCACAGTAGCACAGATGCTACCGCAAATAATCACTGCAGTACATCAGACACAGCAAAACCAACAGCAGCAACCCGACCCGCCTCAACCCCGTGAGACAAATTGGGTAAAGGCCGTCGCCGACCTTCGACCTCCATGCTTTAGAGGCGAGAGCGACCCCGCCAAGCTCGAGGCCTACCTCTCCGAGATGGAGACGGCATTCGAGACACTTGAGACTCCCGCTGGAGTTCGAGTGAGGATAGCTGCGTACTACCTCAAGGACGCGGCTATGGACTGGTGGAAGCTCGTCAAGGCCGAGCACGTAGCCGACCCCACATTTGGTTGGGAAGCATACACCTCTCTCCTCCGATCTAAGTACTATCCTGAGCATGTCAAGACCAAGAAACGGCTAAGCTCGATGCCCTGAAGATGACAGAGAAGATGACGGTTGATGAATATTACCGCACCTTCACCTCTCTTCTTAGACTTCTACCCGACCTTGGGTATACCGGCCAAGTCTTGGTCGACCGCTTCTACGGCGGATTGAGCCATCGACTCCAGTATGGCATGGGCTTCGCACGGTTTACCTCCCTTCAGGTAAACAACGTTGAACCCTTAAAAGCCATGAGCAATGTGAATTAGTATTCCCGTATGTAAATGTGTAACCTAATGCCAAGTAATCCAGGAGTGTTACCATGCTGCATCTCGAGTTGAGATCACCTGTCAGCTAAGAGACGAGGAGCAAGCGCTGAAGCGCAAGGTGAGCAGCAAGGGTACACCTCCGACGACCAAAACCAAACCAAACCATGGAAAAAGAAGAAAGGGAAGTACTCCCACCAGAAGAACACCTCTGGAGACGGCGATGCCCATGCTGAGAAGGGCAAGGCAGCTGAGCCGTTACAGCTTGCCTACACCGCACCAGTGGCAGCGAAGCCACTGAGGTCTCAGCCCTACAAGGGTAAGAACCCGAAATCGAATTAGTACACTTGTGAATTAGTATGTATATGGAGTATTGTAAGTATACCAAACCTCGCTAACTTGGAAGCTATAGGTTCTGGATTTGGCCATGGCAAGGGCCAAAATGATGGCCGCAGCTATGTGTGCCGAAACTGGAACAAGGATCATCCCAACACTGATTGCCAAGGAAGGGAGATCCGCTGCTACAACTGTCAGAAGTCGGGGCACCGTGCTAATGCATGCCCAGAAAACTCGAAGCCCAAGGGCAACTATCAGGGCTACAAGCAGCGTGAAGGCAAGGAAGTTGCATCTGGCGATGCTCATGCCCAGCATACCTCACAGGGGTAGGGGTCCCGAGGTCCGCAGAAGGGCGCACCGCAGAGACAACCGACCTTACACATCATTGACCGTGACGGGACCGGGACTAAGTCCGGCCCAGGTATTCACCGTGACCTTAATCCTTGAGGATCATGTCTAAGTATTGAAATAACTGTATGAATGGATGCATGAACGCGTAAGTACTTGAAGTATGAAATTGAGCATGAGTAAGTAAAATGGAAGTATGTATTGAGCATGAAATAAATTAGTGAGCCTAGAACTCACATTAGATGAAATTTACCACCTTAGGGAAATTCCTTATCTGTTACCCAATACCTTCAAACCCACCTCATGAAGACCGACATCACCACTCACCACTTCACACAACGAGCAGTGTCAGGTCATCCGCCAGATATGATCTTATTAAAAGGATACCTGACACCCGAAGCACAAGTTTCAATCATCCGACGGTGCAACGAACTAGGAATGGGTCCAGGAGGATTTTATACACCCAAATTCCCCGGTGGAGCAACAATGAAGCTGAAAATGATGTGCTTAGGAAAGGATTGGAACCCTTATACCAAGACATACCAAAGACACGAGCAGGAGACGGAGCCACACCTCCATCAATACCCACGAGTACCAAACGCTTGTTACACAAGCTGTAGAAATTGCACAGCAGTGCGAAGATGAACCAATCCCTGCACTTGAAGCAGACCTCTGTATTGTCAACTTCTATGAGAAAGAAGGACGACTTGGCTTACACCAAGATAAGGACGAGACGACGGAATCTCTTGAACTAAGAGTGCCCGTAGTGTCTTGGTCCATTGGTGATGACGCCGTATTTTTGTATAGCGAGTAGAAGTGTGTGGACCTCGCAGAGAAATTGATATTGAGATCAGGAGATGTCCTAATCATGGGTGGAAGATCAAGGTTGCTGTATCACGGGATCAAGAAGATCAAGTTGAATACGGCACCACCGACATAATCAATGCCACACACATGAATCCAGGACGCCTGAACCTTACCTTTAGAAAGTATTAATCTTGTAGTAGCATGTAACCCAGTAGTAACGTGTATTAGACACAGTATGTATGATGGTTGGTTTATTCAATAAAAGCAGTGTTGGTTATTAAATTCCACTTGCATTCCACCATCGTTACTTATCATCTTATGAATCAATAGGTTGTGGACTCGGTACCGAAGGTAACCTGAGTATCCTCACCGAAGCACAAGTCGGCCAAAGCGGCACCATTCTAACGGGGTCATTCCCAGTGAACGGCATCGAAGCCTCACTACTATTCGACTTCGGCGCCTCGCACACCTTTGTATCGCCATCATTTGCGAAGAGGTTGGGGCTAGACGCAGATGAGCTGCCAAATTTCTTGGTTACTCTCCCGTCGAAGGAGCGAGTAAAGTGTACTAAGTACTACCACACCGCCACCATTCGAATCAAAGGCGAAGCATTTCTCATCTCCTTCATTGAATTCAACGGGTTGGGATTCGACTTGATAGTTGGAATGAACTGGTTGGAGCGGCACAAGGGACGGATCCTCTGTGCCAAGCACCGATTGCTGCTCAAGAGTCCATCTAGGGTCACTGTTTCATACCGCTAGAGACCGAGGGAGCCTTCGACCACAGTCATTTCCACTATGGCAATGTACCGGGAGCTCAGAAAAGGACATGATGTGTATTTATGCCATGTGCAAGATCTGGAGAGAGATCCAAATTCAGTAATGATGTAGCAGTAGTTTCAGAATTCCCTGATGTATTTCCGAAGGAGCTACCTGGTATGCCACCACAGAGAGTAGTAGAGTTCGAAATCGACCTTGTACCTGGTACTGGTCCCATTGCTAGGGCACCATACCGTATGGCACCTGCAGAAATGACAGAGCTTAAAGAGCAACTACGTGATCTACTCGAGAAAGGGTTTATACGCCCGAGCGTATCACTTTGGGGAGCACCAGTCCTCTTTGTGAAGAAGAAGGACGGTAGCCTCCGCCTCTGCATCGACTACCACGAACTGAATGCGGTCACTGTAAAGAACAAGTATCCATTGCCACGCATCGACGACTTGTTCGATCAGTTGAAGGGAGCTTCGGTCTTTTCTAAGATTGATCTCCGATCCGGATATCACCAGATTGCTATTAAGAGCAAGACATTTAGAAAACAGCATTCCGAACAAGATATGGCTACTACGAATTCACGGTGATGCCATTCAGTTTGTCTAACGCACCAGCCAATTCATGGACTTAATGAATCGGTTATTCAGTGATCACCTGGACACTTCAGTGGTAGTATTCATCGACGACATCCTTGTATATTCGAAGTCAGCAGAAGAGCATGAAACCATTTGAGAAGAGTACTTGAGACATTGCGTGAGAATCAGCTGTATGCGAAATTCTTCAAATGCGTTTTGGCTAGATCAGGTATCTTTCCTCGGTCATGTCATCTCGAGCGCGGGTATTTCAGTAGATCCATCCAAAATCGAAGCAGTACGATCATGGCCTAGACCTAAGACTGTTACCGACATCCGGATTTCTTGGTTTAGCCGTTATTACCGGAGGTTTGTAAAGGACTTCTCAAAGTCGCTAAGCCCATGACGACATTGATGAAGAAAGATGCACCATTTGTATGGACAGACGAGTGCGAGGTATCCTTCCAGAGCCTAAAAGACTCATTGACCTCAGCGCCCATCCTTACTCTTCCAGAAGGCATAGAGGGATTTGAGGTGTATTGTGATGCATCGGGCAAGGGCATGGGATGCGTACTCATGCAGCATGGCAAGGTTGTAGCTTACGCCTCCCGCCAGCTGAAAAAGCATGAGGAGAATTACCCGACACACGATTTAGAGTTAGGAGCCATTGTCTTCGCCTTGAAGATATGGCGACACTATCTCTATGGGGTAAGCATCACCATCTACTCCGACCACAAAAGTTTACAGTATGTATTCACACAGAAAGAACTGAACCTAAGACAGAGGAGGTGGATGGAGTTCCTCTCGGATTATGACATCAACCTCCAGTATAAAGAAGGGAAGGCAAACATTGTAGCCGACACCCTGATTCGTCGAGCACACTCGCTCTATTCGCTACTCGCTTCTTCTAGCTTGGTTGACGAGGTGCGAGACGCTCAGTTGAGCGACCCTTACTTCACAGAGATCAGACAGAAAATCACAGAGGGTACCTTCAGAGCCAAAAGTACGACTTCAAATTGCATGAAGATGGTCTGATCCGATTGAATGGCAGATTATGCGTCCCCCGAAACAATGCTGAGCTAAGGGATCGCATTCTGCGAGAGTCACATTGTTCCACATTGCATGTCCATCCGGGAGCCTTTAAAATGTACAAAGACATGAAGAGGTACTTCTGGTGGTCAGGAATGAAATCAGACGTGACTGAGTATGTTCTGAGGTGTCTCACATGCCAGAAGGTGAAGTTCGAGCACCGAAGACCGGGAGGAATGGTGCAATCCATGCCCATTCCAGAGTGGAAATTTCATGATATCTCCATGGATTTTGTTGTTGGACTCCCACCTGCCAGGGGAGGACTCAACATGATCTGGGTAGTAGTCGATCGCCTCACCAAGGTTGCCCGATTCATACCTATGAAGGACACCTAGAAGGTGGCGAAGCTCGCGGAGCTATTCGACAAGGAGATCATCCGACACCACAGAGTCCCGAAAACCATAGTATCTGACCGCGACACCAGATTTCTTTCGAGATACTAGAGAGCAACACGGGAAGCGCTAGGTATTGAGTTGAAGCTTAGCACCGCCTTCCATCCACAGACCGACGGTCAGACAGAAAGGACCATCCAGACACTAGAGGATATGCTTAGGGCATGTGCCTTAACTTCCAGGGGAGCTGGATTGACAAGCTTCATCTTATCGAGTTTTCGTACAACAATAGTTATCATGCTTCGATTAAGATGTCGCCTTTCCAAGCTTTGTATGGTAGACCTTGCCGTACCCCGTTGTGTTGGGATGAGTCAAGTGAAGCGGTCATCGTAGGACCGGAGTATCTAGAACAAGTACAAGCTGAAGTTCAGCAAATCCGAGCAAATATGAAAGCAGCCCAAGATAGACAGAAATCCTATGCAGATGTGCGACGACGTGACCTTGAGTTCGCCGTAGGCGACCAAGTGTTCTTGCGCGTTTCACCCATGAAAGGCGTCTTTCGATTTGGCCAAAAGGGCAAGCTGAGCCCAAAATTTGTAGGCCCGTACACGATTACCGAGAGGATTGGAGCCGTAGCTTATAGGCTAGCATTGCCTGAAGAATTGGGGCGTGTTCATGAGGTCTTTCATGTATCACAACTCAAGAAATACATACACGATCCCTCTCATGTATTAGAACCCGAGCAACTATCCCTAGAGCCGACGATGAGATATGTCGAGACTCCACTGTGAATCCTTGATACGAAGACAAGAGACACTCGCCATAAATCTGTACGAATGGTGAAAGTATTGTGGTCTAACCACGATGTGGAGGAAGCGACTTGGGAATTAGAAGACGCCATGAAGGCGAAGTACCCGAATCTATTTGTAGACTAGATGTCTAGTATCCGTATAGTACAGAGGGTATGGGGCGTACCCCTTTTAAGGGGGGTAGAGCCTTTTTGCTTTTGCATTGCTTCGGGTTAGCATTGCATAGTATGTATGTATTGTAATTGTATTTTGTTGGCACATGTAGTGCTAATAGTATCCGCTATGTAGTACGATGGGTATGGTATGTGTATGGTATGTGTGTAATGAGTAATGCATTTGTGTTGTACGGTATATGACACGAATGACAATGTGAAGTGTATTGTGAATGGTTTTGTGAAATGGTATGTGAAATGTGTGAATTGGATTGTGCATTGTGTATGGTATTTGAATTGAGTATGGTGTATGGTATTTGAATGGGTGTATGCTTGCAGTGTAAGAATTGTGAACACCTTGTAAGGTGGTAGTAGAGTGCATTGTGGCAATTGGCTTGCCAAATGAGTAAAAATGGTAAACCGTAAACCTTGAGCAACTTTGAGGGCAAAGTTCCTTAAGGGGGGTAGATTGAAATACCCCGTAATTAAAAACAGTGATTAATTAGGCTAATTATAATTTTAAAGGCTTAATTACACTTAAACAAACATGAGGGAACGAATCCCGAAGAAAACGGACCTTTAAAACGGGTTAAAAGCATAAACGAACCTTAAAGCGCGTTTTTCGAGGAAACCGGGAAAACGTGACTTTAAGCGAGTCAAATAGACTTGTAACGATTTTGGTCAACCAAATAGTCATTAATAAACAGTAATAAAGGTTGGGAACCAATAAAATTAATTAAACGAGAAAATTCCAGAAAACGGTTCCGGTTAGTAAAAACTGTAACAACCGGGAAGTTGTGGGGTGAGAATGTAAATAAGAAAAATTAATGTGTCCACTTTTGCAAATAAAAGCAAAAATTTGATTGTGTGTGTAAGGGGGCGGCCACTCTCTCTCTCACACTCTCTAATTTCCCTCTTATTTACTAAATGACAAACAAAATAAGTAAAAGCAAAAAGTAACCCTCTCTCTCTCCTATCCTCATCTCTCTCTCACGTTTTTCCCCACCCTCTCTATTCTCTTCTTCCTCCTTGGGCGACAGCCATGGAGAATTGAGAAAGCTCACACAAAACTCACCTTCTCTCCTCTTGTTAACCCTTTAATTCTTCTCCAAAAATTACAAAATTAGTACCATTGGAATCCCCTTGCAAAGGAGAACATCTTCCTCCTTTCAAAAATCGAAAAAACCAACTTCATCTCCATGGGTGTGCTGCATTTGGAGCTTGAGTACTACCAATAGAAGCACCTTCACCTCCTTGTTATTTTAAGGTAAAAATATTCTTGAAAACCCATCTTTTTCTAGCCCTTGTTGACAAAACGAAAATTCAAACTAAACCCTTGTTTGGTGCCTTGTATTCTAGCCGATTTTGGCTTTCTCATTGGTGTGGGAATCTTGCCTTGGTTGCTGTCCACCACTCCATCTAGCCATTGGAAGGTAATGCTTCATTCTAAACCTTGAACAAGCATAAACCCTAGGTTGGTAAAGATAGTTTTCTAAGTGGTTGTGTATATTGATATGGGCTGTAGCATTTGGTGTGTGAACCCCATTGGGACCGAGAACAAGAGAGAAAAAAGAGGAAAAGAAGAGAAGGAAAGGAAAGAAAGAAAAACTAGCAAGACAAGGTAAATACCCTTACCTTGGGCTAGTTTTGTATGCCTAATGTACAGTTTTTGTAGTAAAAATAAGTAATGAATATGCTAATGAGTAATGAGAAAGTTGTAGTATAATGAGGAATGGTAATGTAACAGTTTTGAAGTTTTTAAATGATGTTTAAAAGCCTTAGGAAATCATGGGTAGTATATGTATAAGTGCAGGAAAATTGGTGTGTGGTAGTGTGTATAATGATGTGTGAATTGGTATGGGAATTGTGAGCTGAGATAATGTGTGGGAAAGCTAAAAATATAGGGGAGACTATGTTCAAATTTTTCTAGAAACTAGAGGACTTAGTTGTTTATGAAGAGGGAATAACCTAGGTAGCAACTAGGTGTATTTGGAGAGTGTAAAAGGGAGTAGTTTAGTGTCTTGAAACAGATTTGAAAGGGTTCAAATAATGAGAAGAACTAGAGTGTAAAGTAATGTATTTTGAATGCTAGGAGTGACACTAGTTGAGGAAATATTGGAGATAGAAGTCAAGGTGAAAATATGTAGCATAATAGAGGGAACAAAATCTGTAGCATTAGTGTAAGGAAAACTAGTATAAGTGTTGGAAAGAAGTGAGGAAAATGGTGTAAGTGGATGTAGGAATTGAGTAGTAAGTTTGGTGGATGAACTAAGGTGATTTAGAGGTTTATTGAGTGTTAAACATGTGAGGAATATATTGGTAAATGTTAGGGAAGTAATGGGAATGTAAAACACCAAAAACAGATTTTAAAACTGAAGTACTGGGCCGGACCGACCTTGGAGCGAACTTGCAAGGTCGGTCGAGCCCTGAATTACAAAGACGGGAACCTACTAGAATGGACCAACCTTGGGACCGGACTTACAAGGTCGGAGGTCGGTCGATCAGAAATTTTCCCGTCTGAAACCTACTGGAATGGACCAACCTTGGGACCGGACTTACAAGGTCGATCGGACCAGAAATTTTCCCGTCTGAAACCTACTGGAATGGACCGACCTTGGGACCGGACATGCAAGGTCGGTCAGTCTGAAATTTTCACGTAATGTAACTCACTGGAATGGACCGACCTTGGGACCGGACTTGCAAGGTCGGTCGGGCCTGAATTTTTCCAGCGATAAAACTTACAGACTTCGACCGACCTTGGGTCTGACCCTGGGTAAGGTCGGTCGAGTCAAAACAATTTTTTTTTATTATATGGTTATAGTAATCATATGTGTGTGTATATATATATATATGCCTATACACATATTTGCATATATATGCAGTAGTACACCATTAATGAAGTAGTAAAAGTAAGAAAGCAAGTTTAAGGAGTAATAAGAAAAGGAGGGTTTTTCATAATCAAGTATGGATGTAAAGAAGTGGTAAGTGTGCATTGGAAGTATTAATGAAGAAAATGAGTTGGATCAATAAAAGATCATTGATCATACAACTTCATGTGTGTATAGGAATCAAATAGTTGAACACCGAAGGAACCTGGAAGTGCGAATATGACGGTGTACGGTATGATTTCTTCATGCCCTGTATCATGACTTGGTTACCCCGATTTGTGTGCTTATGTGATCACCAATAAGATAAATGCACGAATCAGACTTTTATTGCACTTAATTGTGTTTGAACTATGTTGTTCTTGTTGTATCCTATTGAACATTTAGTTTGTATAATTCATGAAATGTATGAATGAGAATGAAGAGTATGTGCAAATGTTGTGTACTTGAGTAGTGTATTGATGTATGGTATGAAAGTAATGACTTCTACTAATTCCTAACCATCTAACTCCTAACTTGAGTAATGAGTAAAACGAATGAGTAGAAGTCCGATATAGTTTCGGCGACACGTGAGGATAAGGAAACACAAGAGGTTAGATCCGAATCCTGGCTGTAATCTTTTCCATGGACCAAATCCCTTGAATGGGTAGCATCCTGGATTAGTGGGCCACCCTAAAGCCCGGTGGTGTGATGTAGTAATCCCTGCCCGGAGGTCATACCGACCTGACTTGAGTAAAGTAAGTAAGAAGTAAGTATATTGTATGTGTATTGGTCTTGACTATTGTAAGTCATTGACCTTGAGTAAAAGAGTATCGAACACCCGATTAACCCGGTGTGTAATGAAGCTAACAAAACTTTTGTATGAATTGGAGAAGTGTATCTCCGTATTGCGGTGAGTATTCGGTAAGTATGAATGGTTGACTTGTGATGTCTTTCTTGCATGTATTGAATGTATGTATGCCCTGTGAAATGAATGTATCGAGTGGTATTGTATAAAGCATGTATGTATGTATGAATGAAACGAACCACATGTATTCGACCAAATAGTTGGCGTACCCTCGCTAGTACGCGGGGTATGCGGTTATCATATGCAGCGTAAGCTGAGCCCCTTGGGGCGATATTTTTATTCTACAGGTACCCGTGAGGCGTGATGGTCGAGTAAGGACCGGAATGAATTCTTTTTGGGGTAGTTAGTAGATTGGAACGGTGTACCGAGTTGTACACGGCTAAGGCCTTTTGAGTAGCCGGTGTACCATGTGGTACACCTTTTTGGATAATGAATTGTGTTTTGATAGAAAGGAGTAGATGTACAAACTCTTAATTTTGGGAATAGACTTGGAATGTAATTTATATATTTTGGATACTCGGTAATCAAGTGTAAGTAAGTACTTGGCATTGTAAAGTAAGTAACATGTATTCGGTATATTCTAATCGCCAGACCGTTATTGTAAGTAGTAGTAGCCTTGTTAGTCTTGGATGGCTAACGACGTTGTATCACCCGCTGGGAGTAAGTAAGTAAGTATTCCGCTACGAGTAAGGTAATTATGGGATGAATAGAGGATAATGGAAGGATTAGCGGTTGGGGTGTTACATCTGGTAACAGGGATGACACTCCTACTATGTCATTCATAAATCTCATGACATAGTATCCACATTCCGAACCCCTAGGCTGCACCGGACACTATACATACACACATATTGACAATTATAACTAGTATTGACATTATCACATAATTTAGCAATTAAGAGTACCTTGACTAGGTTCCAAGGGATTTTATTCTTCAATGGCTTTTCCATTGTCATGAATGCAGCTCTCATGGAACTATATACGTCAGCAATATAGTTTTATGTATTAGTAGGAAATTTTGAAACAATTAATGTTAAGTAATAATAATAATTATTTAAGATAACAAACTTACCTCAATATTGCGTTGACAATCTTTGGTCTCTTAACACCCCTACCAAGTGAGTCAAATTACAAGACTCGTGGTACTGCATCACCAGCACAAGCAATGACTAATGTCGACTGTTCATAATTACACAATGTGTTGAAAACATTAAACAACTAACACAAACTATAAATATATTATACTAAGAGAAATTATCAAATATCATACCCTTGATGATATGGCAGCATAATAAATGACTTGTCTGCACATTCAAATATGGCATTTGTCAGATATTGCATAAGGCCTTGCATGTCACTTGTCATCTGGGTTTCACAGCACATAGCAGGACACAAGAATCCGAATCTGTGATCTTGGTAGACGTCGATCGCCTTATTATGCACATGCCTACACCA
This sequence comes from Limonium bicolor, assembly GCA_023374045.1. Taxonomy (NCBI): domain Eukaryota; kingdom Viridiplantae; phylum Streptophyta; class Magnoliopsida; order Caryophyllales; family Plumbaginaceae; genus Limonium; species Limonium bicolor. The sequence goes on from CM041777.1 coordinate 275,764,406, forward strand.
TGAAGACAATATCATTAGTTATTTACTTTTTATTCAAACATCTAATTCATCACCAATCAATGCATTAAAAATATAAAAGGTAGAAGTCATTCACATGACGGCTGACTTGATAATTGACACATTCAACCAATCCCTCGTGAAATATTCCTTGAAGTCGGAGATATATATATTTCAATCGATGTGCATGTCCTGCTTCAACTTGATGGTGAAATATCCTCTCGTGATCTTCCACAGTGATGGAATCACTGTGAGGTGGCAGCAGCAACAACGATGAGTGCAGAGTCTTCACATTAGTCGACATGCCAGCCAATATTCTTTGCTCAAACAAATCAGGTTTAATCTTGAAATTGGTGGATGTCTTTGATTGAACAGGTGCAGCAATTCTTTTCCTTTTCCCTTATCAGTCTTTGGTCGACTCATTTCCTACGATATTAACTAATTAAGTACATGGATGCAATTTGGTATATCAATAGTTTTAGAGCAACGATTAAGAGTAATTACCTGCCCAGAGAGTTTGACCAATCGTACTGGCCACTGCACTGTCGCAGTTTGTGCAGAACGCAATGTAGGTCTTTGTGGGATTGGCACCGATAAACATACGTCACCATACTCTGCAACAAAGTCATCCAGAAGCACTCGTGCATGGTACGGTCGGAGTGGTTCACCGCCTACAATATCACTTGCATTTGAAGGGAAAAGTTTGGCCCATGCCACCATGACCTCTTCTTCTTCATTTTGTAAAAACAACGTGCACTCAGTGGGTGCCTGAATTTTATGTGGAACTTGTTTAGATGAAAATTGTGAAATCCTAGTTCTATGTAAATATTAGTGATACATCTCAAAATCTTAATCGTCATGTACTCAATTTAAATGTTGGTCTAACCTTTAGAGATGAATGGGGAAACGGCTCAGCCGAGTGGACACTACTTCCCAATACTGGTGCACTCTGCTGCTGAATGGGTGACTCAGCTTGTGGTCGAGAAACCTCTTGGCTGCTATGCATCTGTGATTGAAACCTTGACATAGCCTTAGCGATCCTCTTGTCGACGCTCTGATTAACCCTCTGCTTCATCTCAGCCATCACTCTCAGGTGCTCCTCGTAGCTGATCGTCCTCCCCTATGCACTTCTGGACCCGGGTACGCCAAATGCCTGTCGGATACCAACGTTCCCACCAAACCCAATGGCACAACCTGGATGATCCTTCTTACCAAGAGCGCGTGTAAGAGGATCATCATTCCTCTGTGAGCTCCAGGTGCCCTGGGTGAGCTGAGAGCTTAAGTCACCCTAATACAACACACAAATATAGTTATTAGTTTATCATAAGTTCATATACAAACGAAATGAACACTTCGACTAAAAATGAAATGATATCACTTACCATTTGAGCAATAACTGCTCTCGTGGCTTTGTCATATTGAGTATTTTCGGGAGTAGAGTTCTTCGGAATGTGGCTTAACTCCCAGACTTTCGTTCTTCTGCCATTGATATCCAATGAGCCATCCGTGGGCAGATATCCCTTTTGCTCCCATTCTGGTACCCTTTGAGCAATACTTTTTCCACCTAAGTGGTGAGGGTACAGATTCTTCTTAGCATTTGCTTGCTGTTTCTCACGGAGAGCCTGCATAAATTAATATGATCATGTTTAGTGAAATTAAACACAAAAAAGACATAAGAAAGCGTAACATATGTATGTACGACAATAAAATGCACCTAGAACTCCGGTGTATGACGTGACTCAACAAATTGTATCCATTGCTATTTGGTTATGCCTTCGTAAATATCCCATGGTGGCCTCTCACCGCCGAGATCATGATCTGCAGCATCTGGATCTTCCAAAGCAGGCATCTTATAAATAAACTTGTCAGCTAGCTTATTCTTGTGGTCCCGTAACTGTTTCGACGTCGATGATAGCACATCCTTTTTAAGTGCGGGATCCAGGGAGAAACAAGCCTACATGCATGACTAGTCAGTTAGTAAAATGAACATAAATATTCTATTATTTGACAACATCATACTAATAATGTAGAGATTTACCTGAAGACGCTCAAACATGGTATCCTTCAACGCTTGAGGCACTTGCTTCTAGTTGTGGTTTATGTAACAGTATGACTTCACCAAATGGCTACCGTAAGCGGTGAAGTCATTCTTCCAATTGCCATGAGGTTGGTTGTACTCATTGAACTGAACTGGTTTTGTAGGAGGACCCTTGTTAGCCTTCAGTCCACACGTGGGACCTCTCTTCTTTTGCTTCTTGGCCTCTGGTGGGCCAACTGGCGTCACTTCAGTTTGCTGTGAAGGGCCAGCCCCAGTCTCACGTGTGGCTAGCTGGTTGCTCTTCTTTTTCTTTCTGCCTCTTGTGACCCGCTTACTTGGTCTATTCTGCTGTGGCTCAGCTTCTCCAGTCATGAGAAATTGTCCAACGGGGTCATCCATAGGGTGATCATCCACTGCAAAAAAATAATAAAACATTCTCATCAGATAAAGTCATTATACAAATTAACAAAAATACTATGAAGCATAACATTAATAACAATAACAGTTAAGATGACATTACATTGTACATTCTACTAACAACATTACCTGACATGAAAACATAATTTAATCATTTCATATTTTCAACCCAAACACCCTCATCATGGTCTGATTGTGCATAAAGCAGATCATTTTCTGTAACATCAATCGAATCCGGTAATCCAGTAGGAAACAAGGGTGTTTCCTCTACCGTTTCATTGTCATCGTTATCCTCATTTTCATTTTTGATTACAACCGGCGTTCTTCCTGGAAGAACAACAGACCATCTGCAGTCTTTCGGATCCTCAACGTATCACACTTGTTCGCAATCCTTTCCCAGAACAAATTGATCATCCTTATAACCGACACGTGAACGATCAACCAAGGTAAGCCCTCTATCATTTTGGTATCCACATCGGTTGTCCACCCACTTGCATCGGAACAGCAGAAAGGAATCAATGTGGTAGTATAGTTCCCAAATGTCCTCGATGACACCATAATACCAACTAGAGTTCCTAACTGGTTGAGATCGGTTACCGCTGTGGTACTCAGTGGCTGCAGCTTCAATTTTCACTCCACTATTCAGGTTTATTGATTTGGCATCTTGGCGTGCAGTGTAGTATGTATACCCACTAATATCATACCCCTCAAATGATGTAATATTAGTTTCAGGTCCGATTGCCAAACATCTGATCTCTTCACTTACAGCTTCAGGATCTGATGATGATAATGTCAACACATGATCTTTGAACCATTGGACAAAAAGTCGGTTCTGTTCCTTTGCTAGCCAAATGTGGTCTTTCATAGGATTTTGACGCCTTAACTCAACCATATGGGTTTCAAAATAAGGTTCAACAACCTCAAGGTGTTGTAAGACAAACAAATGTGCTTGATGAATAAGATGACGCGGAACTTGCACAATCTTTCTACCAATGGCACCTTTACCCTTAAACCTGCCGTAGTGTCATGGTTTTGGGATACCAATTGACTTCGCCTCACTCAAATTATCAATCACAAATTCTGTGACTTCCTTAGTCACTATTGCTTCAATAATGCTCCCCTCTGGTCGATACCTATTCTTCATTCTACTTTTCAGAATGCCCATGTACCTTTCAAAAGGGTACATGTACCGTAAGTATTCCAGACCATAGAATTGTATCTCTCGAACGATGTGCACAATTAGATGAACCATTATGTCAAAGAAAGATGGTGGAAAATACATCTCAAGTTGACATAATGTGACAACAATTTCACACTGTAGATCATCTAGAGAGGTTACGTCAATTGCCTTGGAGCAAACAGCGTTGAAAAAGAAACATAACCGAGTAAAAGCATTTCTGACATCAGATGGCAATATCCCTCGGATTGCAACCGGAAGAAGATGTAACATTAGTACATGATAATCGTGAGATTTCATGCCTAAAAGTTTCAAATCCTTCATCGATACAATGTTCTTCCAGTTTGAAGAGTACCCAGATGGTACTTTTACCGAGTGCAGACATTTACAGAAACTAATCTTTTCAGCTTTTGAGAGTGTGTAGCATGCAGGAGGTAGGTATATTCATTTCCCATTCTCTTGTGGGTGTAACTCCTTTCTTATACCCATGGTTTGCATGTATTTTCTGACTTTCAATCCGTCTTTTGTTTTGCCAGGTATGTTGAGCAAAGTCCCACTCACTGCCTCACCAACGTTCTTCACAATGTGCATGATGTCTAAGCAGTGTCTCACAGGAAGATGACGCCAATAAGGTAGATCCCAAAAGATAGAACACTTTTTCCAAATGTTCTTCACCGGTTTTGATGTGTTTCCAAATACATTTACAATTCCCTTAACCTTTTCGTACACTTCCTCAGAGCTTAAAGGTAGATGGGCCACACGAGTTTCAGCCTGACCATTGAACAACTTTCTCTTCGTTACTCGATAAGGGTGATCTTTGGGCAGAAGACGTCGATGACACATATAAACATTCTTTCCACAATGTTTTAAACGGTCCAAACAAGTGTCATCCTCGCATACAGGACATGCAAATGTTCCTTTCACCGTGTAACCGGACAAGTTCTCATATGCAGGGAAGTCGTTGACAGTACAGAACAACAAAGCCTTAAGCGTGAAATTTTCTTTTGCATAAGCATCATATACCACGGTCCCCTCATTCCACAATAGCTTCAGATCATCAATCAGAGGGGCAAGATACACATCATTGTTATTACATGGCTGTTTGGGACCAGATATCAGGAGCGATAACATGATGTACTTTCATTTCATACACAACCACGAGAGCAAATTGTAGATCACTAGCAGAACAGGCCATGTACTGTGTTGACTACTCAGCGTGCCATACAGGTTCATTCCATCAGTACATAACCCAAGCCTCAGATTCCTATCTTCATGTCCGAAATGTTCTTTGTACCGTCTATTGATGTTTCTCCACTAAGGCCCATCTGCTAGATGTCTTAGTTCCTCATCACTTTTTCTGCCCTCTACGTGCCACCGTAAGTTCTTTGCATCTTTCAGGTTGGAAAACAACCTTTTGAACCTAGGTATGATCGTTAAATACCACAAAAGTTTAGCCGGGGGACTTTTTTTCTGAGGGGATGAGGAGTCTCCATCCTTGAGCTTGTATCAAGAAAATGAGCATTTCAGACAGTTGTCTAGGTGTTCGTAATCACCCCTATACAACACACAATTGTTGGGGCATGCATGTATCTTCTTATACTCAATCCCCATTGGACACATCCATTTCTTCGCCTCATAAGTGGTGGTAGAGAGACCGTTCCCATCTGGAAGCATATCATGAACCAACTCGAGAAATGTCGTGAAACTCTTGTCACTCCATCTATATCTCCCCTTCAAGTTGAACAAATTCAGAACAGCCGTCAATTTTGTATACTTAATGCACATAGGGTGTAAGGCTGTCTTGGACGCATCCAACAGCCTTTGATACTCCTCCGGCCTCTCGACGAAATTGTCCTCGACATTATCAAGCATATCATCCATTTGATCATCGTGGTAAGTCGTCTCACTGTCAACATTGACTTCTGAATTAGTCGGTAATTGATCCGACTCGTTGGTAGTATCGAATGTCTGCTCGGTTCTTGAGTGACACCGATCATGACCGTAGGATGTTGAAGTATTATCTTCAACAGATTCTCCATGGAAAGTCCATCTTCTGTAATGTGGCATGAAACCACGGGTCTTCAGATGGAATTGTATGACGTCGATGCTTGAATATTTTCTGACCACACCACAATCAACACAAGGACATGGAATTTTCATCGCCTTTGTCCTGTCCTTGTGTTGCACTGCAGCTTTACAAAACTCTTTCAACATCTTGTCAAAGTGTTCCCCTCGATCACTATACATCCAATCACGCTCCATACTATATGTGCAACAAATCACATGTGTGAGTTATCCTATGTAAAACTAAAATGTTATGTAATATGGTTTGTATTAAGTTGCACATGTTTATTTCCTAATGGAGCATGACTGGGATGATTATCAAGTAGTCTAGCCTAATTCAAAGGTTCCAAACACAAAAAACTAGCATTTTAATTTTAACAAATTGTATCACTTTTAATACAAAAACTGGTGTTTAATGTTGATACAAAACACAATATTACAAACACATTTCTAGAAAAAAATCGGCATGACCTTTGTATAATTGTACACATCCCGTGCTTATTATTAAGCACTCACCAAAGGCATTGCAACCACAAATATTCCAACAATAGCAGAAACTCAACTAAATACAAATTCAATTGTCAAACCACAATTACTGGATAATTGGCAAACAATTGCAAATTCAGTTCAAGAAACCAATATTTTCAAACCACATTCTCACTAGATAATTGGCAACAACAATCAAACCCATATTTTCAATTCTGCAATGAATAAGTTCGAACCGGTTCAGAGATTAAAACATAATATGAAGTTAAAATACTTACTTGTTTCTTTAGGATTTATAGAGAGAGGGGAGACTGGTGTCCGAAAGGTAGGCTGGTGTGTGAGAGATGCAGCAGTACCACTTTTGATATGTCTCTGAAAGACGCAAAGAAAAAAAATTAGAAAAGAAATGCATAGCATGTATGCTCCTTGTTCAAAGTTAAGATTACAAAATAATAGTGAGTGAACAACCCCGTTTCCAATCTAACATATAAGAGACGTAAACGCTCTTAAATTATAGCTACAAAGGACACAAATACTACATTTTTTCATTCAGACAATACATCAAACACCTTGTGTACGAAACAAATTACGCTAATTTTACACCATAATTGTACTCACATTATCCACATACAATTACACTATACACACACATTCACATTCCAACCTAAATTAGAGCATTATAACAACAATTTTACAAATTTTTACAATGAAATTCGAACTTACTAGTTTAGGTCATTTCTTCCCGTTTCAGCGGGTCATCGGCACATGTGACGGCTGAAGACGGCGACGGCGGGCGAAGTCGGCGGTGGGCGTCAGCAGCGGCGGAAGCGTGGTCGGGCGGTGGCTGGAGGTGAAATCGCCTCTGGTTGTCGCGCTGTAGAGAGAGAAGAGCAGAGAGAGTCGAGCGTGAAGTCTGGAGAACGGGTCAAGGGCTGATATTAAGTACTCTATCTCGGCGGTTGTTAGTAGAAACCGCCGAAATAGAGTATTAAATACACCTATTTTGGCGGTTCCTACTACAACCACCGAGATAGATAATTAATTCTTTTTTTAAATTTCAACCGGGAAAATAGTCTATTTCGGCAGTTGTAAGAAGGAACAACCGAAATAGACTATGAAATGTATCTATTTTGACGGTTCCTTCTTACAACCGCCGAAATAAACCGTTTATTTTATAACCCTAACGACTTAGACAACCTATCTCAGTGGTTTTTACTACAACCGTCGAGATAAGGGCGCTAAAATATGTCATTTTTCTACTAGTGTATCTAGTTTTTTCCCATGAAGGCTCTCTAACCTAACAATCGTGAATTCCTTTTAATGGTGATTAATAACATCATCCAATATGGCAATTTAAAGCAACCATTGTTATGTTTGAAATTGAACGTTTTGAAGGCCACATTTTTTTTGGATCGGTCGGTGTGGGTCTAATTAATTATTTCTAAATAATGATATACCTAAGAAGACGGTCAATGTCCCTTTGCGGTACAAATAATAATAAGATGGTGCATCACTATCATACCATACGTGTGTGACGTAGGCCCGAACAGAACTCCCCCTCATCTCTCAAGTACTCTACTTTTATTCATTTTCGATGAGGGTATCAAAACAGGTTTGCTAGTTAGACTAAACCCAAATCTAATCTATTTATTAAATGGGTTGACTCGATCCAACATATTTAATTAATCGTGTCTAAATATAAAACTCAAATTCAATCCATTTATTAAATGGATTAACCTGTTTATTACACGGGTTGACCCGTCCAACTTAATTAATTAATTGTATCCAAATTTGAAACTAAAATCCATATATATTAAACTCAAACCTTAGCTATTAATTTATATATACGAAAATAATTTGATTAATTAACATTAGTTTTATGATATAATTAACTTTATTTTAAATTAAAATATTTAATTTTTAATATTTGTATATCTTATTTATATTAAAATTTAATAAAAATAATTAATCTATAATTTAATATATATTTATTTAATATAAATTACTTAAACAAGTTAACGAGTTATATATTAAACTCAAACCTGACACGGTTATTAACTGAGTCATATTTAGATTGATCCATTTCTTTAATCATGTCAAATTTTAAAACCCAAACTACTAATTTTATTTTAAGTTTGTATTGATCAAATGGATCATCTTGAAAATGATATCTTGTTTTCCCTCAACCTACTACTAATAATACGACTAGTTGGCCGTATTTATATATGACAGTATTAACATTGTTTTTAGAAAACATTTGCTAGCGTGTTGGGGTTCCTCCTTTCGTTTGTTGTTTTGTGATTCTTTTTTCTGTAGGCCCGTTAACGCACTCTAGTCATGTTCTCATACGGTCTATTTCCTGGCGGTGATCTTTTGAAAAGATTTGAGTGCAGATAATTAATACTAGTAATAAAAAAAGGGTCAACGTTTGATGTGTATGTATATATATATATATTTGGGTGTCCGGTATTTGTAAGATGTTAGCTGTTTGACTAATTACAAAGATAAAGAAAAAAGAAATTGTCTAAGAAAAACTGTTCAATAAACAGATCATCAAAAAAAACCATTAATTACAAAATTCTGTAAATTTTGAGCAATTGCCATGTTTTAGAGATTGAAATCAGGACTTGTGTTGTCTTGCTTATTATTTAATAATACCAGGCTTGTGATTCAGTTATGTTTATTGACAAGTGTAATGTTCGGGTCTTTACATTTGTTAAAGTCGGTGAGGATTTTATGAGCAAATAAATTCGTATGGAGATAAAAGAGAGTAACACAAGATGTAACGTGGTTCGGCCTAAAGCCAAATTTATGGACGAAGAAGAAGAACACGAAGATCACTAATTTTTCAGGAAGATTACAAGAGGATCTTAAGAGATTTTTCTCTCACCCCAACTAATGCTATTGTGCTTCCCTTGTATCTTTAGATGTTGTCTTGAACCACGGAGTACAATCCTATTTATAGCTTAGTGTAACACCCCATTCTTAAACACATGATTAATCTCTCAAATCATCGGAATTCACAATGGAAATACAAAATATTTTAGGCGTTACCGTCACATTCCTCTCAAGGGAATCCTAAGGCTCATTCACTTCTTAAATCCAACTTTAACTTTCAAACATTTGGGCATGACATACCAAGACATGTCTCTTAAAACCATATACACCTTTATGCAAGAAAACTGCTCACAAAATATAACCACATGAGCATGACCAACTAGTGGCTTCTGAAAGGTAGTACCTACAATTTACAAGGTAACTGCTAACAAAGAATTTAGTAGGGAAAATTATATACAAAAATAAATAAAGGAATCCTACTAACTCTAATACGGGTAGTAAAAATCCCGGTCGGAGTAAAGTGTAAGTAAGTTACGACCAAGAGTATTGAACCCAAGAGACTTAATAGAAAATCAGTCCGAATCCTTAGTAATTACCTAGTTCTAACAAAGGGGGGTGGGGGAACGAACACTAATTCCAATTAGAATAACTATCTAATAATCTAACTAAATGGGTTATTTACAATGAATTATCCTAGGTTCGGGATTATAATCAACCTAACTGAAAATATGATCACAAAGTTTAATTAACAAGTCTCAATTAACCAAACATATGGACGCGCCGGACGTCATGCCGGACATGAACTCACGGCACATTCAAAGACGTTGAATGCGCCGGACGTCAGACACTCGACAGTACATCCGGCAAGACCAAAATGTCAATACTTTTTCTAGTTTCGGATTCGAAAATAGGAAACTCACAATCTATTATCGAATCCAGCAAATGTTATGCCAATAAACGAACAAGATAGTGGGGACTACATAGGTTAATTCCTAATCTTAAGTGTTATCTCCTAATTTGTAGTAGACAACGGTAAAGACCATTAAAATTTCCACAACCTATTCTACTCTTGTTTGATTAACTTAAGTAGAATTTTGAATGAAGAGAATAAGTGGCCGACACTATTCAACTTGCCTAATGACCAAAATCTTAATTAATGCTTGCATATATATTGAACGATCATATTGGTTTACAAGGAAAATTCATCCCTAACCAAGGACAACAAGAGATCCTACTCAACGTTCCATACAGATACAAGAAGAATTCAAATAGGAAAAGGAAATTAACATAGTGAGAATTCTCTCAAACCCGATAAAAATCTTCTTCTCGTGGATGGGGTGGATGCGTAGAACTCCTTGGTAGAAGTGACACCAACACTTGGAATGGATGTGGATGATGGAGTGAAATAGATGTGCGTAGATGGTGGCCTCAATTCTAGATTGGATTGGACACAACTTCACCCTTGAAGAGGAGATTATAACCTTTCCTTCTTGATATTCTCTTCTATCTCTCTCGAGGTGTTTTGTAGAGTATGAGTGGAATATATTGAATGTTGAAGTCTAAATGTTGCTGCAGACCTTCGGCCTATTTATAGACTTCATTTTTCACATGTGCCGGGAGTCATGCCGGATAGGAGTGCCCAATATTACTTGGTTTTTAACGGTCAATTAAACCGCTAAATCTGAGTGAAAAGATGCTTGTGCCGGACATGGATGTCCGACACCACACCCGACATCGACTAGTTTGTCAACGGTAATTAACTACTAACTTTTGGTGAATCGAGATGACTTTTCCACTTATGCCGGCTAGGGATGCCCGACAAAACTTCATCCTTTGATTAGAGATTTATTCCTAACACGAAAACATACCAAACATAAGTCTGAATTTATATAATGAACTTTGTATGTAAGATAATATAAAAAACTAGCTATTTTATCCTTATTTTAATTAATATTCCTATAATTCTAACTTCTAAAATATGATAAGTTTGAGGCTTATCAACGCCCTACACTTACCTTTTGCTAGTCCTCGAGCAAATTTTAATCAGAAAAGAATAACTGCTTGTGGACAAAACAGATACCCAAAATAATGACAACTAGATAAGTCATTTCCAACTACCTGACTCCAATTCACAAGCATCACTTAATCCCCCTTATTTCTTCAAAGACATACTAATGGGTATAAAACAAAATATAGAATTTCAAAACTGATAAAAAATTCTTGGGCTATTTTATATAAGGGATTTGTAATCTCTCATTTTTCTGGTTTCCATAATTTAGCCCTATTTTTCAAGGGTTCCTGAATATGGCCAAGACTCTTATTACTGGTTTCCATGATTTAACCCTATTTTTCAAGGGTTTCTGAAACTGGCCATGATTTTATTTAAGTATAGGGAATTTAGGAATAAAACAAAAGGAAAAACTCTTGAGTGTTTCTTTATTCTGAGACAATTTTTGCAACCTCGTGGAATAGAATGCTTCATTTTTTTCTCTTTTTTTTAATTAATAAATTAACAAACCCTATTTAAGATTTTCACCCAAAAAAATTTTCACTGCTTTGAAAGAGAAGGGAGGACAAACATTACCCAGAAGTAAATCAGAGATTAAAATAGGAGTAAGGGCATATACTCATGTGCTAATTAATAAAGAGAGTCATGAAGTTTAAATAGAAATCTAAAAGTCATTAGAAAGCTTACCTCTTGAGAGAACAATCACTTATCCTTTCACAATCTTACTTTATCAAGGAACATGCAAAAAGCTTAGTAAAACATTGATAAGATTTCAACTTATTAAATATTATTTTTATATATATACTAACTCTTTTTTTAAATTAATTAATTAATTTAAAGGTTCCCTACCCTACACTTGGCACGGACACTAACCCTAGTGTTTAGGGCAAAAAGAAATAACTTCACAAATAATATAAAGAAAAAGAAAAGGAACATGAAAGAAAATACTCCCCTGGTATGAAGAGGACCGGATGGAAAAGGCCCTACACTTGGCCTTTGGCTACGTGGCGAGATGATTAGAAATCTTATAAGAGAGGTCGTGATTGATTGTTGAGCGGCGACACCATGCAGGTTTCTTCTTCACTAATTTCTTTGATGAAGAAGAGATCTTGAAGTTATCCTGGAAACAAAGGTAGGCTGAAATTGATTTGTCGGGGTCACTACTTAGATATTTCTTCAGCTTGGAACCATTGATTTTGAATCTTTCACGCTTAGAATTCTCAAGTTCGAATGCACCAAAATCAGTTATGGAAGTGATAGTGAAGGGTCCAGCCCAATGAGATTTCAATTTCCTGGGAAAAAGTCAAAGTCGGGAATTATAAAGGAGAGCTTTATCACCAATTTGAAAATTTTGTGGAAGAATAGCTTGGTCATGAATCCTTTTAGTTCTCTCCTTATATATACAGGCATTCTAGTAAGCATTGTGGTGTAATTCTTTGAGTTCAAATAACTGGAAGTTCCTTTTTACGCCGGCTGCCTTCATGTCAAGATTCAGAGCTTTGAGGGCCCAGTAAGCTCTATGTTCAAGTTCTACTGGTAAATGACATGCCTCGCCAAACACAAGACGAAAAGGAGTGGTCTCAATAGGAGTCTTGAAAGCAGTTCTATAGGCCCATAAGGCATCATCAAATTTTGGGACCAATCTCTCCTAGATGAACTGACTGTTTTCTGTAATATCCATTTAAGTTCACGGTTAGAAACCTCAGCCTGTCCATTGCTCTATGGGTGATATGAGAGTGCTACTTTATGGTGAACACCATATTTCTGTAGAAGGGCATCAAATTGGCGGTTGCAAAAGTGGGAACCACCATCAGAGATAATTGCCCGGGGCACTCCGAATCTGTTGAAGATATTTTTATTTAGAAACTTGAGGACTGTCTTGGCATCTGCAGAAGGGCAGGAAATAGCTTCTATCCATTTGGATACGTAGTCCACAATAGGGATGACAATTTTAAATGGATATCCGCTAACCCAATCCGCCCGATTTAAATAAACGGATGAAAACCCGAAATAAATGGATGACAAATGGGGTGACGGATGATCGAGTGACGGATCGGGTTGGGTGCGGATGAAGTTTTTCCATCCGTCACCCGATCCATCATACGTTTATCACCCGACTTGTCATCCGTTTAAAGTTACACCTTGTTTTATTTCAAGTAACCAAGCAAACTTTATATAAAAAATAGTTGTAACCTTATCATTTATGTTCCATTTTTGTTGTCTTTCTCATACAACGCAAAATTATGTTTACTTTCTTATTGATATTTGTGAAATATTTGATTATATTGGAGTAAAGTTACTTAAAATTCAAAGAAATTTTACCTTTAGCAATACAAATTTTTAAATATTCATTACTCTACTAAAAAATTATTGTTTATGATATAGAAATGATTATCACCCGATCCACCCGAATCACCGCGGATGACGGGTGGACGAATGATGGATGAAGAATAAATGGGTGACGGATGGACGGATGATGGATGATATATCCGGGTGACGGATGTGGGTGATGCATCACCCGATCCATTGACGTCCCTAGTCCACAACGACCAAAATGTATTGATGTCCTTGGGATGGGGGGAAAAGACCCATGAAATTTATCTCCCATACATCAAATAACTCGACTTCTTGGATATTGTTCAAAGGCATCTCGTGGAGCCTGGAGGTGTTTCCCATCCTTTGACAACTATCACACTGCGAAACAAATGTGTGAGCATCCCTATGTAGTGTAGGCCAAAACAAACCTGATTCAAGAACCTTAGCAGCAGTTCAGGTGGATCCATGATGACCATCAGCCTTTTTAAAATGGCAAAAGTTCAGAACCGAGGTGGCCTCATCTTCAAGAATATACCTCCGGATGACTCCATCAGCACATACCTTAAATAGGTAAGGCTCATCCCAGAAGAAGTGTTTGATTTGAGAGAGAAATCTTTTCTTTTGCTGAGAAGAGAAACCATGGGGAAATATTCCGGAGGCTAGGTAATTTTCTATGTCGGCATACCACAGCTCTTCAGAGCTTACCCGTAAAGCATTGCACAATGCAACCCAATCTGCAAAAATTTCCTTGTCTGGTATACTTGAAACCTGCTGGATGCTGAACATTATCTCGTCTGGAAAATATTCTCGAATGGGAATTCCATCATAAGGCCTCTCGATACAAGAGAGGTGATCAGCTACACCGTTGTGGCATCCCTTCTTGTCCACAATCAACACATCAAATTCTTGTAGTAACTGTAGACACCAAAAATTCTCACCCCATAAAACAATTTTGAGATAATGAATAAAATAAGGGGGGTCGTCACCTTTCTTTTCAAAATGTATTAACTTGCGTGCCAAAACGAAACCATCATTTCATGACAAAATTCTTACGTCATTTTTTTTAAAAAGCATTTCAGAAAAACACAATTATTCGAAAATGAATTTCCAACGACCGTATGGTTTTAAACCCGTTCCTTTTGTTTTATTTTCATATTTATTGCTACTTTTTATTATCTTCTAGTATTTACTTCTTATTTTATCATCATTATTTCTAGTTTTGTTTCCCTTATTTTATGTATCTCTTACTACTATTTTCCGTTTTTATTTCTCCACTTGTACATATTTGATTTGTTCACGGTCACCAGCGTTTTATCTCCATTACACGGGTATTATTTTTATTATTTCATGTGCATATGCTACTCGATTTATTTATACCTCGTTATGTTTTGAATCTTATCTTTAGTTATAATCCATAATTTCATGCCATTAGATTTATTCCATCATTTTATGGTTCACTTTCCCTTAAGGATAATAGCATTTTGGAGAGGGCACCCAATTTCAATTAGAGCTTTGGTACTATTTCCGTCGTTTGTATACTGGATCCTGAGTTAGCATAACTGGTTAGAGTGTTCACTAGGAACCTATAAAGCCCGGTTCGAATCTTGTAAAAGGCTTGAGTGAGTTTTTGTTTGTTTCTTTAACTCGCAAGAGATCATATTTTTTTATTTCCCGCATTAACATATCGAATGATCTCGTAGCACAGTTGGTTAGTACATGCAAGTTAGAGAACAACAACCCGGTTTCGAATCTGAGAAGAAGCAAGTTTGGTTTTTTTATTTCTTTTGTGTCAAAGCCCTACCCAAACACACCCCAGTTTTGTTGACCCGGGTCAAACCTGACCCTGAAACTAAATAAAACCCTAATCCCTTCTTATAAAACAACATCAAACCAACCCCAATACTGGTCGACAGTAGCCGCTTCCTGCTCCCAACCCCATCTCTCGATCGTCTTCTTCCCCCCATCCATTCTCAACATAAAAAAATCCCAACTGCTATTCATCCCGTCAAAACTCACTTAAATTCAAGATCGAAAAGGAAAGCTGAGCATTAAACTCTTCTGCTCTCAGGCCTCACTTTCTCCCTTCCCAATCCCTTTCGAACTCCCTCTCAAAGCTCATCACGAGCACAAAATTTTTATTGCTCATCGACGGATTTGGGATTCCACCACCACGACCCGAAATCTTCACTCCGCCAACCCCTTTCATCTTCATTTTGAACAAGAAACTCCCACACTACTGGAAAATCTTCTCGTCGCCTTCATCCATTTCTCACAACAGAGTAAGCCGAGCACCAGAGTTTTGAAATCAAAATGAGTAATATTCTTCTTTGGCTTTCTCTCGCTCTCCCTTTCCTCTCTGTTCACCTGATGAACCCACGAGGCGAGGGTCGAAATCTTGGCTTCGTCGGAGATGTATCCGATGCAGAGTGCCAAGTATATATCTCCCCTTCACTATCTCGTCTCTCTATTTCCTTTTTGTTCCTGTATTTTCATTTTAGATATATTGTTTCACTTTCCCCATATGAACTACTCAAGTGTTAGTTAAGACTACAGTAAGTTTAATCACGAAAGCTCCCTTGGAATGGACGTTGTTTGATTTTTTTTCTCCATTCGTGGCTACCCTTCTGTTTTGTCCATTAGCGTTATCACTTTGCTGTGTATTAAACTCACGAGTGCCTAGACCAACATGGGTCACAGAGAGGATTGGTGTGGAGCGAAGACATCAAGCCTCGATTTGTTTGTTGTCTCAATTTAACATGTCATGGATCAGAAGCTCTCTCGTTCGATAGCTTGTATATATATATGTGCCGTGGAAGAATCTGGTTATATACGTTGTGAGAAGCATGCCATCGGTCTGATGTCCATTTATCTGGAACTCGACCCGACACGGTCTAGTATATACTCCGGGAACATTTCTTTTCTTTTCTCTGCTGCCTCGTCATTTTTCTGTTGTTTCAGGTCTCCAAAAGAATGCTCAGGTAGTCAGGTTGTTTGTGAAACAAGTTGCTCTCGGCCCTCACCTGAATCTCTGTAGGAATGAATCATAGCAGCGTGCACTGCAGTTTTGAAGCCACTGTGAACAAACACTGTTTTCCCCAATAATACTAGTTCACATCATTCCCGACCTTTTTCTTGCTACAACGATCTGATTGTATGTGTGAATTTGACTCAGTTTTAGTTTTGTCTGTGTTGTCATTCTTTTAAGTTTTCATTGCAGGAGAATTCCGCTATCTTGGTTCTGGTATTTTTATCTCATCCGAATAATCTATGATGTTGCTTAATCCGGTTGAGTTCAGGTGCTTTGTTCAATCTGCTTGATGTTTTTTAAATATGCCCTCGGTTAAACTGCCTTGACATCATGGATGTTTCTTTTGCGCTTTCCATGACAGTCTAAACTGTTCAGCTGATTCGTTCTCTCAAGATGACTACTAACTTAATTAATTAAGTTCTTTAAGAAGTCAAATTACCGAATTTATATATGTGTTTGGGTATTATCCGATATGCCATATTGTTCGACAACAAATTTATCATAAGCCATTCTCAATATAATGCCGTTTGATTACAGAGTTCTGGTGATTTTACTTATTCATTTTTTGCCTAATGTGTGTAAATCTTACCATGCTGGCTTTCGAATCTACGCTTACTCATTGAGGCTTGACCCGACTACTATTTGATCGTTCCCGTTGAATTATGAGTTGACTTTGTTATCCACCAGTTTAATCTCCATGTGCGAATAACCATATTATTTGGGTGTAATTGGTCATCCCTTCAACGTCTAATTTTGTTTGGGTCTGGACTAGCACTACTTCTTGGTTTCAAGTTTGGGTATAGATGTTAAGTCTCCCTGATGTCACAGGTCTCCAGTTTGGTTAGACCTTATGGTGGATTTATGTTGCACATTGTAATCTTTCTTTTCTTCATTTCTTCTTTTCTTCATTCATATTCATCATTTGTTTGTCGTATTTACTACTCACAGCTCTTGTTTATGCCTTGACCGAGGTACTTGTCAAATTGATGAGCTTGGCTGGTTTGCTTGTCTTGGATTCAACCTTGGCTGTGCAAGTTGACCAAAGTTATGGATGTCGGCTTAGTATCTGCTCCTGTTTGGTTTGGAAACCCTTTCTGTTCGATTTTACTCATCATGGTGCAGTTCCTTCTATCCATTCAATCCCTAATATGAGCGTGAATAAACAAAAAAAATGAATTAGCAATTTAGTTTAAGTTTGTTTAATCATTGACTTCTGTAATTTTTGGGTCTTAAACCCTTCGGCCTCATTTCCTTCACGATTAGAATGTTCAAAACAAAAGTGTCAATTTCTCCAGTTTAGCTAATCGTTTATGTCAACCTTCATATGCTATCCACCATGATTGTTTTGCGCTGTTTATGTATTTCAATATTGTACATGAGTCTTTTTACTCCCATTTTCCATTACAAACTTGTTATGTTGTTTGCTTTATTACTTCTATTATTATTAAACCCTAGATTGCCTTTTAGGTCACCCATTTATCAAAGTCTTGGGGTACCCCACAACTAGCTCATTTCTATTTGCTTTGTGGGGACTTATACCCCCAAACTTTGAGGTTTTCTTTTAAGCCATTGAAGGTACCCCACAGCTAGCTCATTTCTATTTGCTTTGTGGGGAACTATACCTTCCACACCATGTAAAGCCTATCCCAAACCACCCCCTAATTTCATCAAAAAACTTTACCAAAAAAAAAGAAAAAGAAAAAGAAAAAAAGAAGTCAAAGTCAATCATTAAATCTGTCTTCAATCCCCAATACGGTATAATATAGCAAGCACAAATCAAACCCACAAAATTACCCAAGTTTGAAGTTCATCCAAGCATGAGCCCAATTCAACCTCAGGCCCAAGCCCATAAAACCCAAGGCTCAAGCCCACAAAACTCAAGGCCCAAGGCCTATTTCAACCCAAAAACAATCTTCAACCCAACTCAAAAGCCCACGACCCAAACCCAAAAGCCCACTTCAAGGCCCAAGCCCATTTTGGCCCAAAACCCCAAACGAAGTCCAAGTTTGACCAAACCCAAACTTTGACCAACCGAATGTTGACCTTGACCTAGCTTTGACCAATCTGAATATTGACCTTTTCCTAGCTTTGACCAATCCAAATGTTAACTTTGACCCAAACGTTGATGTTGACCCAAATGCTGACCTTGACCCAAAAGCTGACCTTGACCCAAATGTTGACTTTGACCCAAACATTGACTTTGACTCAAACATTGACTTTGATCCAACTTTGACCTGGTCCGTTTTCCAAGCCTGATTCAATTCAATCCAATCCAAACTCAATCCCATTCAAAACCAAATTGTAGATTCCATCCAAACTCCAAAAATCCAAAAAACATTCCTTATTATTCAGCTTTAATTCAAAAATCCTGAAAGTCTCGTTTCTCAAATTTTCAAACAATCATTTTATTCAAACTTCATCAAGTTTTCAAAAGAAACCATTTTGTGGAATTTTAAAGGAAAAACTCTTCTCACATCACAGAAAACTTTTCTCAAAACATAGAAAGTTTTTCTCACAAATACAGAAAGTTTTCTCCTAAAGACATTTCTCAAAATCAGTGTTTCTTCATCGAGAATTCCGAACAACTTGTAAAGTTTTCCAACTTAGTTTTCAAATCCAAATGAAACATTTTCGGGGAACAAGAAATGCCTAACCCCTTCAAAACATTTCCTTCCTGGTTAGACATCACTTGTCTCCCTTTCCAAAACAATCCGAGGCGGGGCACTGGGGTTGTCACATCCCTTGTCGCAGTCTGGATTTCTTTAGGCGGGGCATTAGAGTGACAAACCTCCTATAATTGCAGCCTAGATTTTTACGAGGTAGGGTGCTAGGGATGTGACTGCCTTCCTAGTTGTAGCCAGGATTTTAGAATCGTCTAACTCCCTTCTACTCGATTTCAATGTTTTCAGTTTTAACGTTTTAAAATCCGAGAGTTAGAGACGTTATTAGTGTTTGACCGAGGGCATCTCATTCATGGTGTTTCTCTCTAAACCCTAGTTTTTGACATAAATACATTGCCCCATCTTTCGAGCCTCGGCACTTACCATTAATTAAGTGTCGTGTTCGAGGGGGTACATAGGGTAATCCTTCGGGATTATCCGCCCTTTACAACAAAAAATGATTTCCGGTTTTAAAATTTTAAGAGAGACAATTCTGAACAAATCAATCTAACCCTTTCACTAGAGCTTTAACCCATGAGCACCCACCAATCCTTTCCTAAGCAAACTCGGAGTCACAAGTCTCACTAACATAGGACCCTTTATTCTTAAATGCTCCCGAGCAACCTTAGTCATCTTAAACCTGATATATCTTCAAAACCCGAGCACCTGTAAACCAAATATCCTCTTTCACACTCCATCAACAATTTCGACTTCCTAAAACACCTCAAAAATTTGTCCATTCAAAAATCCAAACTTATAAATGTGAAAAACTCCTCAATTACACCAAAGAATCCGAACACCTCTCAACTTCACAAAATGACCAAAATACCCCTAAGCTCTACAAAATGACCAAGAAACTTCTTAACTCTAGCGAATGATCCAAACACCCTTTAACTAAAAAATGACCAAAATGCCCTTTCGTTCCTCAAAACTTCCAGCATCCTTTTAACCTCGTGAAAGTCGAAACAACCTCAAACCTCTCAGAAACAATCAAAATTTCTCAACATTCAAACCAACTTCACAGACCAATATTTCAAGACCAGCCTATTTCTCCAAACTCTTTGAAATCATTTGTTCTTCAGTCCACACTCAATCCTATCCTTTGGCTTTAAATTGATTCTCTAATAAGGTTTTGAAAGAAGGCAATCCCGACAATTGGAGACCGAGGTTTCCTCGGGCACCAATCCGAAGTCGTGGTCGTTGCCATTTCCGAGGGGTGTAACCCAGTGCGAACCCACACAGAATCTTTGGTATGACCAGATAAGTTCTATCCACATGCAACAATCTTAGAGTCAGTTAACGGTTCTTAGAACCCTTCTCCTCCCTTCCTAGTTCCTTAGGTCAAACTAGGTGGCGACTCTAGTCAATTTCCGCCCTTAGGGCATAAGTCCGCGTGGGGCCCATTGAGAGCGGGTGTTGTGCTCACTAGCATTTCCCTTAAGCTTTCTGGGAAAGACGGACGATGTAGTAGGTATTTGAGGGATGCCATGAATAACGGGTTTTCTCCCTCCACAGAATGGCAATTTCTAGGATCTAGGCTCTTCAGTCAGACCATATTTAGATAGACCCCCTCATACCAAAAAATCACCCTCCACAGAATGGCGACTCTGCTGGGGAAAACTTGAGTAAGTTTTTCTCAAACTCAAGGAAGACTGAATTCCATTCAAGATTGTCGGGATTTCTCCACTTCTTTCAAAACCTTCAAGAGATTCTTTTCAAAGCCCTGGGATTATTCTACTCCACACTTTGAGTGTGTATCTGATGATGACAGATAGGACTTATTAGATCCTCAACAAACATGACAACAATTAGGTTAATAATTAGCTCACGATTAGAAAGAGACACTTAGGGTTAAATGAAGCTAACTTCCCTTTAGGCTAATTAAAAACGAATTGGAATCACTAATCTCAAGATAAAACACTTAGTACATAGGTTGGTGCTAACTTCATCTGGTTTATTTACTGCTTTCATATTTATATTGCGATTGTGGGGTGCATGGGGTGGGTAGCTTAGGACATGCATTCCTCTATGTCACCCAATTTACCCACGATGTCACGGGACCCCGACCGGTCCACGGTTGATTCCCCATGAGCTAGGGTCACTCTCTCAGTGAACAAACCCACGAGGCGGTACGGTCTCCGACCAACACCTTGAGCTCATGATCAAAAAAATATCCTCCATTATCCGAGTCAAAGCCAGCATATAGTGAACTCTGAGCCTTCGGTGTCCAGCTACCTGGTCCGGTGTCTAAGACGGGTTTATGAGAGTCACCCCCTTGTATGCCGCCTGTCTGACCACCCTTCTGCCTTACCCTGAAGATTGCATGGGCTCAGCTCTCCATTGTTCATCAGCACCACGGTTGTCTCTAAAGCCCAATGTCACGCTATACGTCCATAGAGGATCCCGTATTTACCGGATACCCATACATGGCACAACGTAGTCAGTGAATAATTTGGACTTTAGACACACCTGACCGTGCAGGTGACGAGAGACCCGTTCCCATGCAGTTCTTCCCCGAGTTTCCCGAAAAGTGAGCGTGTTGTCGGATCATCACTGGCCGTGGTGTATGTTTCCTTATCATCTCGGGTGTCCTGACCTTTCGAACTTAAGCACTTCGGACTTTCTTGATAACGTGCCCCGCAAAGGCATAACAGAGAAAAAACCCGAAAGATGAACAGTGAAGGGACGATGGTTCCCCCGGTGAAACATAATCATAATTGACCTGGAAAGTGATTATCCCAGCATTAACACTTACAGCTCCACATCAAATATAGCCACGATTTACTTTATGCTATACATGTGTGCAAACCACTCTTTCAAACCAATCTGTTTTAAAATGTTCGGAATTCTCTTTCACATATCTTTTAAAGATGTTTTACGAGCTCGTTCAATTTAGAGTCTCACCTTAGTTTTGCTCCCAAAACATTTGGGGTTTTAAAACCCATCACTTCATCTTTTAAAACTTTATTATTTCCAAAACGATTTTCAAAAATAGATTTCGAAAAACCTACTTTCTACAAACGAATTTCAAACAACATTCTTCACCAACATCATTTCTTAATTGTTTTTAAAAGCAGTTTTCAAAGTTGATTTTCACAAACATATTTCAAAATAAATGACCTAGTCCCCATGTTGTGACTCGCTATTTTTGAAGTTCTGCCCACCTTCAAGAGCAGTGGTCATTACCGTGGAGCGTTCTAGTCATTTCGTGTTTTCACAAGAGTGGTGGATTTTCTCATAAGACTTTGTGCTCAACCATTCACCTTTCCTTTCTCAAAGTATCCCTCATTCCCCTCATCGGAGCAAGTGGAGCAGCATGAAGATCGACTACACGGTTCTAGCCGAAAGCTAGAAACACACCAACCTATGGATCTAGTCAAATGACACGAGGACCTACACCACTGGTTCAAGTACAAAATCAGAGTCGTACCAATCCGAGTCAAGCGACATGAAGATTAGTGACACCGGTTCAAGTTCAAACTGTTGAAAATCAAAAGGACACCAACTCGTTTTGTTTGATCACAGTTTTGCTTCACTGCAAAAGCTTGAAAATGAGCTAGCAGCCACTCAAGAACCTGAAGACGAGCGAGCAGCCAACCAGAAGTCCGAGCGTGAATTGTCATTCAGAAGCCCAAAGACGGGCCAGAAGATTTCAGAAGAAGTTTAGCTCAAATTTCCCCTTTTAATGACTTTTTAGAATTGATGATGTGTAGGATTTCCCCCTATGTTTCTTTTCTCTCTCGTCCATTTCTAAATAGATTACATGTATAGGTTTATACACTCCCTTTGAATTTGTTTAGATCAATGTGTATAGGGTTCCCCACTCCCTATTTTCTTTACGAATGACCGAGCGTCAAAATTCATATTGAGAAAATCCGCCACTTTGAAAACACGGTTTTTTAAAATTGTTTTCCAAAAACTCGGTTTCTTTTGGCATGCACGTCTTGTTTAAAGAAGGGAACAAACGTGACGACCCTTCACGTTTCATCTATCACTCTCAAAACTTTGCTTTATGGGGTGAAATTTGCGGTGTCTACGGATACATCCCCTTTATAAAATTGATGAAATAAAGTGACGCCCATCTCACAACATTTTCAAGATAAATAAAAATCATTTCGCACCAACAATCATTTACATTCATCACACAACAAATTTTTGTTTAACAAAACATACTGATATTACCTCTTCTTCTTCATTCTAATCCTTGTGCATGCAGGTGTTCGTGACAGTTGGCAACTGGAAAGAAAGAAGACCAGTCTACCTATAGCAACAACAGAAAAGATGGAGTGAGCCCTTTGACATGATCAAGCATTCGAAAGCCGATTTGTTCACGAAAGCTTGATCCATGGTCTTGCCAATGACTTGGAGAAAAACCTGAAGACAGAAGAATTCATCTAAAAAAGAATAACTAGGGTCTATGTGGGGTCAGATAGTAGTTACAAAGAGTCTCCAACTTACTCTGCATACAATGCCTATGCGTTTCAAGCAATGGATCATCACACTCTTTCTGTCCGAGCTCCAACAACACCAAGCATGCCTTTTTCACCTATATACAGTGCAACTCTGAGAACCCCAACCGCCACCAGAGGAAGTTGGCAATCACAAATGGTCTGTGATAAGGAAAAGACCCAAGACCCAGCTTCCCCCATGATGCGTTCCGGCTTAAACCTCTCCTTGCCCACACAAAAATATGTCCTTCCTTGGCAAATACCTCATCACTCGTCAAATTCAAGCCAACACCTTCGCCCAGGATCAACACTGCCCTCTCAATCTCTTGACACCGGCTACCCTGAGACTGCCATTCCAATTCAAAACCTTGATCTCAAAGCGAGTCCAATGAAAGAATTAGTGAAAGAACTGAAGGCGAAACTAGAACTAGCCTAACGTTTTAAGTCTGCGGGTTGGGAGCCAACTAACCCGTATCCTGATGCTTGTCTACAAAAGGGCATGAGTCTGCCTGAGATGGAGAAGTATGAGGGAATTGGAGACCCGAGACATCATGTTGACAAATATGATAAACTCATGAATCTCCATGGCCTTTCCGACGAGCTGAAAGGCACATGCTTTAGATTCTATCTGCAAGGACCTGCTTACTCATGGATTATGAGTATAGATCTAAACGGAAAGTCAAGCCGAGACTTGTATCACTTGCCAAAATTCTGACAAACCCGTGAGGGAGTTCATAAAACGATGGAAGGTGAAGGCTGGACAAATGAATAACCGACCTACCGAGGAAGAGCAAGTATACATTGTGATTTCTGGGCTAAAAGATGTGTACCGATATCAGTTGAAATATCTAGGGATATGTGACTTCAGACGACTGATGGAGGTTGTGGCTGCTTTGGAAGATGCTGAAACCGAAAATCCAAAGGCAACAATCATGCAAAGAGAATACCACCAACCCAGGCAGGACCCTCAAAGACAGAATTTGGGTATAGGAATGTCACTTGGTGAAGCCTAGAGATTTTTAAATGAGGGAGGTTACCTAGCACCTTACAACACCGGTTCGAGGGTGAAGAAGCTTGGGCCACATCTACATGAATATTGTGACTATCATCGGATTCGTGGGCATGCCACGGATGAGTGCACAACACTGAGAAACGCAGTCCAAGAGTTGATGGACAGAGGAGATGTCCCTTCTTTGAAGCTAAAACGTCTGTCATAGGCCCCGAAGGTGCACTCTCCTGAGGCATCACCGAGCTAAGCACGACCACGTGCTAATCCGTGGTGATAGTGGTTGAAAGTAGTTGAGTCATGTTTTTATTTACAACTGCAACAAAAACGTATGAAGGGTTGCATCCCATCCCTCTCCCCTTTATGTTAGACCTATCCAGGAATTGCAAAAAAAAAAAAAAAAAACAAACAACAAGACAATTTTATCATGTTGACTGATGCAATGTAAGAATGACCACTCCTTAAGAGGCCAGGGTTTGATTAACAGCTAAAACATGTGGGACCACATTTCTTCCAGGACCCACTCAGCAACCGACCGCCTAAAGAGCCATTGGTGCAAGACGAAGTTCATGGATCCGCAACTGAAGCCGACTCAACTGAGACTAGGTGTAATATTACCATTCATGCATTGCATTAAAAAAAAAACAAACAGCAACATCAAATCAAAATCTAAAATCAGACTTTTTCATTATCAGTACTTCATGCATCGTACGTATAGTAATTCCATATTACCACAACAGATTGCATTGTAGATAGTTGCACTTGCATACTCTCGTATTGTTGGCCAAAATACATAGTGAAAATATATATACTTATGGGCAAAGAAAAGGCAAGTGCACCTAGTCAATGTAGTACAACAAGTGTCGTATCCACAGAGAAATTGTTCAATTATCCTAGTCTCGGTATTTAATAAAAACAGCAAATAGGGGGTTTAGCTGGAGGCAA
The DNA here is from genome assembly GCA_023374045.1 of Limonium bicolor. Taxonomy (NCBI): domain Eukaryota; kingdom Viridiplantae; phylum Streptophyta; class Magnoliopsida; order Caryophyllales; family Plumbaginaceae; genus Limonium; species Limonium bicolor. Next base: position 275,789,834 of record CM041777.1, read on the forward strand.
GCTTGATTTTTTAGGATCAGTGCAAAAATAATAAATACATTAAAATAAGGTGAATTAATTGATATGGATGGAAAAAGGTATCCTAGGATAGTGGGGGAATTGCCTAAATTACTTAAACAAACTTATAACCATGTCTCAATTATTTATTGTCTATTAGAGTTCATAAGGGTAAGTTACGAACTCTTAATAATAGTCTCAGTATTTTCCTACTCAATCCGGAGTGTAAATACCAAGGTTTATTCCTTTATGGTACTAATGACTATCTCAAAATCATATGTTGATAGTTACCATAAAAATGCAGTAGTTTGTCGCGTAAAGCATTTGACAATATTTATTGAAAGGAATAAAAACAAGTATAATAAATGAGACAGGTAATAAATATTTATTTAAGCAATATTAGGGTCAAACCTCATCCTAGGATACAAATAAAAATTACTCAGCCATTGACAGAAATAAAAACAGAGTAAAGAAAGACATTAAAACAGAGTAAAGTTTGAGGAAAGAAAGAACTCTATTTTTGGGGAGAGTTATTTCACTTCCGGGCTTGTCTCCGTGATTATGCCGACCTCAAAACGATGCCAAACGGGTAGAACGAAGAATAACGAACAAACTGGTGAAAGTAGGTCGTGTCCGGGTCTGTTTAGCCGGACATAAATCCGGACACACCCTGTCCAGGTCTATTTAGCCGGACACAAATCCGGACGCAGCTCTTTTAATGGAGTTCGCGTATGGGTTTGTGCAGATCGTCTTCTTCGTCTGGTTTTCAGGAAAATGGAGGAGTTAGGCTTATTTGGTGATGGGAAATGATGGAAATGAAGTGGATATGTGGATGTATGGATGGAGAATGGAATTTGGATGGAGGGAGAGTGAATTTGACAAGCGTTGATGAGTTTGGATGCAGGAGGAGATGATTTTAAGATGGAAGGAACGTGGGTTATTTATAGCAGAGGAAAGGAAGAAGATAAGGGAGTGGTAGGCTGACAGGTGAGGAATATCAGGAGAACGGTGGATCTTGGAGCAAGCAGTGGTAGATAGATAAGGGATGCGGTGCCTGATATGTTTGAGGTAGTAGATAGATAATATTGTGGGCGCTGCAATTGAAGAAGAAATGGAGAAGACGGCGCAGTAATTGAAGAAGAAAATGGAGAAGACGGCGCCGAAATAAATCAGTCGCGCGAATTCTGGATTTGGGCTGCGTTTTACATGCGTCCGGAATGGGTCCGGATCCGGACAGGTGTGTCCGGATTTGCGTCCGGGTGGACTGTAGCCGGACGTGGGTGTCCGGAAGTGTGTCCGGGTTGGTTTAGCCGGACATGTGTATTTCCGTCTTGTCTTGTCTGCAAACTTCGACAGGCTCCAGATTCTTCGTTTGAGCTTCATTTTTAGATCCGTTTGCGCCTATGTTCGTCTCTTGTCTAATTTGCTCCTGGTTGTTTCTCATGTTTAACAATAATAGGTAAATAACCAATAAACAATATCTAGAGAAAACAACCAAAGTGGAGAAATGAGCAAGAAAAGTGCTAATATAACATATGAAATACCCCATAAACATGCTCATTTGGACACTTATCACACCCCACACTACCTTTTTGCTTGTCCTCAGCAAAACCATGTACCCAAAAGTAGGGAATGCTCAATAAACAAATATTATTATGAAGGGTAGGATAAGGAGGGAACAGTACATGATCTTAAAGTTTTTGAGGGAGTGTGAACCATCACCTACTGGTGGCACAGGTGTTCTCAGGGTAAAAATAAAATTTAGAGTTCGGGGTATGATCCGGAATGCTTCAATGCTTCTCAGTTAGGTGACTTTGAGAACTTTTAACCACGTCCAACTCTCTCTCAAGAATGGGCATTGAAGAAAAAACAAAAGGAAAAATAGATTTATGCATTGTTTCACTTTTGCATAGAGATGAGAAGATAATATGTAGGCATCAAGCCTTTGTATTTAAACACACTCAAATCTCTTTTGTTGGTTAACCAATGGCGTCTCGCAAGTCCCTGTTTTTTTTATTTATTTTTTAGACAGAGAAAAGCCACCCCTAGTAGCAATCCCTAAGAAAGAAGACAGAAGGAACCCCTGAGCGATAAAAATCCAACCATTGCAGATCATTTGGTCACACCGCGTAAAAACGCTCCTCAAGAGCAATCATAATTCAAAATTTTTGTACCATTTATCCCACAATTCATAACAGTATTTGTTTTTAAAGAGAACAACCCACATCAGCAGGGTCCATAATTTTAATTTTTTGGACAAACGCAAGATAAGCAGAGAGATTAAACATTTTAAGCACAAAATTTCACCGAAAAGGGCACACTCCCCCACACTTAAATTGAACAATGTCCTCATTGTTCACCAGAAAAACAAGGGAAGGTTTCAGAAGACCTTTTCGGTAAGTAGAGAAAATAGAGAAAACACAAAGGTCACAAATAAACATTTGAGCATAGGAGCTATCCCCAACAGAATTCAGCATAGTAAAAGCAAAATTAAAGAAACTAGTACTCCCCTGAGTTTGTTTTTGCTTGCGTTAAAGGAATTCCCCCACACTTGAGCTTCAGCCTCAAAGTAGCGTAGCTTGGTTGCGGTGTAGACATGATGTTGCACCTGCATAAGATACTAGAAGCAACCATGCTACAAACGGGGTTATGAGTTAGCAAAACAAAATTTAAAGAGAACCTGAAAATTAAAAGAAAATAAAAGCAAATGAAAGAAAATTTCATCAGGGACAATCATGGATGATAAAAATAATCTTAAGCGTGATAGACTGAACACAAACATTTAAAAATAAAGAAACTGAAACTCCCCTGATATCGTAGATTGAGGAAGATTCCCTTCCTCACACTTAAGTTCGAACAATGGGGCTAGTAGCGTTCCCCACACTTGCACTCAAGCAAGTGTCCAGCCGTGAGATCATCAAATACCATGATTAGAATTTCACCTGCATATCTTCAACTACCCAAAAATAAACGCTAAAGCGTTGCATTAAAGCACATACACCATAAAATAGATAAAATAATATGCTCCCCTCTTCATTGATAGCACATCCTCCTTCCTTTGAATTTTTTTTGATAAAAATACACACGTCCGGAATGGTTGGTCCGTACGCAAATCCGGACGTGTTTTACCTTTGCACGTGTCCGGGTCTGTTGGTCCGGAAGCAGATCCGGACGAGTTATAAATTTTTTTTTAGACAGGTAATAGAAAGCAAAATAATGATATAAATTCGGGTTGCCTCCCGAAAAAGCTGCCCTCTTTTTAAGGTCTGTGGCTAGACCGTAGTGGGGGTTAGATCAACCTAGGGGGGGGTGGTTATGAGGAGGGGATCCAAAGCATGACTCGAAGGCATTTTTGAGTGTCCACCTGGATGAATATTTACTTTTCTTGTCCAGCTTTTCATCAGGGATTGGTGGTGGTGCCTCTGAAATGGACATTCCGTCGGGAAGGGTGACAAAGAGAAGTGGGGAAGATGGTGATTGTGTGTCCCTCACAAGCTTGAGATCCTTGGATTTGTGTCTGGAGACCTTCCCGTTGCAAACTCAGCTTTTCATTATAAGCTTGAAGGGTGATTGTCCCCCGGGCCACCCAAATGTGCACATTAGCTGTGGCAAGTAAAGGTCGTCCAAGGATGAGAGGTGTAGTGGAGTTCTCTTCGATGTCCAAAATGACAAAATCGCATGGGAAGTATAAGTGTTCCACTTTAATGATAACATCCTCCACCACTCCGCTTGGGTAAGCTACCGAACCATCCGCTAGTTGAAGGGTCATCTTGGTCTTTTTCATTTCTCCAATTCCCAGCTTTTTGAAAGTGGAGAGGGGCATCAAATTTATGGAGGCACCCAGATCGCATAGGGAGTATGGAAAGGAGGTGCTACCAATTGTGACAGGAATGGTGAAGCTGCCTGGATCATTGCATTTCGACGGTAGTGGTTGCTTCAGAATAGCTGAGCAAGCTTCATTGAGTGGTACGATACCGACTTCGACCAATTTTGTTCTGTTGGAGATAAGGTGCTTGAGAAATTTTACATAGTTTGGCATTTTGGCAATGAGGTCTACAAACGGTATGTTGACGTTTAATTGTTTTAGCACTGCCAGAAACTTCCCATATTCAGTATCCAATTTCTGCTTTTGGAGTCGGTTGGGAAATGGTAGAGGCGGTTCTTGTGGAGAAGGTTTTGGAGCTAATGGAATTGTGAGATTGTTGGGAGATGTATTTTCTATTGGAGCCTCAACTCTTTCTTCATTATCCTCTTGGGATTCTTCTAACCTTTGTGGGATGGGAATCTCATTGGTTTTTCTACCGCTTCTCAAGGTTATCGCCTTAACCTCTTCTTCTTCTAAATCGAGCTTTTCATTTTCATAGCTGGCCACCAACTCCTTAAGGTAGGTCTTCTCGGACTGAATGCGATTTTTATAGATTATGGCGGAGGTTTCTAGTTCATCTATATTCCCTTTGGATGTTTCGATTGCTATTACCCACTCTTGAAGGGAAGGGTGAAGTTCTGGAACCTCAACTGTTTTGGCCACCTCCATCTTTTCTTCCTTGTGTTCCTTAACATAGATGCATTTGGCTTGCTCTTTTGGATTTGGCTTTGGTTGGCTTGGGAAAGTCCCTGGCGGTCTTTGAGCAAGTTGTTCTGCGATTTGATTGAATTTACCTTCGATTTTTTGGTTGAAAGCTTCTTGCGCATAAAGCTGGCTTTGAGTCATAGACATGAATCCCTTCATCATCTCTTTGAGTTCCACGTTTGGATCAACGGGGGATGAGGACGGTTGTTGTTGGTGAATACCTGGAGGGGCACCTTGTGCTTTATAACCCAAATTTGCATTTGGTTGGGGTCTATAGCCTTGTGTTGAGTTGGAAGTATTACCCCCTCCTTGGGTTTGATTATTGTTTCTCCATGAGAAATTTGGATGATTTCTCCGCGGGGCGTTGTTGTTGTAGTTGTAATTGGGGTGGTTACCAATGTAATTGATGTCTTCTTGTTGCTGGATGTTGTTTCTTCCTTCGCACAGATGGGTATCGTGAGGATCTGCGCAGATAGCACACCCTTCTGAAGCGGAAGATGAAGATGCTATTGATTTGGTGGTTTCTTTTTGAGCTATAGCAATCTTTTCGACCATTTTTGCGAGAGATGACAGTTGTGCTGAGAGATGATCGGTGGGCTATACGTGGAGTAGACCTGCTGCTCTCGGAGCTCTGCCCTTGTTTCTTGACCATTGTCGTGTGTTGCTAGTCATGATTTCAAGAAGTTCCATTCCTTCTTGAGGAGACTTGGTCATAAAACTACCTCCAGCTGAAGAGTTTACCAAGAGTCTGTTGGAGTCATCCAACCCGTTGAAGAAGGGTAGGCAGAGGGACTGGTCATCTAACCCATGGTGGGAGCAGTTCATCAACATCTCTTTGAATCTGTCCCACGCATCATACAGAGTCTCCCCTGGTTCTTGAGTGAAGGTGTTGATCTCTCCGATGAGTTGTCTTGTTCTGCTCGTGGGGTAATATTTGGCAAGAAATTTCTTGGCCATTTGTTCCCACGTCTGGATTGAGCTTGAAGGGAGACTTCTATACCATTTTGATGCTGTTTCGGACAATGAATGAGGAAATAATTGTAATCTAATTCTTTCATTGATGGTACCTGTTTTTCCAAATGAATTGCAGAAGTCGAGGAATGAGCTTAGGTGATTGGGAGCATCATCTGGGTTTGAACCACTGAATTTTCCCAAATCACGGACTGCTGTGATGAAGTGGGTCTTGAAAGTCCATTGTGCCGCTTGTGCCGGTGTCAATTCTAGTAGAATTATGGCTGAAGCTCTTCCTTCAGTGTCTGGTTGGTGGTAATCAGAGAGGGAGCGTTGTTGATTTTCGTGATCCATCTCATCTATGACTTAGTTATCGCCCATGTCTTGATTTCTCTGATTTCTTCTTGTGTTGAATAAAGTGCGCTCGGGTTCGGGTCTCGGACTGATAGGTGGAGAACCATGGGTTCGAGTGTTTGGCATGCACAGAAGAAATTTGATTTGTGAGGATTTGTGAAATTAACAGTAAATGGATAAATAAAAGGAGAAATATTTAAACAGGTGAATAACTAAATTAGACAAAAATTAAAGTACCAAAAACTAGGGAAATTGATGGAATCAATTTCCCCGGCAACGGCGCCATAAACGTGTTGGCCATAAATACATAGTGAAAATATATATACTTATGGGCAAAGAAAAGGCAAGTGCACCTAGTCGATGTAGTACAACAAGTGTCGTATCCACAGAGAAATTGTTCAATTATCCTAGTCTCGGTATTTAATAAAAACAGCAAATAGGGGGTTTAGCTGGAGGCAAGCTTGATTGTTTAGGATCAGTGCAGAAATAATAAATACAGTAAAATAAGGTGAATTAATTGATATGGATGGAAAAAGGTATCCTAGGATAGTGGGGGAATTGCCAAAATTACTTAAACCAACTTATAACCATGTCTCAATTATTTATTGTCTATTAGAGTTAATAAGGGTAAGTTACGAACTCTTAATAATAGCCTCAGTATTTTCCTACTCAATCCGGAGTGTAAATACCAAGGTTTATTCCTTTGTGGTACTAATGACTATCTCAAAATCATATGTTGATAGTTACCATAAAAATGCAGTAGTTTGTCGCGTAAAGCATTTGACAATATTTATTGAAAGGAATAAAAACAAGTATAATAAATGAGACAGGTATTAAATATTTATTTAAGCAATATTAGGGTCAAACCTCATCCTATGATACAAATAAAAATTACTCAGCCATTGACAGAAATAAAAACAGAGTAAAGATAGACATTAAAACAGAGTAAAGTTTGAGGAAAGAAAGAACTCTATTTTTGGGGAGAGTTATTTCGCTTCCGGGCTTGTCTCCGTGATTATGCCGACCTCAAAACGATGACAGACGGGTAGAACGAAGAATAACGAACAAACTGGCGAAAGTAGGTCGTGTCCGGGTCTGTTTAGCCGGACATAAATCCGGACACACCCTGTCCGGGTCTATTTAGCCGGACACAAATCCGGACGCAGCTCTTTTAATGGAGTTCGCGTTTGGGTTTGTGCAGATTGTCTTAATCGTCTGGTTTTCTAGAAAATGGAGGAGTTAGGCTTATTTGGTGATGAGAAATGATGGAAATGAAGTGGATATGTGGATGTATGGATGGAGAATGGAATTTGGATGGAGGGAGAGTGAATTTGATGAGCGTTGATGAGTTTGGATGCAGGAGGAGATGATTTTAAGATGGAAGGAACGTGGGTTATTTATAGCAGAGGAAAGGAAGAAGACAAGCGAGTGGTAGGCTGACAGGTGACAAAAATCAGGAGAACGGTGGATTTTGGAGCAGGCAGTGGTAGATAGATAAGGGATGCGGCGTCTGATATGTTTAAGGTAGTAGATAGATAATACTGTGGGCGCTGCAATTGAAGAAGAAATGGAGAAGACGACGCAGTAATTGAAGAAGAAAATGGAGAAGACGGCGCCGAAATAAATCAGTCGCGCCAATTCTAGATCTGGGCTGCGTTTTACATGCGTCCGGAATGGGTCCGGATCCGGACAGGTGTGTCCGGATTTGCGTCCGGGTGGACTGTAGCCGGACGTGGGTGTCCGGAAGTGTGTCCGGGTTGGTTTAGCCGGACATGTGTATTTCCGTCTTGTCTTGTCTGCAAACTTTGACAGGCTCCAGATTCTTCATTTGAGCTCCGTTTTTAGATCCGTTTGCGCCTATGCGTTTGTCTCTTCGTCTACTTTGCTCCTAGGTTGGTTTTCCTCATGTTTAACCAATAAATATGTAAGATAACGAATAAAACATAATCTAGAGGAAAACTAACCAAAGTGGAGAAATGAGCCAGAAAAGTGCTAATATAACATATGAAATACACCCATAAAATATGCTCATTTGGACACTTATCACGTATCGAAACGACATCTTTTGGGAGAATCATGAGAGATTGATTTAACATAGTGTGTGAACCACTTAACTCTTGACCCGTCAATGAACACGTGGGTCTAATTAAAATCAGCACCACAGACCAAGTGAGTAGTGTGCGAAGAGCGGTATTTTCCCTTGAATTCTGAATGAGGATATTGGACAAATCACCGAGCGATGAGGGCAGATAGAGCGAGTCCATAGAGGTAAAACCATGAGCGACTTGTGCTTTCCTTCAGCACATTGAGAGGCATAACTCGTAGTGAGATCGATGTCGATAAACAAGATACGAACTGTGATTCATGCAAAGATCCGAGAATAGTAAGAAAACAATCATTGACTAATGAGAATGACGAGACACTTAGAAATAAAAACCTCCACAAAACCAAAAAAGCTTTGACTACCCTGTCCATACTCCCTTAGTGAGCCCCGCTGAGCCTTTCAGGAAAAACTCTTTCTTCAAAAAAAAAAGAAACTCCACAACATGCCACCCCACATATACACACTCACCCCTACAATAGAGGATCTCGAAGGAGCCAAAGCCATGGTCCCTCCCTGCCATCTTTCACCAAAACAACATAAATGGTCAAAGAAATCAATGAGTCAATGCAATTCCAAAGTCGAACACCAAAAAAGAACACCGAAAATGTTCAAGAAGATCAGCGAGTCAATGCAACTCCAAAGCTGAAAGCCAAAATACAAAGCAAAGAATGTTTGAGAAAATTGACGAGCCAAATGCAATTTCACAAAGAAAATGAGAAGAAGGTTCAAACCGTGCACCAGAAGAGTCAAGAAGGAGAAATCCAAATCCGAAGGACCAATGATGTCCCGTAGAAATCAATAAAGGATATCAAAACCAGTCTAATCATTCCACTCATGGCGAAGGTGAAACATATCCTCTATTGCACAAAAGCTCCACAACTTCCAAATAAATCCTCCAGTCCCATGTGACATACATCATACCCCTCAGCCCCGTTATAACCCAATAAAAGACCTCCGACTCGTTAGTTGGTGAGCGTTAACTGAAAGTACCGGATCTGAAGCATGAATCATAAGCTTCGTACTTGCTATGAACATGTCCCATCATACCAAAGGGACCATGAGCGAATGAGTGTGACCTCATCTCAGAAGGTCTTTAGAGTGCGAGTGACTCTTCGATTCAACCACCAAGTCATAAGCAGCCCACCCTGTTGCAGGTGAGGGATTTGTGAGGAACGGAAAGTCCGTAACCTCGAAACGAAATTCTAAGGAAAATACTGCTCCGAGCATCAAGAGTATCATCATGACATTTGCACACACGACCATACTCACGAGAGATTGACCCACATCCCTCCATGAGAGGAAAGTGATTCACACATTCTAGTTCAGTAATCACTCAAGGTCGAACCAAAGATGTCTTACCTTCGTAAACCTCTTAGTAATAGAGATAGAATCGTACCACCTCTTCAAAAACTGCCTATGCATTTTGCATCTCTTCTAGCATTTAGTATTTGCATACATCATAACCACTTCATTTTCAACATCCGACTGGTAAGAACTCCACCTAGTCTCGCTGAAAGTCAGTTTCAGTTGCAGTCGTTGAAGCATAACCTTTGATCAAAAGGTGTCAATTAGAGCCATCCCGGGCCATTATCAAGCTACATCGAACCACCTCCGAGCCATCCTGGGCTATCCTCAAGCTACATCGAATCAAACTAAAGCCATTCGAATCCGTACGAAGACAATCCCGGAGCCATCCAACGTCATGCTCAGGGCTCATCAACGCCATATCTAGAACCAAACTGGAACCATACGAGAGCCATCCTCAGACATTGAGACTGTCCCAGAGACCATCCCCAGGGCTACACAGAAGCCATTTCCTCACCAAAACCTTGCTCATAGAGTTTCGAACTACGTATGGTCTGATCTCAATACAAAATTGAGTACGTAGGCAGCCCACTCAGGGTGCGACCACCTCAAAGGAAAAATCCCCCTTTGTTCCTCACCATCACCAAACAGAGTCATCTTGTAGCCCTTCCTGGAGCCATCCCGAGCTATCTTGGAGCCATTATGAGAGAACCCTAAAGTCATAACCGGACCGAAACCATTCATCCATGACTAAGAAGTTATCTACCACATCAAAATACGTCAAGCACAACAATGGTCCACCAATCACATCAACCCACCATTTGACTCAAAATCTGAACCAGACCGAAACCCACCAACGATCCCGAAAATCCCCATTCGAATAAAACCCACCAACCATCCTAGAGTCGTTGCTCACAAGGGAGTCGCATATCAAACCGGAGCCATCTGACCGCACCGGAACCATCTCAGGCCATACCGGAGCCATCTCGGGGCTACACCGGAGGCATCTCAGGGCCATACCGGAGCCATCTCGGGGCTACACCGGAGCCATCTCAGGGCCACACCGGAGCCATCTCGGGGCTACACCGGAGCCACCTTAGGGCCATGCCGGAGCCATCCAATCACATCGGAGCCATCTGATCATACTAAAGTCATCCGGTCATATCAAAGCCATCAGGATCCAAAGCCACTCATTAAAAAACAAAAACAAAACATCCATTCAAAAGACCTATCACAAAATCACAGAACCAAAAACAAACTCAAGAGCCACACCGGAGCCATCTCGGACTTTGGAGCCAAGAGTCATACCAAATCTCAAGACTACAGTGCACATCGGGCAAGACTGACAAAGCAAAACCAAAACACAAGTCCCACACTGACAACGTCAAGGACCACATCAACAAGAAAAGAACACTCGACCATCACATCCCTCAGGAGAACAATAAAAAAGCATCCAATCCCGGACCAATCCACAGCCAGAATCATCCTCAAATCAACCACTCGAAGCAGCGAGTTCCATACAACTCCGTTAAAGTATTATAGGCACTCCTAAGTCCTCGTACCTTCAATCGCATTCTAGGCCCGTCATAAGTCCTAGGACTGGATATCAAGAGGTCCAGTTGAGGCACTCCTAAGCCCTCGTGCACAAACAGGAAGTTTGATTCGATTAATGCATTTGCTAACCAAGCCATACCTTATTTCATTTGCACATGGGAATCCTTTCAAGGGTACCACAAAATCACTCACGTCTTTCGATCAATTGTTCCACTCAGGTTTAAAATATAATTTTCATTCCATTCAGGTGGCCTTTCACTCGTAAAACTCTTTTACTATTCGATTCACTTTGTTCATTTCAAACCCGCTAGGCAGCTATTACGCTACTAGTGCGGTCGACTTTTCATTTTACACCCGCTAGACAGCTATTGCGCTACTAGTGCGGTCGACTTTTCGTTTTACACCCGTTAGACAGCTATTGCGCTACTAGTGCGGTCGACTTTTCGTTTTACACCCGCTAGACATCTATTGCGCTACTAGTGCGGTCGACTTTTCGTTTTACACCCGCTAGACAGCTATTGCGCTACTAGTGCGGTCGACTTTTCGTTTTACACCCTCTAGACAGCTATTGCGCTACTAGTGCGGTAGACTTTTCATTTTACACCCGCTAGACAGCTATTGTGTTACTAGTGCGGTTAACTTTTCGTTTTAACCCTCTAGATAGCTATTGCGCTACTAGTGCGGTCAACTTTTTGTTTTACAACCGCTAGACAGCTATTGCGCTACTAGTGCGGTCGACTTTTCCTTTTACACCCGCTAGACAGCTATTGTGCTACTAGTGCGGTTGACTTTTCGTTTTACACCCGCTAGACAGCTATTGCGCTACTAGTGCGGTCGACTTTTTGTTTTACACCCGCTAGACAGCTATTGCGCTACTAGTGCGGTCGACTTTTCGTTTTACATCCGCTAGACAGCTATTGCGCTACTAGTGCGGTCGACTTTTCGTTTTACACCCGCTAGACAGCTATTGTGCTACTAGTGCGGTCGACTTTTCGTTTTACACCCGCTAGACAGCTATTGCGCTACTAGTGTGGTCAACTTTTCATTTTACACTCGCTAGACAGCTATTGCGCTACTAGTGAGGTCGACTTTTCGTTTTACACCCGCTAGACAGCTATTGCGCTACTAGTGAGGTTGACTTTTCGTTTTACACCCGCTAGACAGCTATTGCGCTACTAGTGCGATCGACTTTTCGTTTTACACCCGCCAGACAGCTATTGCGCTACTAGTATGGTACTTTCATTTGCATTCTAGGCCCGTCATAAGCCCTAGGACTGGATATCAAGAGGTTCAGTTGAGGCACTCCTAAGCCCTCGTGCACTTTAAACCAAATCGGGTTGTTAGTGTTATAGGCTCGTCATAAGTCCTATAGCTAGATATCAAGAGGTCTAGTTGAGGCACTCCTAAGTTCTCATACTCTCAATCGCATTCTAGGCCCGTCATAAGCCCTAGGACTGGATATCAAGAGGTCCAGTTGAGGCACTCCTAAGTCCTCGTGCACCTTAAACCAACCCTATTGTTAGTATCCTAGGCTCTTCATAAGTCCTAGGGTTAGATGTCAAGAGGTCTAACCGAGGCTCGTCATAAGTCCTCGTACTTTCAATCACCTTCATACACTCTCAGTCGCATCCCAAGGCACCCAAAACCATTGTGAGAATTTTTGGCGCCTCATCAACCTTGATCCAATTCTGCATGGGCTTGCAAAATTGAATCAAGGGGAGCCATCTGCAGACACCAAAAATTCTCACCCCATAAAACAATTTTGAGATAATGAATAAAATAAGGGGGGTCATCACCTTTCTTTTCAAAATGTATTAACGTGCGTGCCAAAACGAAACCATCATTTCATGACAAAATTCTTAAGTTATTTTTTTTTTAAAAAGCATTTCAGAAAAACACAATTCTTGGAAAATGAATTTCCAACGACCGTATGGTTTTAAACCCGTTCCTTTTGTTTTATTTTCATATTTATTGCTACTTTTTATTTACTTCTTATTTTATCATCATTATTTCTAGTTTTGTTTCTCTTATTTTATGTATCTCTTACTACTATTTTCCGTTTTTATTTCGCCACTTGTACATATTTGATTTGTTCACGGTCACCAACGTTTTATCTCCATTACACGGGTATTATTTTTATTACTACTCAATTTATTTATACCTCGTTATGTTTTGAATCTTATCTTTAGTTATAATCCATAATTTCATGCCATTAGATTTATTCCATCATTTTATGGTTCACTTTCCCTTAAGGATAATAGCATTTTGGAGAGGGCACCCAATTTCAATTAGAGCTTTGGTACTATTTTTGTCGTTTGTATACTGGATCCTGAGTTAGCATAACTGGTTAGAGTGTTCACTAGGAACCTATAAAGCCCGGTTCGAATCCTGTAAAAGGCTTGAGTGAGTTTTTGTTTGTTTCTTTAACTTGCAAGAGATCATATTTTTTTATTTCCCGCATTAACATATTGAATGATCTCGTAGCACAGTTGGTTAGTACATGCAAGTTAGAGAACAACAACCCGGTTTCGAATCTGAGAAGAAGCAAGTTTGGTTTTTTTATTTCTTTTGTGTCAAAGCCCTACCCAAACACACCCCAGTTTTGTTGACCCGGGTCAAACCTGACCCTGAAACTAAATAAAACCCTAATCCCTTCTTATAAAACAACATCAAACCAACCCCAATACTGGTCGACAGTAGCCGCTTCCTGCTCCCAACCCCATCTCTCGATCGTCTTCTTCCCCCCATCCATTCTCAACATAAAAAAATCCCAACTACTATTCATCCCGTCAAAACTCACTTAAATTCAAGATCGAAAAGGAAAGCTGAGCATTAAACTCTTCTGCTCCCAGGCCTCACTTTCTCCCTCCCCAATCCCTTTCGAACTCCCTCTCAAAGCTCATCACGAGCACAAAATTTTTATTGCTCATTGACGGATTTGGGATTCCACCACCACGACCCGAAATCTTCACTCCGCCAACCCCTTTCATCTTCGTTTTGAACAAGAAACTCCCACACTACTGGAAAATCTTCTCATCGCCTTCATCCATTTCTCACAACAGAGTAAGCCGAGCACCAGAGTTTTGAAATCAAAATGAGTAATATTCTTCTTTGGCTTTCTCTCGCTCTCCCTTTCCTCTCTGTTCACCTGATGAACCCACGAGGCGAGGGTCGAAATCTTGGCTTCGTTAGAGATGTATCCGATACAGAGTGCCAAGTATATATCCTCCCTTCACTATCTCGTCTCTCTATTTCCTTTTTGTTCCTGTGTTTTCATTTCAGATATATTGTTTCACTTTCACCATATGAACTGCTCAAGTGTTAGTTAAGACTACAGTAAGTTTAATCACGAAAGCTCCCTTGGAATGGACGTTGTTTGATCTTTTTTTTTTCTCTATTCGTGGCTACCCTTCTGTTTGGTCCATTAGCGTTATCACTTTGCTGCGTATTTAACTCATGAATGCCTAGACCAATGCTAACAGAGAAAATGTTAGGATAAACTATATATAAAAGAATAAAATAAATAACTAAACCTACAACTCTACTACGGGTAGCAAAATAAAACCCGGTCGGAGTATAGTGTAAATATATTACGACCGAGAGTATCGAACCCAAGGGACTTATAGAAAACTAGTCCTAATCCGGTAATAACCTATTCTAAGAAGGGGGGAAATTGAAATATTTCTAAACCTAATCAAAACTAACTAAACTAAATGGTATTACAATGAAATTATCCTTGATCCAGGGTGTGAAACCATCTAAGCATCAATGAACTCTCAATAAGCACAGGCCTTCGAATTAACCAACAACTGAACACGCCGGGTGTCCTGCCGGATACCACTTGCATGGCATATTCAAAGACATTGAATATGCCGGACATTGGCCACCCGGCAGTGCATCCGGCATAGTCATAATGCATATTCTTTCTCCAGTTTCCGAGTAGAAAACAGAAGACTCATCCCTATTAAAAATCGAGCATATATCATGCCGCGAAATGAACAAGGAAATGGAGGAAAATGGATTAATTCTCACTCTTACCGCTAACCCTTAATTCATAAGAAGAGAGTAGGAAGACCATTAAGAGAGTCTAACTTATCTTACTTGGGACTTGTCTTCCACAAGTAAGAATTGCATGAAGAGAAAAAGAGATCAACCTATTCTCTTTCAATAAGAACCTTCTTAATAAACTTGAAAATTATATTAAAGAAATCATATTGTTTACAGAAGGAATTCATCCCTAACCAAGAATAAGCAAGGAGTTTACATCTCCATCCACACAACTACAAGAAGAGAATACAAAGGGAGAAGGGATGGTCATAGCCTTAACCCGACAGGATCTTCTTCTTTCTTCGCGTGGATGGAACTGAGAAACTTCCTTGGACACCAACAATGGAGTGGGCGGAATTGGATTGTGAGTGGAGTGTATATGGGTGTTGAAGTGTCTTGAGTTGTAGCCTTCCTCGGCCTATTTATAGGCATTAATTGTGTCGATGCCGGGCGTCGTGCCGGGTCCCCAATAGCCGGCACACGTGTTAAATGCGCCCAACTGTTAACGGTCGAAACCGTCGATGTCCGTGCGAAACAGTGCTTTGCGGGTAGGAATTATCCGGCATCACACCCGGCAGCGGTTGGAAAAACACGTGGATCACATGTGCTGTCGTATGGTCAATCGAGGCGTTTTTTACACTCATGCCGGATAGCATTTACCGGCATCACATCATCCGGCAAGGCTCTTTCTGTTCTGTACTGCCGTGCAGAAACTACCCGGCATGGAGTTGGCTTCAACTGAACTTTTGCCTAGAAAATCATTCCTTGCACATAAAACTCATAAAAACATAAATCTGTGCAAATAATATATTTTACACATAATAAGCATAAATAACATAAATATAACTTTATTTAGATAAATATAATACTAAATCTAGTGCATAAAATATGATAAGTCTGCGGCTTATCAAGGCCCTACACTTACCTTTTGCCAGTCCTCGAGCAAAACAAGATTAGAAAGGACTAATTACTTATGCACAAAACAGATAAACTCTAGAATGAAATGTAGATAAATATTTCCAACTATATGACTCTAATTCATAAGTATCACTTAATCTACCTTATCTTGTCAAAACATACTAATGGGTATAAAACAAGGAATTTCAAAATCGATCAAAAACTTTTGGGCTATTTTGCATAAGGGATTTTTGTAATCTCTCCTTTTTCCGGTTTCCATCATTCATCTCTATTTTTCAAGAGTTTCTGAATGTGGCCAAGACTCTCATCAATGGTTTTTATGAATCAGCCCTATTTTGCAAGAGTTTCTGAATAACAACCATGATTTTTCTGCATTAAAGAACGGGGAATTTAGGAGAAAATAAAGGAAAAACTCTCGTTTCTTGCTTTTATTCTGAGGCACTTTATGCAACCTCTAGGAATATATTGCTTTCCTTTGGAAGAAGATTTTTTTCTTGTTTTTTTTTTTTTCTTGAAAAATAAGAAAATAAAGAAAAAAGAAAAAAGAAGTGACTCCCCTGTGATGAAAGAAGACCGATGCTGGGGCTGCCCTACACTTAGCCTTTGGCTACTTGGTAGAATGATCAGAGATATCGATAGAGGTTATGAACGATCTCGCATACTCCCATTGATAAATTTAGCGTTAGAGACGGGAGTTGACCAAGTGGTCATGGTTGAGCAAAAGTTGCTGCATTTGCAACTGTATCGACTTATGCTCCATGCGAATGGTCGATGTCTCTGCAAGTTCCGCTTCCTCATATGGTATAAAATCTGGCAATTCGGAGCATTGGGCGTGTGGTCGTGTAATTGTCCACATTTGCCTGTTGAGGAAGAGAGTTTATTGCCATTCACCTGTGGTATTTGATTATTTGTGTAGGGAGTGCGTTTGTTAGTTTTATCGTTGCCGTAAGGAACGAACAAATGTCTTCTTTGTCTCCTGATCGCGGTCAGATGAATCTTCATGAAGATTATGCGATCGGAGATGCATTCACCTTATTTACTTAGGAAGAGCAACACACAATATTAATTTAACAAAGAAATATATAAATATATATATATATAAATAAATGTTGCGAAACGAAAAGAAAAATAGAACATATTGAATAAGGATAATCAAAATAAATGTAAGAGTAAATAAGGGATTGTAGGGGATCATTCCTAACTGTCCCTACTATTTACGATAAAAAAAACTGAGAGAATTTGAACATGCCGGGTGACATGCCGGATAAACCCCGTCCGGCATAGGACTTCCTCCGAAATGCCGGGTAAAGAACACCCGCACAATACCCGGCAGATGCAAATTCGAAATTCAAAATAAAGAATTAAAGTATAGGGACTAATATAAGAGAGAAATAACGAAAGGAGTAGACAAGAATACATTCAGATTTGTTAAAATTTAACAATATACGAAATTTTGAAAACAATTTGAACATGCCGGACATGATGCCGGGCCAATCCGTCCGGCATCGGACTTCCTCCGGGTTTGCCGGGTAACAGTTGCCCGGCGCTTCGCACGGCACATTCAAATCTGCAACTAAGTGCGAAAATAAATTAAAGAATCAAGGATCAAAGAATCAAAGAATAAAGAATAGGGAAAAAAAAAATAGGGCTATTACCAATTTTAGGACTTGGACTAATTCCAAGTCCCCGGCAACGGCGCCAATTTGCTAACAGAGAAAAATGTTAGGATAAACTATATACAAAAGAATAAAATAAATAACTAACCTACAACTCTACTACGGGTAGCAAAATAAAACCCGTCGGAGTATAGTGTAAATATATTACGACCGAGAGTATCGAACCCAAGGGACTTATAGAAAACTAGTCCTAATCCGGTAATAACCTATTCTAAGACAAGGGGGGAAATTGAAATATTTCTAACCTAATCAAAACTAACTAAACTAAATGGTAATTACAATGAAATTATCCTTGATCCAGGGTGTGAAACCATCTAAGCATCAATATGAACTCTCAACATAAGCACATGCCTTCGAATTAACCAACAACTGAACACGCCGGGTGTCCTGCCGGATACCACTTGCATGGCATATTCAAAGACATTGAATATGCCGGACATTGGCCACCCGCAGTGCATCCGGCATAGTCATAATGCATATTCTTTCTCCAGTTTCCGAGTAGAAAACAGAAGACTCATCCCTATTAACAATCGAGCATATATCATGCCGCGAAATGAACAAGGAAATGGAGGAAAATGGATTAATTCTCACTCACCGCTAACCCTTAATTCATAAGAAGAGAGTAGGAAGACCATTAAGAGAGTCTAACTATCTTACTTGGGACTTGTCTTCCACAAGTAAGAATTGCATGAAGAGAAAAAGAGATCAACCTATCTCTTTCAATAAGAACCTTACTCTTAATAAACTTGAAAATTATATTAAAGAAATCATATTGTTTACAAGAAGGAATTCATCCCTAACCAAGAATAAGCAAGGAGTTCTACATCTCCATCCACACAACTACAAGAAGAGAATACAAAGGGGAGAAGGGAATGGTCATAGCCTTAACCCGACAGGATCTTCTTCTTCTTCTTCACGTGGATGGAACTGTAGAAACTTCCTTGGACACCAACAATGGAGTGGGCGGAATTGGAGTTGTGAGTGGAGTGTATATGGGTGTTGAAGTGTCTTGAGTTGTAGCCTTCCTCGGCCTATTTATAGGCATTAATTGTGTCGATGCCGGGCGTCGTGCCGGGTCCCCAATAGCCGGCACACGTGTTAAATGCGCCCAACTGTTAACGGTCGAAACCGTCGATGTCCGTGCGAAACAGTGCTTATGCCGGGTAGGAATTATCCGGCATCACACCCGGCAGCGGTTGGAAAACACGTGGATCACATGTGCTGTCGTATGGTCAATCGAGGCGTTTTTTACACTCATGCCGGATAGCATTTACCCGACATCACATCCGGCAAGGCTTCTTTCTGTTCTGTACTGCCGTGCAGAAACTACCCGGCATGGAGTCTGGCTTCAACTGAACTTTTGCCTAGAAAATCATTCCTTGCACATAAAACTCATAAAAACATAAATCTGTGCAAATAATATATTTTAGCACATAATAAGCATAAATAACATAAATATAACTTTATTTAGATAAATATAATACTAAATCTAGTGCATAAAATATGATAAGTCTGCGGCTTATCAAGGCCCTACACTTACCTTTTGCCAGTCCTCGAGCAAAACAAGATTAGAAAGGACTAATTACTTATGCACAAAACAGATAAACTCTAGAATGAAATGTAGATAAATATTTCCAACTATATGACTCTAATTCATAAGTATCACTTAATCTACCTTATCTTGTCAAAACATACTAATGGGTATAAAACAAGGAATTTCAAAATCGATCAAAAACTTTTGGGCTATTTTGCATAAGGGATTTTTGTAATCTCTCCTTTTTCCGGTTTCCATCATTCATCTCTATTTTTCAAGAGTTTCTGAATGTGGCCAAGACTCTCATCAATGGTTTTTATGAATCAGCCCTATTTTGCAAGAGTTTCTGAATCAACCATGATTTTTTTCTGCATTAAAGAACGGGGAATTTAGGAGAAAAATAAAAGGAAAAACTCTCGTTTCTTGCTTTTATTCTGAGGCACTTTATGCAACCTCTAGGAATATATTGCTTTTCCTTTGGAAGAAGATTTTTTTTCTTGTTTTTTTCTTTTTCTTGAAAAATAAAGAAATAAAGAAAAGAAGTGACTCCCCTGTGATGAAAGAAGACCAGATGCGTGGGGCTGCCCTACACTTAGCCTTTGGCTACTTGGTAGAATGATCAGAGATATCGATAGAGGTTATGAACGATCTCGCATACTCCCATTGATAAATTTAGCGTTAGAGACGGGAGTTGACCAAGTGGTCATGGTTGAGCAAAAAGTTGCTGCATTTGCAACTGTATCGACTTATGCTCCATGCGAATGGTCGATGTCTCTGCAAGTTCCGCTTCCTCATATGGTATAAAATCTGGCAATTCGGAGCATTGGGCGTGTGGTCGTGTAATTGTCCACATTTGCCTGTTGAGCAAGAGAGTTTATTGCCATTCACCTGTGGTATTTGATTATTTGTGTAGGGAGTGCGTTTGTTAGTTTTATCGTTGCCGTAAGGAACGAACAAATGTCTTCTTTGTCTCCTGATCGCGGTCAGATGAATCTTCATGAAGATTATGCGATCGGAGATGCATTCACCTTATTTACTTAGGAAGAGCAACACACAATATTAATTTAACAAAGAAATATATAAATATATATATATATAAATAAATGTTGCGAAACGAAAAGAAAAATAGAACATATTGAATAAGGATAATCAAAAATAAATGTAAGAGTAAATAAGGGATTGTAGGGGATCATTCCTAACTGTCCCTACTATTTACGATAAAAAAAAAACTGAGAGAATTTGAACATGCCGGGTGACATGCTGGATAAACCCCGTCCGGCATAGGACTTCCTCCGAAATGCCGGGTAAAGAACACCCGGCACAATACCCGGCAGATGCAAATTCGAAATTCAAAATAAAGAATTAAAGTATAGGGACTAATATAAGAGAGAAATAACGAAAGGAGTAGACAAGAATACATTCAGATTTGTTAAAATTTAACAATATACGAAATTTTGAAAACAATTTGAACATGCCGGACATGATGCCGGGCCAATCCTGTCCGGCATCGGACTTCCTCCGGGTTTGCCGGGTAACAGTTGCCCGGCGCTTCGCACGGCACATTCAAATCTGCAACTAAGTGCGAAAATAAATTAAAGAATCAAGGAATCAAAGAATCAAAGAATAAAGAATAGGGAAAAAAAATAGGGCTATTACCAATTTTAGGACTTCGACTAATTCCAAGTCCCCGGCAACGGCGCCAATTTGCTAGCAGATAAAATGTTAGGATAAACTATATACAAAAGAATAAAATAAATAACTAAACCTACAACTCTACTACGGGTAGCAAAATAAAACCCGGTCGGAGTATAGTGTAAATATATTACGACCGAGAGTATCGAACCCAAGGGACTTATAGAAAACTAGTCCTAATCCGGTAATAACCTATTCTAAGACAAGGGGGGAAATTGAAATATTTTCTAAACCTAATCAAAACTAACTAAACTAAATGGTAATTACAATGAAATTATCCTTGATCCAGGGTGTGAAACCATCTAAGCATCAATATGAACTCTCAACATAAGCACAGGCCTTCGAATTAACCAACAACTGAACACGCCGGGTGTCCTGCCGGATACCACTTGCACGGCATATTCAAAGACATTGAATATGCCGGACATTGGCCACCCGGCAGTGCATCCGGCATAGTCATAATGCATATTCTTTCTCCAGTTTCCGAGTAGAAAACAGAAGACTCATCCCTATTAACAAATCGAGCATATATCATGCCGCGAAATGAACAAGGAAATGGAGGAAAATGGATTAATTCTCACTCTTACCGCTAACCCTTAATTCATAAGAAGAGAGTAGGAAGACCATTAAGAGAGTCTAACCTATCTTACTTGGGACTTGTCTTCCACAAGTAAGAATTGCATGAAGAGAAAAAGAGATCAACCTATTCTCTTTCAATAAGAACCTTACTCTTAATAAACTTGAAAATTATATTAAAGAAATCATATTGTTTACAAGAAGGAATTCATCCCTAACCAAGAATAAGCAAGGAGTTCTACATCTCCATCCACACAACTACAAGAAGAGAATACAAAGGGGAGAAGGGAATGGTCATAGCCTTAACCCGACAGGATCTTCTTCTTCTTCTTCGCGTGGATGGAACTGTAGAAACTTCCTTGGACACCAACAATGGAGTGGGCGGAATTGGAGTTGTGAGTGGAGTGTATATGGGTGTTGAAGTGTCTTGAGTTGTAGCCTTCCTCGGCCTATTTATAGGCATTAATTGTGACGATGCCGGGCGTCGTGCCGGGTCCCCAATAGCCGGCACACGTGTTAAATGCGCCCAACTGTTAACGGTCGAAACCGTCGATGTCCGTGCGAAATAGTGCTTATGCCGGGTAGGAATTACCCGGCATCACACCCGGCAGCGGTTGGAAAACACGTGGATCACATGTGCTGTCGTATGGTCAATCGAGGCGTTTTTTACACTCATGCCGGATAGCATTTACCCGGCATCACATCCGGCAAGGCTTCTTTCTGTTCTGTACGCCGTGCAGAAACTACCCGGCATGGAGTCCGGCTTCAACTGAACTTTTGCCTAGAAAATCATTCCTTGCACATAAAACTCATAAAAACATAAATCTGTGCAAATAATATATTTTAACACATAATAAGCATAAATAACATAAATATAACTTTATTTAGATAAATATAATACTAAATCTAGTGCATAAAATATGATAAGTCTGCGGCTTATCAACCAACATGGGTCGCAGAGAGGATTGGTGTGGAGCGAAGACACCAAACCTCAATTTGTTTGTTGTCTCAATTTAACATGTCATGGATCAGAAGCTCTCTCGTTCGATAACTTGTATATATATATATATGTGCCGTGGAAGAATCTGGTTATATACGTTGTGAGAAGCATGCCATCGGTCTGATCCATTTATCTGGAACTCGACCCGACACGGTCTAGTATATACTCTGGGAACATTTCTTTTCTTTTCTCGACCCGACACGGTCTAGTATATACTCTGATCCATCAGGTCTCCAAAAGAATGCTTAGGTAGTCAGGTTGTTTGTGAAACAAGTTGCTCTCAGCCCTCACCCGAATCTCTGTAGGAATGAATCCTAGCAGCGTGCACTGCAGTTTTGAAGCCACTGTGAATTTGACTCAGTTTTAGTTTTATCTGTGTTGTCGTTCTTTTAAGTTTTCATTGCAGGAGAATTCCGCTATCTTGATTCTGGTATTTTTATCTCATCCGAATAATCTATGATGTTGCTTAATCCAGTTGAGTTCAGGTGCTTTGTTCAATCTGCTTGATGTTTTTTGAATATGCCCTCGGTTTTATTGCCTTGACATCATGGATGTTTCTTTTGCGCTTTCCATGACAGTTTAAACTGTTCAGCTGATTCGTTCTCTCAAGATGACTGCTATCTAATTAAGTTCTTTAAGAAGTCAAATTACCGGATTTATATATGTGTTTGGGTATTATCCGATATGCCATACTGTTCGACAACACATTTATCATAAGCCATTCTCAATATAATGCCGTTTGATTATAGAGTTCTGGCGATTTTACTTATTCATTTTTTGCCTAATGTGTGTAAATCTTACCATGCTGGCTTTCGAATCTACCCTTACTCATTGAGGCTTGACCCGACTACTATTTGATCGTTCCCGTTGAATTTTGAGCTGACTTTGTTATCCACCAGTTTAATCTCCATGTGCGAATAACCAGATTATTTGGGTGTAATTGGTCATCCCTTCAACGTCTAATTTTGTTTGGGTCTGGACTAGCACTTCTTCTTGGTTTCAAGTTTGGGTATAGATGTTAAGTATCCCTGATGTCACGGGTCTTCAGTTTGGTTAGACCTTATGGTGGATTTATGTTGCACATTGTAATCTTTCTTTTCTTCATTTCTTCTTTTCTTCATTCATATTCATCATTTGTTTGCCGTATTTACTACTCACTGCTCTTGTTTATACCTGGACCAAGGTACTTGTCAAATTGATGAGCTTGACTGGTTTGCTTGACTTGGATTCAACCTTGGCTGTGCAAGTTGACCAAAGTTATGAATGTCGGCTTAGTATCTGCTCCTGTTTGGTTTGGAAACCCTTTTTGTTCGATTTTACTCATCATGGTGTAGATCCTTCTATCCATTCTATCCCTAATATGAGCGTGAATAAACAAAAAAAAATGAATTAGCAATTTAGTTTAAGTTTGTTTAATCATTGACTTCAGTAATTTTTGGGTCTTAAACCCTTCGGCCTCATTTCCTTCACGTTTAGAATGTTCAAAACAAAAGTGTCAATTTCTCCAGTTTAGCTAATCGTTTCTGTCAACCTTCATATGCTATCCACCATGATTGTTTTGCGCTGTTTATGTATTTCAATATTGTACATGAGTCTTTTTACTCCTATTTTCCATTACAAACTTGTTATGTTGTTTGCTTTATTACTTTTATTATTATTAAACCCTAGACTGCCTTCTAGGTCACCCATTTATCAAAGTCTTGGGGTACCCCACAGCTAGCTCATTTCTATTTGCTTTGTGGGGACTTATACCCCCAAACTTTGAGGTTTTCTTTTAAGCCATTGAAGGTACCCCACAGCTAGCTCATTTCTATTTGCTTTGTGGGGAACTATACCTTCCACACTTGTAAAGCCTATCCCAAACCACCCCCTAATTTCATTAAAAAACTTTACCAAAAAAAAAGAAAAATAAAAAGAAAAAAAGAAGTCAAAGTCAATCATTAAATCTGTCTTCAATCCCCAATACGGTATAATATAGCAAGCACAAATCAAACCCACAAAATTACCCAAGTTTGACGTTCATTCAAGCATGAGCCCAATTCAACCTCAGGCCCAAGCCCATAAAACCCAAGGCCCAAGCCCACAAAACTCAAGGCCCAAAGCCCATTTCAGCCCAAAAACAATCTTCAGCCCAACTCAAAAGCCCACGACCCAAACCCAAAAGCCCACTTCGAGGCCCAAGCCCATTTTGGCCTAAAACACCATACGAAATCTAAGTTTGTCCAAACCCAAACTTTGACCAACCGAATGTTGACCTTGACCTAGCTTTGACCAATCTGAATGTTGACCTTTTCCTAGCTTTGACCAATCCAAATGTTAACTTTGACCCAAACGTTGATGTTGACCCAAATGTTGACCTTGACTTAAAAGCTGACCTTGACCCAAATGTTGACTTTGACCCAAACGTTGACTTTGACCCAAACGTTGACTTTGACCCAACTTTGACCTGGTCCGTTTTCCAAGCCTGATTCAATTCAATCCAATCCAAACTCAATCCCATTCAAAACCAAATTGTTCCATCAAAACTCCAAAAATCCAAAAAACATTTCTTATTATTCAGCTTTAATTCAAAAATCCTAAAAGTCTCGTTTCTCAAATTTTCAAACAATCATTTTATTCAAACTTCATCAAGTTTTCAAAAGAAACCATTTTGTGGAATTTTAAAGGAAAAACTCTTCTCACATCACAAAAAACTTTTCTCAAAACGCAGAAAGTTCTTCTCATATATACAGAAAGTTTTCTCCTAAAGACATCTCTCAAAATCAATGTTTCTTCATCGAGAATTCCGAACAACTTGTAAAGTTTTCCAACTTAGTTTTCAAATCCAAATGAAACATTTTCGGGGAACAAGAAATGCCTAACCACTTCAAAACATTTCCTTCCTGGTTTGACATCACTTGTCTCCCTTTCCAAAACAATCCGAGGCGGGGCACTGGGGTCATCACATCCCTTGTCGCAGTCTGGATTTCTTTATGCGGGGCATTAGAGTGACAAACCTCCTCTAATTGCAGTCTAGATTTTTACGAGGCGGGGTGCTAAAGATGTGACTGCCTTCCTAGTTGCAGCCGGGATTTTAGAATCGTCTAACTCCCTTCTACTGGATTTCAATGTTTTCGGTTTTAACGCTTTAAAATCCGGGAGTTAGAGATGTTATTAGGGTTTGACCGAGGGCATCTCATTCATGGTGTTTCTCTCTAAACCCTAGTTTTTGACATAAATACATTGCCCCATCTTTCGAGCCTCGGCACTTACCATTAATTAAGTGTCGTGTTCGAGGGGGTATATAGGGTAATCCTTCGGGATTATCCGCCCTTTTACAACAAAAAATGATTTTCGGTTTTAAAATTTTAAGAGAGACAATTCTGAACAAATCAATCTAACCCTTTCACTAGAGCTTTAACCCATGAGCACCCACCAATCCTTTCCTAAGCAAACTCGGAGTCACAAGTCTCACTAACATAGGACCCTTTATTCTTAAATGCTCCCGAGCAACCTTAGTCATCTTAAACCTGAAATATCTTTAAAACCCGAGCACCTGTAAACCAAATATCCTCTTTCACACTCCATCAACACTTTCGACTTCCTAAAACACCTCAAAAATTTGACCTTTCAAAAATCCAAACTTATAAATATGAAAAACTCCTCAATTACACCAAAGAATCCGAACATCTCTCAACTTCACAAAATGACCAAAATACCCCTAAGCTCTACAAAATGACCAAGAAACTCCTTAACTCCAGTGAATGATCCAAACACCCCTTAACTAAAAAAATGACCAAAACGCCCTTTCGTTCCTCACAACTTCCAGCATCCTTTTAACCTCGTGAAAGTCGAAACAACCTCAAACCTCTCGGAAACAATCAAAATTTCTCAACATTCAAACCAACTTCACCGACCAATATTTCAAGACCAGCCTATTTCTCCAAACTCTTTGAAATCATTTGTTCTTCAGTCCACACTCAATCCTATCCTTTGGCTTTTGTAAAGCCCCTATTTACAACAAATACAGCGGAATATAAAATCTCTACTGGCGTTTACAGACCATCGGGTTCCGAACACCCGGCACCAAACCTCACCAATTACAACTTATAAAATTACAAAAGCTACGGTCTGAACTCGAGAAAAACAACTTAACATAACTACTAGTAAAATAGAATAACTCTCCACAATTCCTAATTCCCATCCCAATCACTCATGCTCTTCGTGGCCACCTGTATAAACAATTTATACCTACAAGATGAAACCAAGCAGCCCACCCCGGGAGGGGTGAGTCAGTTCCCTGGAATGGAACTAGTACAATTCTCCAAAGCAATCTTTAAAACATAACTCTTCAAAATAAACAGTAACTTGAAATTAAACTCTTGAAAGTAAAACAGGGAAACAAGGCACTTTAAACCCAATTCCCGTTAGGAGTAGAAAGACTCAGACTGTAACACCCCCAAACACTGGCCTAGGAGTTAGGGGTATTACACGCCGCGTATTATTACATAATAACGCAAGGCTCTAATAAACAGACTTAACAGATAACCAAATAAGGCCCAAATGAATACTTGAATAAAGTAGAAACCAAAATGATGTCGTAACATCCCAAAGTAATAACAGAACCCATCAAAACGAATATCAAAAGCAAGAGCTAACTGAAGAGGCCCCAAAGGCTCAAATTCAAATACAAAGTCTCCAAAAGAATCTAAACAACAAAACGGACTAAACTCCAGTACTGCAAAGTGACCCTCGCTAATCAATCTGTAATATTAGATAAAGTAGGGGAATGAGCACACAACTATGCCCAGTAGATGACAAACTTCATCAACCAGCATGCTCAAAACATTTTATAGAATAATGTCAAATCAGAAGGAGCCGCAAGGAATCCATAAGCATGTCAGAAAACAGAAAAAGTCCATACAATAGAGGACTAAACAGAGTCAGAAGCAGACGGAAGCAGAAAACAGAGTGGGACACTAGCGATCACAGCATACAGACAGAACGAGCAACCAGCTCGTGAACAGAACGAGGAAACCTCACTCGTAAACAGCACAGGTGGGACACCTGTGAACAGAACGGGGAACATCACCCGTGAAACAGAAGGATCCTACATAGCGCGCTACGAGACAGCGAAACCCGCCATCCAAAGGCTCAGACACAGAGATAACTAGGTCCCAAAACAGAAGCTTAAATACAGATAAGCATATGTGCACCAAAGGCACCAGAAAGCACATAGATGGCTTGGAAATCAGAAGGGGAATCCAACCCCGCAAACGGAAGTCAAAATAGAGCTCAAACGAGCAAGTTATGGTCAAAACAGTACCATGTCCAAACTTGTGTCCGGACATCAATGTTCGGACACAGGTCGAGACTCAGAAGTCGAAAACAGACAGATGTCCAACATGTGTCCGAACTACAAAGTTCGGACACAGGTCGAACATTAAAACAGTAGTAGAGACAGAGGTGTCCGAACATCAAAGGTCGGACAGATGTTCGGACGTTCTTTGGAAATCAGACACGCGCAAAGTCCGAACTTGTGTCCGGACATCAATGTTCAGACACAAGTCGAGGCAAAATCAGAGAATACAGAAGGCTGTGTCCGAACTTCAAAGCTCGGACGGAAGTTCGGACACAGCGAAAACTTTAGAGAATTAAAGCGCAGAAGGGCATGTCCGAACTTCCAAGGTCGGACCGAAGTTCGGACATGCCGAAAAACTCAGAAGACAGAAGCGATTTTTACACAGACAGAGGCATCAAAACAATGTCAAAACATTATAAGTTTTCAGAAAACAACCTTGGGGGTTTGTAGGCATTAAAACGACGTTAAACAGACAGTTCACAATCACAATCCAAGACAGAACGCAATCCGAATTCAGAACCGGAATGAAACTCCCCAAGGCCGAACACACTAATCGAATCCATCAGCCACCTACCTCAATTCAGCAGAGAAGTCTCTTCGAATCTGAACAGCAGACGACCAACACCGACACAACAGCAACACAGACCCAAAATGCAATCCAAACAGCCACTGAACTACTGAGCACAACGCAGAGAAGACGCTCTCAATCAGAAACCGATAACAACAGCAATGCTGAAACTGGAACGCATAACAGAATTGAACCCTCACCTGAAACTGTCTACGGATTCGCAGAGCACGCCAACAGCAGGCAGAGATCGACAGAGAACGCCGGGAAATTCACTGATTACAATCAGATTGCAGAGAAGGGAATTAGAAAGAGGAAAATTCCAAAACCTAAACCCCAAACTGAATTGTGTTAACCATATTCAATTCGCAAACCTGATTGTAATGAAGAAGACGAAGCAAATGCAGAAACCACCAACAGCACAGCACAGACGAACGAATCAGCCAAACGCAAACGCAGGTAAGGAGAGATGCTCTGAAGAACAAGAGAGAGAAGGGAGAAGGGAGGCTCAACGTCTTGAGAACTGATCGAGAATAAGGGTTGAGAAATAGATCATGGTGAGGAACGTGATTAGAGAGTTATTAAAATAACTCAAATAATCAAAGAGATAATCCCTTACCAAAATAGAAAGGCGGAAAGACCAACTCGCCCTCCTCTTCAAGGCAAAAGACATCCATGTCCTGAATCACATAATAAGCCACTTAAGACAACGTTACACAAAATTAATTCTGCACTAACTTTGGGTTATAACATCACCTCCCCCTTAAAAGAATTTCGTCCTCGAAATTAAACATACCTACTGCTCGAAGAGGGCGGGAAACTTAGAGCGCACATCGCTTTCGACCTCCCAGGTCACCTCCTCCTCGGACTGACCCAACCACTGCACCTTCACCAAGGGC
Source organism: Limonium bicolor (assembly GCA_023374045.1). Taxonomy (NCBI): domain Eukaryota; kingdom Viridiplantae; phylum Streptophyta; class Magnoliopsida; order Caryophyllales; family Plumbaginaceae; genus Limonium; species Limonium bicolor. The sequence continues at coordinate 275,818,917 of CM041777.1, forward strand.
ATGGTCTTACTCCTGAGCTTGCGGACATCCCGAGCTAAGATCCTCGAAGGAACTGCCTCGAACGTGAAGTCCTCTCTCAACTGAAGCGGACTGAAGTCAATCACATGCGACGGGTCCGGAATATACTTCCTCAGCATAGACACATGAAAGACACTGTGCACTGCTGCTAAAGATGGAGGTAGAGCCAAACGATAGGCAACCGGTCCGATCCTCTCTAGGATCTCAAAAGGACCCACAAAACGAGGGCTAAGCTTGCCTCTCTTCCCAAACCGAACAACTCCTCAAACTGGAGACACCTTCAAATACACATGATCGCCCACCTCAAACTCCAAAGGTCGTCTCCTCTGATCGGCATAGCTCTTCTGACGACTCTGAGCCACAAGCAAGCGCTCTCTGATAGACTGAATCTTAGCTACAACATCCTCAACCAAGTCCGGCCCAACAACTGCTCTCTCCTTCAGATCATCCCAACAGATGGGTGATCTGCACCTCCTACCATACAAAGCCTCAAACGGGGCCATCCCGATACTAGTCTGGAAGCTATTATTGTATGCAAACTCTATCAAGGTAACGTGCTGATCCCAGCTGCCCCCGAAGTCAAGCACACATGCTCTGAGCATGTCCTCAAGGACCTGATTCGTCCTCTCTGTCTGACCATCTGACTGAGGATGGTACGCTGAGCTGAACGACAACTTCGTCCCCAAATCCTGATGCAAACTCTGCCAGAATCTGGACACGAACCTCGGATCTCGGTCAGACACAATAGAAGCAGGAACTCCATGCAGACACACTATCTCATCCATATATAGCTGAGCCAAGCGATGCAAACTGAAGGTCTTCCTGACAGGCAGGAAGTGGGCGCTCTTTGTGAGCCGGTCCACGATAACCCAAACTGCATCGAAGCCCCTCTGAGTCTTAGGCAGCCCCATGACGAAGTCCATACCGACGCTCTCCCACTTCCACTCCGGAACGGGAAGAGGCTGAAGCAAACCAGCTGGTCTCTGATGCTCTGCCTTGACCTGCTGACAGGTCTTACATCTGGATACAAAGTCGGAGATGTCCCTCTTCATATTACTCTACCAGAATGTCTCACGTAGGTCCCGGTACATCTTCACACCTCCTGGGTGTACCGAGTACGGGGCTCCATGAGCCTCCTGCATAATCTCCCACCTCAAGGCGTCATCTGCAGGCACATAGACACGGCCTCCGAACCTCAGGCAGCCATCCTCTGAAACTCTGAACTCGGACTCCTGACCAGCAGACAAACTCTCTCTGATCTTACTCAAACTGACATCGAGCTCCTGACTGGCCTTGATCCAGTCGATCAAGGTAGGCTGAATCTGCAACGCTGCCAACATCCCAGACCTCTCTGGATGGACGACCAAGACTCCCATACGCTGTAACTCGAGAGCAGACCTCTGCACACCAGACAAAGCACAAACGGTCCCAGACGGACCCCTCCTACTGAGCGCATCAGCAACCACATTCGCCCTACCAGGATGGTAGAGGATCTCCAGATCGTAATCGTGCAGCAACTCCAGCCACCTCCTCTGCCTCAAGTTCAACTCCTTCTGAGTGAACAGATACTTGAGGCTCTTATGGTCCGTATACACCTTGCACGCAGCTCCATAGAGGTAGTGCCTCCAAATCTTCAACGCAAACACCACAACAGCTAACTCCAGGTCGTGGGTCGGATAGTTCTTCTCATATGGCTTCAACTGACGAGAGCCATATGCTACTACCTTCCCATGCTGCATCAGCACACACCCAAGTCCCTTATAGGACGCATCACAGAAAACCTCCAGACCCTCATTACCCTCTGGAAGAGTTAGAATCGGCGCAGACGTCAACCTCTTCTGCAGCTCCTGAAAACACAGCTCATATGCCTCACTCCACTCGAACTTCACATCCTTCTGCAGCAGACGAGTCAAAGGGATCACGAGCTTGGAGAAGCCCTCCACAAACTTACGATAGTAGCCCGCTAATCCAAGGAAGCTACGAATCTCTCCAACATTAGTAGGCCTGGCCCACTCAGTAATAGCTCTAATCTTCTCCGGATCCACGGAGATTGATAAGTGTCCAAATGAGCATGATTTATAGGTGTATTTCATATATAATATTAACACTTTTCTTGCTCATTTCTCCACTTCGGTTAGTTTTCCTCTAGTTTATGTTTTATTTATTATCTCACAAATTTATTGGTTTAACATGAGGAAAACCAAGCTGGAAGTAAAGTAGACGAAGAGACGAACACATAGACGCAAACGGCTCAGAAAACGGAGTCCAAACAAAGAAGCTAGAGCCGGTCGAAGTTAGAAGAGATTAAGTCACGACCACAAGCTACAACCGAGGCGGACGTGTATACCTTGCAACCGCCCAAGAAGAGGCGGACCTGAGAGGATGCAACCGCCCAAGAAGTGGCGGACGAGAGACAGGGGCAACCGCCCCTAAGCAGGCGGACAAGAGAGGGCAACCGCCCATTAACTGGCGGACAGGACACAAGGTGTCCGCTCAATACGAGGCGGACGAGACAAATATACAACCGCCTGTTATCTGGCGGTCAATGAGGCGGTTGTGACTAATTATCAGTCGCGACCAGTTTCTTCTTCGCCCGTCGTCTTCACCGACTGTCTGCAACTCGCCCACTCGTCCACTGTCTGCGCCTACCTTAATTCACGCCTGTGTTCAGCTGTCTGTCCCCTGCAATAAATGAGCAATCAGTGAAATCAATCTGCCGCCTCAATCAATTCCTCACGCGTTCCTTATCTGCTGCCTCTTCTTTTCTTCTATAAAAGCCACGAGCTTCTGCTCAAAAATAAGAAGCCCCTTCCACGAGAAACACTACCGTATTCCAATCAATCCATTATCCCATTCTCCCGTCTTCTCCATTTTATTTCTCTTCATTCCACAAAATTCACTCTAGCCCTACGTATACAAAATAGCAGAGTGAGCCGGAGTGATTACGGATGATTTCTATTACTTATCTCTGTCTATCTATTTAATATGTTAGGCTAGTTTACGTATACTCTGGGAATGGTTATTATGTGTTTGTATTAATTATGCATTATTTTTACTGGTTTTAATTAATATAGTTTGTTACGTTTTTAAAGGTTATCTCGCACCTTTTTAATAAATGTCATGAGTTTATTAAATTGCTTTCCTAAGTCTATTTTGATCAGACCGGTGATAAATAGATAGGTTAATTAAGACGTAAAACTGGAGGAAACTTGTTATGATTTAATAAGTTAGTATTCAGTTGCAAATGTAATTCCTCAATACTCCTCTGCCGTTCGCAGGCTTTTGCTTGAACCTTGCATTACAGGTGAACGAGTTCTTATGAGGCTATGACTTAGTCCTTAAGATAATTACAGGAACCTTGCCAAATTATTAAACCAGTAGAGATAGCTTAATTATGCAGATTATATTAACCTGACCCAGAGTTCCATTTTATTTATCTATTAACTTAGTTTATTTTATCTGTCCTTTTTATTCATTTACAAGTCAATTAATCCACCCCCCTTTTGTGACACGCTTAGGTACTATTATATGTATATTAGTCCCACGGTTCGACATCCGGTTGCTTACATTTTCACTATACTACTACGACCGGGATTTGTTTGCAGCCCGACGTTTAATTTGAGTTTTAATTTCTTTTCTTTTAATTTTACACCAGTTTAACCACTCACTTTACAACGTCTGCAAAATGGCGCCGTTGCCGGGGACTAGTTTATTCTAGTCCCTAAGCCCCGGATTATTCACTTGTTATATTAGAATATTTTGTCTATATTATTTTTGTTTGTTGTTTATATTTATTATCTTTTATATTTTGTTTATATTATTATTATGTTTGTTTCTAATCATTTTATTTTCTAATCTGTTTCAGTAGTTTCATTTTATATACAAAAAAAAAATATAATATCTGTACACGGCAAATGAAAGAAGCGTTTGAATTTTGGCAGGATTTATACAGCTCCGTATATGGGGGAGCTCATGATTTTGAGGATTGTCTCATAGTCCAAGAGCAACTCTGGTTAGAAGATCAACCAGACTACCTGGAGAGAATCGCTCAACTACTGGAGCAATCAAAGAGCGAAACAGTTCAAGAGGTAGAACACCCCACTACAGACGAGCCATTCATGGAGATCCCTCCCTCTAAAATCAATTACCGCTATTTTCCATCCTTCTCTATAATATACCCAGACAATGAGGATATTTACATCCTCGAAAATGAAGAGAAGGAACTGCCACCACCTCCCGCCAATATATCCAAACAAAACGCCACTATCACTTTCAAAGAATTAACTTTCTCTGAAGATGATAATGAGCGTTCTTTCTACGAGCCTCACCTACAAGAGGATGATGTTTACATCCTCCAATTTGAGGACGAAAAATCACCACCACCGGGTCTTCTGTTAGAACTACGTTCCCGGTAATACCTCCTCAAACATCAGATTTTGTGGAGTATTAATTTTCTTATTTTATATGCCGAGGTAACGTTTTGTTTTGATCCAGGATAACGAAGCAGGCGTCTAGCCAAAGACGTTAAATAAGGGCAGCTTCCCGGGAGGCAACCCGGGTGTACTTTTATTTTATTTGCTTTTATGCTCTTTTAATTTTCAGGTTCTCTTTAAATTTTATTTTTGCTAACTTTTAACCCCGTTTTTAGTATGGATGCTTCTAGTGTCTTATGCAGGTGCACCTCCATGTGGACACCGCAACCAAGCTACGCTACTTGAGGCTGAAGCTCAAGTGTGGGGGAGCTCCTTTAACAAATAGCAAAAATAATATCAGGGGAGTACCAGTTCTTTAATTATGCTTTTATTTAAATAAAACTGCAGAGGAGCGTTTATGTGCTTAAATGATTATTTGTGACCTTTGTGTTATCTCTATTTATCTACTTACCGAAAAGGTCTTCTGAAACCTTCCCTTGTTTTTCTGGTGAACAATGAGGACATTGTTCAATTTAAGTGTGGGGGAGTGTGCCCTTTTCGGTGACATTTTGTGCTTAAATGTTTAATCTCTCTGCTTATCTTGCGTTTGTCCAATTCAAATATTATGGACCCTTTATATATGGGTTGTTCTCTTTAAGAATAAATATTGTTATGAATTGTGGGATAATTGGTACAAATTTTAAAATTTTGATTACTTTTGAGGAGCATTTTTATATGCGGTGTGACCAAATAATCTGCAAATGGTTGGATTTTATTGCTCAGAGTTTCTTTCTGTCTTCTCTCTTAGGGATTGCTAAGGGGTACTTCTCTGTTAAAAAAAAGGAAGAAAGAATAAAAAATAAATAAAGACTTGCGAGACGCCATTGGTAACCAACATAAGAGAGTTGAGTGTTCTTAAATACAAAGGCGTGATGCCTATATTTTCTCATCTCTTATGCAAAAGTGAAACAAATGCATAAATCTATTTTTCCTTTTGTTTTCTCCTCAATGCCCATTCTTGAGAGAAGTTGGCAATGGTAAAAGTTCTCAGTCACCTAAACAAAAGAGACATTGAAGTACCTTAGATCATACCCCGAAACTCTATATTTTATTTTCACCCTGAGCACACCTATGCCACCAGCAGTTAATTTTTCACACTCCTCAATAAGTTAAAAAGATCATGTTTATCCTACCCTTCATAATAATATTTGTTAGTATTGAGCATTCCCTACTTGGGTACGTGGTTTTGCTTGAGGACAAGCAAAAAGATAAGTGTGGGGGTGTGATAAGTGTCCAAATGAGCATGATTTATAGGTGTATTTCATATATAATATTAACACTTTTCTTGCTCATTTCTCCACTTCGGTTAGTTTTCCTCTAGTTTATGTTTTATTTATTATCTCACAAATTTATTGGTTTAACATGAGGAAAACCAAGCTGGAAGTAAAGTAGACGAAGAGACGAACACATAGACGCAAACGGCTCAGAAAACGGAGTCCAAACGAAGAAGCTAGAGCCGGTCGAAGTTAGAAGAGATTAAGTCACGACCACAAGCTACAACCGAGGCGGACGTGTATACCTTGCAACCGCCCAAGAAGAGGCGGACCTGAGAGGATGCAACCGCCCAAGAAGTGGCGGACGAGAGACAGGGGCAACCGCCCCTAAGCAGGCGGACAAGAGAGGGCAACCGCCCATTAACTGGCGGACAGGACACAAGGTGTCCGCTCAATACGAGGCGGACGAGACAAATATACAACCGCCTGTTATCTGGCGGTCAAGGAGGCGGTTGTGACTAATTATCAGTCGCGACCAGTTTCTTCTTCGCCCGTCGTCTTCACCGACTGTCTGCAACTCGCCCACTCGTCCACTGTCTGCGCCTACCTTAATTCACGCCTGTGTTCAGCTTGTCTGTCCCCTGCAATAAATGAGCAATCATGAAATCAATCTGCCGCCTCAATCAATCCTCACGCGTTCCTTATTCCTGCCTCTTCTTTTTCTTCTATAAAAGCCACGAGCTTCGCTCAAAAATAACAAGCCCCTTCCACGAGAAACCTACCGTATTCCAATCAATCCATGATCCCTTCTCCCGTCTTCTCCCTTTTATTTTCTCTTCATTCCACAAAACACCTCTAGCCCTACTATACAAAATAACAGATGAGCCGGAGTGATTACGGATGATTTCTATTACTCTTATCTCTGTCTATCTATTTTATATGTTAGGCTAGTTTACGTATACTCTGGAATGGTTTATGTGTTTGTATTAATATTCATTATTTTTACTGGTTTTAATTTATAGTTGTTACGTTTTAAGGTTATCTCGCACCTTTTTAATAAATGTCATGAGTTTTAATTGCTTTCCTAAGTCTATTTTGATCAGACCGTTGATAAATAGAAGGTTATTAAACGTAAACTGGAGGAAACTTGTTATGATTTAATAAGTTAGTATTCAGTTGCAAATGTAATTCCTCAATACTCCTCTGCCGTTCGCAGGCTTTTGCTTGAACCTTGATTAGACCTTGCATTCAGGTGAACGAGTTCTTATGAGGCTATGACTTAGTCCTTAAGATAATTACAGGAACCTTGCCAAATTATTAAACCATAGAGATCTTAATTATGCAGATTATATTACCTGACCCAGAGTTCCATTTTATTTATCTATTAACTTAGTTTATTTTATCTGTCCTTTTTATTCATTTACAAGTTAAATTAATCCACCCCCCTTTTGTGACACGCTTAGGTACTATTATATATATTAGTCCCAGTTCGACATCCTTGCTTAGATTTTCACTATACTACTGCGCCGGGATTTGTTTGCAGCCCGACGTTTAATTTGAGTTTTAATTCTTTTCTTTTAATTTTACACCAGTTTAACCACTCACTTTACAACGTCTGCAGAGATACCATCCTTAGAGACTACATGTCCCAAAAACACCACCTGATCCAGCCAGAACTCACACTTCTTCAGCTTCGCGTACAGCTCCTCCCTCAGAGTCTGGAGAACAGTCCTCAAATGCTCCTCGTGCTCCTCAGCACTCTTGGAATACACCAAGATGTCATCAATGAAAACTACAACGAACTGGTCCAAGAACGGCTTGAACACCCGGTTCATCATGTCCATAAATACAGAAGGCACATTCGTCAGATCGAATGGCTTCACTAGGAACTTGTAGTGTCCATAACAAGTCCTGAAGGCAGACTTAGGCACATCGTCTGCCTTAATCCTCAGCTGATGATAACCGGACCTCAGGTCGATCTTCGAAAACACTTTGGCTCCTGCTAACTGGTCGAACAAGTCATCAATGCGAGAGAGAGGATACCTATTCTTAATGGTAACCTTGTTGAGCTCCTTGTAGTCAATGCACAAGCGCATGCTACCATCCTTCTTCTTAACGAATAACACTGGCGCTCCCCAAGGCGACACACTAGGGCGAATGAAGCCCTTATCCAGCAGCTCCTGCAACTGGACCTTCAACTCCTTGAGCTCAGCAGGCGACATGCGGTATGGGGCCTTAGAAATGGGCTGAGTCTCAGGTGCGAGCTCGATCGAGAACTCCACCTCTCTGACAGGGGGAAGCCCAGGTACATCATCCTGGAACACATCTGGGAAGTCTCTGACTACTGGAATGTCCTCCAACTTCGCATCCTTGTGAACCTCAGGGATGTAGCACAGATATCCCTGGCATCCTTTCCTTAGGAAACAAAACGCCTGCATGGCTGATATCACTGGCGGCGAGCACGGGAGTCCATTCCCTGCTACAACTAGGCGGGGCTGACCAGGCTCCTCAAAGGTCACTCTCGAAGCAGCACAATCAATGTGGGCATGGTGCGCAGCAAGCCAATCCATGCCCAAAATCACATCAAAAGTAGTCATCTCCATCGGGATGATGTTAGCAAACAGAGTCCTATCTCTGACTAACACAGGACTATCTTTATAAACAGAGTTCAAAAGCATAGAAGAGTCTCTAACTAATGGACTATGCACACACAGCTCAACACCCAGAGGCACAACAGGCAAACCGAGCTCACCCACTAACTCAGCAGAAATAAAAGAGTGGGTGGCTCCATAGTCAAACAAGCAGAAAACAGAACGAGAAGACAGCTGGAGAATACCTGTGACAACTCTGTCAGTCGATCGGTCTCTCTCTCCAGCCATCGTGTACACTCTGGCCTGGCCCTGGGGCTTCTTCTGCTTAGCCCGGTCTCGATCTCTGGACCCTGAAGCAGACTCACCAGCTCTACCTCCCGAGCTACCCCTGCTCCTCTCGGCCTGAGGGCAGTCAGCTATCCTATGCCCCATGGACCCACACTTGAAGCAGGCTCCAGACTTCCTATAGCAGTCCTGACCTCTGTGAAACTTGCCACAGATCTGGCACTTCGGAGCAGGAGCTGACGAAGACGAACCACCTCTATCTCGCGAACGGTCCCCAGAGCGGTCTCCAGCTCGGTCTCCAGTAACTGCTTCTTCTGAGAAGCAGACTGATCCCTCCTGTCGCTCTCGTCGGACCTCTGCTTCCTCTTCTGGTCCTTCCCTCCAGAATGGCGACCTCTCAAGTCAGCCTCTACCAACAGGGCGACATCAGCTACGTCCCTGAAGGTCTTGTGACGCAGAGGCGTCACAGCAAAACGGATATCAGGCCTCAGGCCACTCTCAAACTTCCTGGCCTTCCTAAGCTCGTTAGGCTCAGGTGCAAACTTCGACAGGCTGATGAACTTCCTGACGTACTCCTCCACACTCATATCGCGCCCCTGGCGAAGCCTATTATACTCCAGAATGTGCTGGTCCTTATACACATCGGGGTAGAACTGCTTATTGAACTCCCCAGTGAACTGCTCCCATGTCCAAGGCTGTGGGAATCTGCCCATCACTGACCTCCACCACTCCTTGGCTTCGGCCTTGAAAAGAAAGGTGGCGAAGTCCACCTTCTGCTCCTCCTCAGAGCCCATCACACGCAGCAAATCCACGACCTCAGTCAACCAATGACTGGCCTTCTGGGGGTCTCCTGCCCCATCGAACGACGGCGGCTTCAGCTTCATGAACTCCTGAAGCGCCTTCACATTTCTCCCTCCAGCATCCGCCCCAGCTGGGCCTGCTCCGCCAGCTGGTCCTCCTCCAGCTGGACCACCCCCTGCAGCCATGGTCTGCATGAGCTGCGTCATGAACTGCTGAACAACATCAGCCACATTTCCTGGAGGGTTCGTTGCTCTTCTTGGCGGCATTCTGAAAGGCCAACAACAGGCAGTTAGACTCAGACACTAACACTGACGTTTCTGACTGACTGGCTAACTTAAAATCCCAGCAGATTAGAACCCAGAGCTCTGATACCACTAAATGTAACACCCCCAAACACTGGCCTAGGAGTTAGGGGTATTACACGCCGTGTATTATTACATAATAACGCAATGCTCTAATAAACAGACTTAACAGATAACCAAATAAGGCCCAAATGAATACTTGAATAAAGTAGAAACCAAAATGATGTCGTAACACCCAAAGTAATAACAGAACCCACCAAAACGAATATCAAAAGCAAGAGCTAACTGAAGAGGCCCCAAAGGCTCAAATTCAAATACAAAGTCTCCAAAAGAATCTAAACAACAAAACGGACTAAACTCCAGAACTGCAAAGTGACCCTCGCTGATCAATCTGCAATATTATATAAAGTAGGGGAATGAGCACACAACTATGCCCAGTAGATGACAAACTTCATCAACCAGCATGCTCAAAACATTTTATAGAATAATGTCAAATCAGAAGGAGTCGCAAGGAATCCATAAGCATGTCAGAAAACAGAACAGAAGTCCATACAATAGAGGACTAAACAGAGTCAGAAGCAGACGGAAGCAGAAAACAGAGTGGGACACTAGCGATCACAGCATACAGACAGAACGAGCAACCAGCTCGTGAACAGAACGAGGATGCCTCACTCATAAACAGAACAGGTGGGACACCTGTGAACAGAACGGGGAACATCACCCGTGAAACAGAAGGATCCTACATAGCGCGCTACGAGACAGCGAAACCCGCCATCCAAAGGCTCAGACACAGAGATAACTAGGTCCCAAAACAGAAGCTTAAATACAGATAAGCATATGGGCACCAAAGGCACCAGAAAGCACATAGATGGCTTGGAAATCAGAAGGGGAATCCAACCCCGCAAACGGAAGTCAAAATAGAGCTCAAACGAGCAAGTTATGGTCAAAACAGTACCATGTCCGAACTTGTGTCCGGACATCAATGTTTGGACACAGGTCGAGACTCAGAAGTCGAAAACAGACAGATGTCCGGACATGTGTCCGAACTACGAAGTTCGGACACAGGTCGAACATTAAAACAGTAGTAGAGACAGAGGTGTCCGAACATCAAAGGTCGGACAGATGTTCGGACGTTCTTCGGAAATCAGACACGTGCAAAGTCCGAACTTGTGTCCGGACATCAATGTTCGGACACAAGTCGAGGCAAAATCAGAGAATACAGAAGGCTGTGTCCGAACTTCAAAGCTCGGACGGAAGTTCGGACACAGCGAAAACTTCAGAGAATTAAAGCGCAGAAGGGCATGTCCGAACTTCCAAGGTCGGACCGAAGTTCGGACATGCCGAAAAACTCAGAAGAAGCGATTTTTACACAGACAGAGGCATCAAAACAATGTCAAAACATTATAAGTTTTCAGAAAACAACCTTAGGGGTTTGTAGGCATTAAAACGACGTTAAACACAGTTCACAATCACAATCCAAGACAGAACGCAATCCGAATTCAGAACCGGAACGAAACTCCCCAAGGCCGAACACACTAATCGAATCCATCAGCCACCTACCTCAATTCAGCAGAGAAGTCTCTTCGAATCTGAACAGCAGACGACCAACACCGACACAGCAGCAACACAGACCCAAAATGCAATCCAAACAGCCACTGAACTACTGAGCACAACGCAGAGAAGACGCTCTCAATCAGAAACCGATAACAACAGCAATGCTGAAACTGGAACGCAGAACAGAATTGAACCCTCACCTGAAACTGTCTACAGATTCCCAGAGCACGCCAACAGCAGGCAGAGATCGACAGAGAACGCCGGGAAATTCACTGATTACAATCAGATTGCAGAGAAGGGAATTAGAAAGAGGAAAATTCCAAAACCTAAACCCCAAACTGAATTGTGTTAACCATATTCAATTCGTAAACCTGATTGTAATGAAGAAGACGAAGCAAATGCAGAAACCACCAACAGCACAGCACAGACGAACGAATCAGCCAAACGCAAACGCAGGTAAGGAGAGATGCTCTGAAGAACAAGAGAGAGAAGGGAGAAGGGAGGCTCAACGTCTTGAGAACTGATCGAGAATAAGGGTTGAGAAATAGATCGTGGTGAGGAACGTGATTAGAGAGTTATTAAAATAACTCAAATAATCAAAGAGATAATCCCTTACCAAAATAGAAAGTCGGAAAGACCAACTCGCCCTCCTCTTCAAGGCAAAGGACATCCATGTCCTGAATCACATAATAAGCCACTTAAGACAACGTTACACAAAATTAATTCTGCACTAACTTTGGTTATAACACAGACTGTCACAAAGGACTAGAAATGAAAAGACAGATCCAAGAACCAATAACTCAAGAGTGGAATAAAACCAATTGGGAGAGATGGCCCCCACCGCCAGATATAAATGTCCGTATGGGCGAGGGATATACAGCCCCCTGCTGTCAGATTAAAAATGTCCTGGTGGACGAGGGATATACAGCCCCCTGCTGTCAAATATAAATGACCCTATGGGCGAGCGATATACAGCCCCCTTGTTACCATTGAAGACGCGCGCACGTCGAAACCTCAAGAACCAGCTCATGGATGAAACGATATCCAGAGTCAAAAGAAGAATTTACCAAAATTGACCTTTTCCAAATTCCCACCAGATCACTAACTACCCAGAGCAATACCAAAACACTCAGTCCTACAGAGTGCAGAAGCGTAAACCCTAAGCAGTCAATGTCTAATGGAACAACCAAATAGAAGGAACCAATACCCAAGTGAGTTTCACATTCAAGGCTCAGTTAGTCACACAAGCTGAGTTAGTCACACACCCATTTCCTTTTAAAAATTCTCTTAAGCTCAGTCAGCGTATTCCAAAACATTCCACAAGTCAATCAGCAAAAATATCGGAGTACGAGAAATCGTACCTGGGTAACGCTGTAGCAGTTCTAGTCAACTTGCGCAAACAATCAATAGTACTCTGAAGAATATTAAAGATAATTTACTATCAATAACATGTACCCTAAGTTAAACTTAAATAAATTTCTCTCTCTTATTTCCAAATCTCAATTATCTTATAAGCCCTCGCTTAAATGTTATGTATAACCTTTGACTTATTTTAGAAGGTTGTATAGCCCAAGGTTGTAGGATCAAGGAACGTATTTTATTAACACCTGCTAACTGTCCACTCCTATCCACTTTATTCATATTTAACCACAATCCTCACATTCAAGACTTTTGAGACCTTTATAACATAAATGTGTTTTATTTATAATTAAATCTAAGAATTTCAATAATAATCTTAAGCTCAATACTTTTATTCTTAATTTAGAATAAACATTGTATTATGACCTATGATGGACTCATCTCAGAATACTATACTATTATCTCACAATGTAAAGATTATGTATTTAAACAATATCTACGAGATAACCCATTATGATTAAGTCTTTCCCTTAACTTAATTAAGATCTACATCTTGTATATTGGAATCGTAGTGTTGTAGACGCGTTTTATTATAACTTAATTGAACTGCTAAACTCAATTATCTCATCTTTAGTTCAGAATGACTTTTAACTACAACCATCTAATAAACTTGTCATACGATGTTAAATTGCTTCTCATCCTGAATAACTATACTATAGTTAACTTAGATTTAACGAATTAATCTTACATTTAGTATTCACAAGGTATATTATATGTTTATTATTACCTATACAATAAGGTGTTTAGTATAACCTTTTATGTATCCTTACTTACATTTAATTTCCTAAATGTTTTATTTTTTTACACACATTCCCCCCATAGTCTATGTACAATCCTTTTATACTAAACTTCAATAAACTTAAGTCTTAAATACGGTTTAAATTGTTTTACAACCCTAAGGTTTCAAAGGAATAACTTAATAAATTAAATCCCTTTATTATGTTTTAGGATAAGCATTACATATTAACATAAGGTAAAATTTATCTAAGAGTTAAACTCTGATTCTTTAGTGAAATTGTTAATTATGTAATAAGATAATATATTCTGAAAAATCCCCATACCTTATATTCAAATGATATATTAATATTTTCAATGTTGTAAAGTAGTTCAATATGATCTCTTATATAACCTAGTTTCATCTAACTAAAGGTTTTAAGGTTTTAAGTATCTGATTCCAATTTACAAACCTTTCATAAGTTCTAACTACTGAATACCTCACTTAATTGTAAACTCACATCCTAAGTATTGGTAATAAATGTTATAAATGTATTTCATATGGCTTATCTAATGCCAAGAAACTTAAGGATTATTATTTAGATAAATTTCCAAATCATAGTTTAATATAGTTTAACATCATAATCCTTTTAATGATTTTATCTTAAAACATTAAGTTATATTTCAATACCATAAATGTTAAGAAATGATTAAATCTAGACTTACTAACCTACCTCACATTTAGATGTAAAAGTATTTTATTTATTTAATTATTGTTTTTATATTAAGAACATTTAGATGTAAACGTATTACATTTGTTTATCATTAATTATAGAATAAGATCTATTTGTGTAACATTTTATGAAATCTAATCACAATTTTTCCTAAGTTTTAACTTATTAATTACTTAATCCCAATTTTAGATTTACATTCTGGTCATTGACAATAATACTATACATGTATTTTAATATGGTTTATATATAAACCTTGGAAATTCAAAGGTAACTCTTTAAGCCTAATACATAACTATAATTTAATACCACCTCATATATATTCTTCTATTAGTATTATGTAGAGGTTTAGTTTAACTTATTAATCCCTTCGTATTATATTTCCTATAAGGTATTTAATTTCTTTTATTTATGTTTAATGTGTATATATTTATATATACTAGGATTTGTTCAAAACATTATTTATGTAGTTTTATTGTATTTAATTATTTCTATTAACTTTTACACATATTAACATCTGATATATGGTTTAAAAATAAGGTATTTCCTCAAGCTTCAATTAAGTATATTAACTTCCACATTATATAATAAAAAAATGTAGACTAGTTTAATTCCTTGATTTAATATAAGTTTCTATTTTACTACTCTCATATAAGTATATATATATATATATATATATATATATATATATATATATAATATAATAATATATAAACAATTTTTACTTCACTTAAAAGATAATACCCAAAATATTATAAACATACTAGTATAAAATTTTAATTTAGGTTTTATTTTTTCCACAACCTAAAAAGCTTATTAACAAACCATACTTTAATTTTTGTTACACTAAAAACCATATATTATAGGTTATTCTTATGAAAATTTCATAAACATAATTTTTAAATCCATTTAACCTTGTCCAAAAATTCCCAAATTTAATATATAACTATAACATTTTAGACATATTATAAAATTTTTATTTCATAAAATATCTTTTTAAATTAGCCAAATAATTCCAGAAAACCCGTAACTTGCAAAAATCATAACGTACGTTTAAAACTCCAAAACCATATTAATTTACGTCAAAATACACTAGATTAAATAAGGAATCAATGGTCAAAATTTCAAGTCAAAATACATTCGGGAAGACCATTAACTAAATCCAACAAGTTAGGTTTAAATTCTGGAATTATTATAAAAACTTATACTTTTAATTTGAAACGATCTAATCTCAGCCGTCCGTTTCTTATAACTAAAATCGAACGGCTGCTGAAAGCCGAGTTCTTCATCCGCCCCCCAACTCGATTCGAGTACTAACTTCACATTTTCTCCCAATCCACAGAACGAAATCGCGTGATTCTTCCTCCATTCGTTTCGAAATTACATTACGGTTCTAATGACACTGATTTCACCACTTATGATGCGGTATTCTGCAAAATCGAATCTGGGTTCGAAGAGGTTAGGGTTCATAACAGTTCGAATTCGATTTGGCTAAATTCTCTTAATTCACCGCGTAACAGGTTAAATTGGAACATGGGTTAGGCCGGTAACATGATTACGAATGACAATAACGGAGCAATTTGATCGGAAACTCACCGGAGTTGCAAAAATGGAGGAATTTGAATCGGAAATTCTGGAAAGGTTCAAACTTTCGAGCAGTTCTCGAGGCCGACTTTGAGGATCTATAACTTGCAGTAAAGATCGAGTTAGGCTATGTGTAAGGGCTCAATCAAAAGAGTAAACTTAGCTCTACATATTGATAACAAGAACTCATCCTAACTCGCAACACACAGAGAGAAATTAAAGTCACAAGTCACGAGTTTATACCTTGCAGTTTCGGTATGATTTTATGTGCTGCAGAACCAGAGACTTTAGGCGACTATATCCTCCAAACGGTTACGAATCAGACTTGGGCATAAACATGAAAATTGTAGAGGGATTAGACATCTTCAAAACAAGCTAAAGAAATCAAATTTTGGTTGAGAGATGAAGAAGTTATGATCGAACGAAAGTTACCTGAATTCGGTGAGAAACTGGAAAACTGGGTACAGGTTTCGCAAGTAGGCAAATTTAGATCGAATTTGCGCCTGATGTATAATGAATTAGGGTATTGTGAGTAATGGTTGGAAAGAGGACGTTTTGGAGAAGAGAATGAAGAAGACGACATTGAAAAATACTGAGAGATGAGTGAGTTATCCGCATCCAAAGTTAGGGAAAAAATCGGATGGCTGTTGGCGAAAAACAAGGAGAAAATCGACTAAGTGTTGGGCGACCTGTGACTACTGACACGTGGCAGATTTCAAAGTTTTGACTCTAAACTTCAATCTAGCACAACTTTGGCTAGGATGATCCGTTTTTGACATTCTTTTTATCGATCTTCATGGTTTTCCATAACCTATTTATTGGTATAGGTTTCATGTGCTAGTTTGACCATTCTCAAAAAGTCAACCCTAGCAAGGCTTAATAAGCTTTAAGGTTTCTAGGATTTTATATTGACTTTTATGTTCCAAATCAATGCTCCCAATATTTCTAAAATCTTTATAATATAATTGGAGTGTCTAGGAATTTTTCCAAGATTTATTGACTTATAAATCTTATTATTAAATTCACAATACCATATAATAATATATAATAATTAAATATTTTATTGTTTTCTTTAGGGTTAAATAGGAGAAATCCCCTAAATAAATTTCATAATTCCATATAATAATTTAATATTTAATAGTATTATTTAAGTTTTAATAAAAGAAATCCCCTAAATTAAATTAATTTAGGGGTATTTCAGCTTTAAATTGAATCTCTCTAATAAGGTTTTGAAAGAAGGCAATCCCGACAATTGGAGACCGAGGTTTCCTCGGGCACCAATCCGAAGTCGTGGTCGTTGCCACTTCCGAGGGGTGTAACCCAGTGCGAACCCACACAAAATCTTTGGTATGACCAGATAAGTCCTATCCACATGCAACAATCTCAGAGTCAATTAACGGTTCTTAGAACCCTTCTCCTCCCTTCCTAGTTCCTTAGGTCAAACTAGGTGGCGACTCTAGTCAATTTCCGCCCTTAGGGCATAAGTCCGCGTGGGGCCCATTGAGAGCGGGTGTAGTGCTCACTAGCATTCTCCTTAAGCTTTCTGGGAAAGACGGACGATGTAGTAGGTATTTGAGGGATGCCATGAATAACGGGTTTTCACCCTCCATAGAATGGCAATTTCTAGGATCTAGGCTCTTTAGTCAGACCATATTTAGATAGACCCCCCTCATACCGAAAAATCACCCTCCACAGTAACAAAATCCAACACAACAATCTCAACTTGGTCTCTGCTTTTGTGAAAAGGTATTTTAGGGTGGAGTGGCCGGTATGTACTATCACCTCGCTTCCCCATAAATAAGAGTAGAACTTATTGAGGGCGAAGACAACAACGAGAAGTTCTTTCTCCGTGGTTGTATAATTCTTTTGAGCATCCACAAGAGTTTTGCTCGCGTACGTGATAATCCACAATACCTTGTCCTTCCTTTGACAAAGGGCAACACCCACAACGTAGTCACTTGCATCGCACATGATCTTAAAGGGAAGAGACCAATCAGGGGCGACGACTATATTGGCTGAGATAAGCTTCTCTTTGATGATTTCAAAGGCCTTTAAACATTCTTCTGTGAACTCGAACCTCTTATCATTTGCCAACAAATCACTTAGAGGTTTTGCTATCTTAGAGAAATCAGCAATAAACCTGCGATAGAAGCCGGCGTGACCCAAAAATGCTTGAACTTCTTTGACTGTGGTAGGGGGAGGGGGTTTCTTAATGATCTCGGCCTTGGCCTGGTCACTTCAATGCCGGTTTTGGATACTCGATGTCCCAACACAATGCCCTTCTTTACCATGAAGTGGCATTTCTCCCAATTCAATATCAATTTAGTATCTTCACACCTGGCTAAGATCAAATCTAGTTGCTGCAAACACTTGTCAAAACTAAGGCCATAAACGCTGAAATCATCCATAAATACTTCAATACTTTTCTCAATAAAATCAGTAAAAATTGCATGCAACGTTGAAAAGTAGCAGGGGCATTACAAAGCCCAAATGGCATTCGAGTATAAGCAAAAGTACCATAGGACAGGTGAAGGTAGTCTTCTCCTGATCCTCAGGTGAAATTGGGATTTGAAAATATCCCAAGTAACCATCGAGAAAAACAATAAAATTCTTGCCCCACTAGTCTTTCCAACATTTGGTCGATAAAAGGTAAGAGAAAGTGATCCTTTCTGGGAGTGAGTTTAACTTTCTATAATCTATGCACATTTGCCACCCCGTTGTTTTTCTTTGAGGGATTAATTCTCCTTTTTTATTTGGGACAACTTCTATCCCACCCTTTTTAGGTACTACTTGGACCGGACTAACCCAAAGGCTATCATAAATGGGGTAAATGATACCAGCATCTAATAATTTCAGAACCTCATTTTTTACAACTTCTTTCAAATTGGGGTTCAACCTCCTTTGACATTGCCTCCTGGGTTTATGGTTATCCTCGATACAGATATGGGGTACAAAAACTAGGGTCAATACCTTTTAAATCAGCCAAACACCAACCTATGGCTCTCTTATGATTTCCTAGGACTTATAACAGTTTGATCTCTTGTTCAGGAGTAAGAAGTGAGGAAATAATTACAGGAAGAGAGTTGCTACCTGATAGGAAGGTATACTTTAAATCAGATGGAAGTTCTTTAAGCTTTACCTCCGGTGGCTGCTCAATGGATGAATTGGCTCTCTAGGGCGGGCGATCTAGTCTCTCTAATGGTGGTCTATAGCTAGCATTTTTCCTTATACCATAATCTAGTTGGTCGACGATGACCTTGACTTCTTTCAATGGAGATTCTTCAATTGATGATACCAAAACTTGCTTCAAGGCCTCCAACTCATGAAGCTCGACCGATGGAATGGAGAATGCCTCTTCATCGTTTATGAATTCATTTTCGCCACCATCTGCTAATAGACCAATACAACAAACATTATGGGCAGAGACACTTTTCCTTACCAATTTTACAATATTGAATTCAATCTTCTCATCCTCGAATCAGAATGTGACTTTGCCATCATAAATGTCGATGACTGCTCTCGCGGTACTTAAGAATGGTCGCCCGAGAATCAAGGGAACTTCAGTATCCTCATTGATGTCCAAAACTATAAAGTCGGATGGGAAGATTAATTTACCAACTCCAACCACCAAATTTCTACCATTCCCATTGGTTTGATTGAGGACCAATCCGCAAATTGGAGGGAGAAGGAAACCGGCTTTAGTTGACTACCGTGGATTCTTGTGAAAATTGAGTGTGGCATGATGTTGATGCTTGCTCCAAGGTTACATAAACCATGACCGCAGTCAACATCTCAGATGCAGCAAGGCACGATCGGTAGTCTAGCGTCCTTCTGTTTAGGTGGTGTGGAGGGTGATTTTTCGGTATGAGGGGGGTCTATCTAAATATGGTTCTTGACTGAAAAGCCTAGATCCTAAAATGCCATTTGTGGAGGGTGAAAACCCGTTATTCTGGCATCCCTCAAATACCTACTAAATTGTCCGTCTTTCCCAGAAAGCATAAGGGGAATGCTAGTGAGCACTACACCCGCTCTCAATGGGCTCCACGCGGACTTATGCCTCTATAAGGTGGAATTGACTAGAGTCGCCACCTAGTTTGACCTAAGGAACTAGGAAGGGAGGAGAAGGGTTCTAAGAACCTTTAATTGACTCTGATGATTTGTTGCCTATGGATAGGACTTATCTGATCATACTAGAGATTCTGTGTGGGTTCGCACTGGGTTACACCCCATAGAAGTGACAACGACCATGACTTCGGATTGGTGCCCGAGGAAACCTCGGTCTCCAATTGTCGGGATTGACTTCTTTCAAAACCTTTTTAGAGAGATTCATTTAAAAGCCAAGGATAGGATTAGGACGGGAAGAGAGAAAGAGAGTGGATGAGGCGAGATTTTCTGCCGAGCTTGCGCCAAGAGAGGAATTGCTGAATTTGGATGGGTATGGAATGAAAGATTGGGAAAATTCTAAGGTTGAGTGAATAGAAAGACTTGAAGTCTACGGGTTTGAAGTTTGGGGGAGCCGAAGAAGGTTTGAGTGTTTTGAGAGATATGAGAGCCACCTCAGAAAGGAAAAAGGGTTTTTTTATTGGGATGGGGTCGCACCCTGGAAGGGCTGCCTACGTACTCTACTCCCTGTTGAGATCAAACCTTACGTAGTTCAAGGACCTTTAGGATGGCCGGGCTTTTTGAGGTGATCGAGGATTAGAAGTGGTTGTTTGGAGGGGAGATAGCTGAGTGCAAAATGGTATTTTGATTGATGTGGGGTCGCACCCTGTGTGGGTTGCCTACATAAGCAACTCCCTGTTGAGATTAGACCTTACGTAGTTCACTTTTTGGAGGTTTGGGATTTTCGAGGTTTTGAAGGAATTATGGTTTAGACCTTTGGGGTCTTTGAGGGGTCGAAGAGGTTTTGTGGTCATTTTGTGAGGTTTGACAAACTGTCGGGTTTATTTTGAAGTTTGAGGTGTGCAAAGTCTGTGAGACACTTGGGTCTATAAGACATTTAAAATCTTGAGATGATGGAGTCTGTGAGACGCTCAGGTCTGTAAGATGATCGGCTTGAAAGGGTTATGAATTTTGAAGGCGTTCGGGTGTGAGAAGCTGAGGGTTTTTTTGAGGTGTTTGAGTTCGCTGAGCCTATGGAGATGTTTGAGTCCGTTGAGCTACTTAGACATTGAGTCTGTTGAGCTGTTGAGACGTTCAAGTCTGTTGAGCTGCTGAGACGTTCGAGTCTGTTGAGCCGTTGAGACATTCGAGTCTGTTGAGCTGCTGAGACATTCAAGTCTGTTGAGCTGTTGAGACATTCGAGTCTGTTGAGCTGCTGAGACGTTCGAGTCTGTTGAGCTGTTGAGACATTCGAGTCTATTGAGCTGCTGAGACGTTCGAGTCTGTTGAGACATTCGAGTCTGTCGAGCTGCTGAGACGTTCGAGTCTATTGAGCTGTTGAGACATTCAAGTCTGTTGAGCTGTTGAGACGTTCTAGTCTGCTGAGCTGTTCAGACATTCGAGTCTGTTGAGCTACTGAGACGTTCTAGTCTGTTGAGCTGTTGAGACATTTGAGTCTGTTGAGACGTTCGAGTCTGTTGAGCTGTTGAGACATTCGAGTCTGTTGAGCTGATGAGACAATTAGAGCTTTGAGATGCCTGAGTTCAAAAGAGTTTGAAGTTTCAAGGAGTTTAAGATTTATGATGCTTGGAATTATTTGGGATTGAAATGAAGTTGAATTGAATTGGGAATGAAGAGAGTTTTGAATTGAATTGGATTGAAATTAAATTGATTCTGGATCGGAATTGGATTGAATCTGATTGAGTTGGATTGAAATTGAATTGTATTTGAATTTGATTTGGAATTGAAATTGAATTGGAATTGAAGTTGAATGGGATTTGAAACTAAATCAGGATCGAATTGAGGCAATGAGCCGGATTTGGGCCCTAGAGATGGACCAGGTTTGGGCCTTGAAATGTGGGCCAGGTATCTGGGCCTTGAAATGTGGGCCAGACTGGGCCCTATGAATGAGCTGGATTTGAGGCTTAGAATTGAGCTTGGTTTGGCATTTGAAGTTGAAATTGGAAGACGATTATAATCTATGAGGCAATTGAAGCTTGGAAGGAGTTTGAAGTTTGATCTTGGAACATTTGGAAGCATTTCAAATGCTTTGTGAGGTTGAAGTGTGTCTAATGAGTGTATGAAGAGTATTTAATGTTGGGTGCGAAAAGCTTTGATTTTGAAGAATTCATGAAGAATATTTGGTTTCAGAGTATGAGAGGATTGATTTTTAAAGAGTTTATGATGAGTGAGTATGAGAGGGATTGATGTTGCAGAGTGTTTGATGAGAGAGTTTGATTTTGAAATGTGTTCGATGAAAGAGTGTGAAGGAGATTGATTTTGAAGTGTGTCTGATGAGAGAGATTTATTTTGAAGTGGAATTTGATGAGAGAGTGTGAAAGGGATTGATTTTGAAGGGTGTTTGTTGAGAGAGTTTGATTTTGAAATGTGTTTGATGGGAGAGTGTGAAAGAGATTGATTTTGAAGTAAAATTTGATTCGTTGGATTTTTAAATTTATTTGGAAATGGATGATTGATTGATTGTGCATTTTATTCTGACTTTAGAGGATGATTTGGAAAATTTTAAGGGAAACGGGTATTCCTCACATGGGCCGTGTCTAGGACCCGTATTCATGGAGGATACCCAAACCTAAGGCTTTTCTAAAGTGGGCAACCTAATGGGCTTTCTAGGGCCACCTGCTCCAGCCCGTTTGGCTGGTTATGGACTGAGCCTGAACAAAATTAGATTTGGGCCAAGAGTTACATGGGCCCAAACAGGACCAATCCATACATTTACAAAATCATAGGCAAGGAATGATGAACAAATAATATGTAGAGATGAATTCCCAAGGCTATATAAACAAATATACATGTGGACATGGATTTTAAAAGCTATCCGAATAAAACAGATATACGTAAGAAAAGAATTCTGGATCTGTCTAGGTGATTATATACATGTGGACATGGATTTTAGAAGCTTAAGTTATGTATGTATGAAATGAATTTCAGAAGTAGTACGAGAAATGTATATACAAGAACGAATCATCAAAGCTATCTGGGTAGCGATTCAGAATTATTTAAATCTAAAACTCTCAAAACTAACAAGATGAGTCCTACTGTATGGGTTGCTAACCAATTGTTAGTCTTATCCTATTTACTATATTTCAATAGTCAATCAACGGTTGCAAGCAAGAGAATAATGTGACGGTTATGAGATGAAGTCACAAAAATGAATAAGTCACAACACTACAACCGAAAGGGAAAACAAACGAATTACAAATTGATACAAATACAAGTGAAAAGTTTAAATCTAAAGCTGCTATGGGGGGTCGCATTGACGCCGCCTCACTTGAGCTGAAAGGATCAGCAAGAAGTGCACCAACCGTTACACGTGTTTGAAGTGGAGACCCCGGTAGTCCAAGCCCAAAGTCCCATTTTTTAGTCTTATAGCAATTTCCCATTCCACGAGCATTATGTACATGTCAAAGAACAAAGACAAAGATATATCTGTTTTACATCATAAGGATTGCAACACAACAAACGGGGAACAAATCCGGAAAAAGAGGCAAAGATTGGTCACGTCCGGATCAACTTGGCCGGACGCAAATCCGGACGTCTCATGTCCGGATCCAGACGCAACCCGGACGTGACCTAAAATCCAGATCCGAGAGTTCTCTGTCTTGTCCGGTTCCGGACACAGATCTGGACATATTCCGAGTTTCAGATCTAAAAGTTCTGTGTCACGTCCGGATCCGGACACAGATCCGGACGTCACAAGAGATGAAAAATAAAAATGCAATTGCGCTGATAATCGGGCTTTCGGCGCAATTATCAGCCTAAGCCCATACTTCCCTTAAATTAAACAGCAGCCATGCTCAATTAATGTCGAGCACACCAAACTTTCACTAACCTATGTCTATTTGCTAAGCCTATTTAAGCAATCACTCAGCCTTCATTCCAATTCGTCCCAGACTCTCAGAGTCTAAGCAATACACCCTCCTCCTCTCTACACACCATCTCATTCACGACTCGCTCCATCATCTCCATTCATTAAATTTCCTCTGTAACTCTCACCCTCACCCACAGACAAGATCTGCTCACGGGCTTCATTTTCGCGTCCGGATTTAACGTCGATCCGGACAGCACCAGGAGAACACGTCCGGATCTCGTCCGACCCAATACAGCCGGACGTGACTCAGCCGAGTGTGGAAATTGCAGAATCGGCCACGGCTTTCTAAAATCAGTTTTTCTGCTAAATCCCTCTATCCTTATGCTGTTTATATTGAGCATTATTATTTTGTCTATGGCTGAGTAGTCGTTTTTAATTTCGGTTTACTATGTATCTCTTAAAATATTATTTCTGAACCTTGTGATTTTCTGCAGTACAAAAGAATAAAGTTCTTTTCCCTTATGAATTCCTAGACTTGTTAATCTGATCAATTATATAAGTTTATCAGTTTGTTTAGCTTATAAGTGAGAACTGCGGCTATCAATTGACTACAGGGAAAGAATCAGTTAGTATAGAGATGGTAATTCCTCTAAAAAGTAGCTGACCATTAATCTAGACTACTCTTAAAGCAATTAGTAAACAGTGGATTCATAACGAGAGTTAGGATTCGGTCTTTGCTAATTAGAATTCGTGGAGCGGGAGACCAAATACGAGTTATCCTTATTCTAGGGTTTTATTCCGAATACTGTAGAAATCACTTAAGGAAGAAATTGCAATCTAGAGAGAAGTAGTAAACCGGAATTTCCTTTGTCAAACAAAATCAAAACAATTATTTACCTGTTGTTTATTGCTTTTTGAACTCTTTTACAACATTCACCATCACATACAAAAACCCCCAATTTCCTGTTATTTGTTTTGTGTGTAAGTAGAAATTAAACTAGCCACTGTCTCCTTGGATTCGATACTCAGGGAATACTCCGAGATTTAAAACTTGCTATAATTCGACCGTACACTTGCCGTTAGGTTAAACCCCCAACACAATTTACCGTTAGGTTTTACCCCAACACTAGGGTTTTTTTGTGGGGTTTGTGTTGTCTGGGGTTGGTAGGTCCAATGCTAGGGGCTAGAATGGGTTAAGGGCATGAGCTAGACCGGAGTTCAGTAAATTGTGGGCTGGGCTCTATCAAAATTGGATGAATCTGAGTTGAAGTGGGTTTGTATTTTGGGACTGAAATCAGAATAGGAGCAGGCCACCGAGAGTGGGCCTTGAAGACTTGATCACGTAAATAACAATAAAGGTAGTGTAATAAAATGAACATAAAAGGATGAAAATAATTGTAAAATTAATAATGATAAAGACAACATAAAAATGAATACTAATGAGTAAAATACATGTTAAATCCAATGAAATGATATAAAGTAAACACGTAATAAAATACCATACACTAGATAGCATAAAAATGAATATGTAAATAAAATAAAAACAAGATGGTAAGCTAATTAAATAAACGGAAAAGGAAGGGTTTGAACACGGATTGTCACTGGAAATTCATTTTTGAAGACTTGTATTTTTCCAAAATGCTTTGAATTTATTCAAGAATGTTGTCATAAATGATGGTTTCATTTTGGCACGCTCGTCAATATGTTTTGAAAAAGAAAGGCGACGACCCCTCTTATTATTTGTAATTTGCTTTATGGGGTGAGAATTTTTGGTGTCTACAGATGGCTCCCCTTGATTCAATTCTAAAAGCCCTTGTAGATCTGGATCAAGGTTGACGGGGCACCAAAAATTCTCACAATGGTTTAGTGGTGCACAGTGCGACCGTGAGTGTATGAATACGATTGAAAGTACGAGGACTTATGACGAGCCTCAGTTAGACCTCTTGGCATCTAACCCTAGGACTTATGATGAGCCTAGGATACTAACAATCCGATTTGGTTTAAGGTGCACGAGGGCTTAGGAGTGGCTCAACTGGACCTCTTGATATCCAGTCCTAGGGCTTATGACGGGCCTAATTGCGATTGAGAGTACGAGGACTTAGGTGTGCCTTAACTAGACCTCTTGATATCTAGCTATAGGACTTATGACGAGCCTATAATACTAACAACCCGATTTGGTTTAAGGTGCACGAGGGCTTAGGAGTGCCTCAACTGGACATTTTGATATCCAGTCCTAAGGCTTATGACGGGCAAAGAATGCGATTGAGAGTACGAGGACTTAGGAGTGCCTCAACTAGACCTCTTGATATCTAGCTATAGGACTTATGACGAGCCTATAATACTAACAACCCGATTTGGTTTAAGGTGCACGAGGGCTTAGGAGTGCCTCAACTGGACCTCTTGATATCCAGTTCAAGGGCTTATGACGGGCCTAGAATGCGATTGAAAGTACGAGGACTTAGGAGTGCCTCAATTAGACCTCTTGATATCTAGCTATAGGACTTATGACGAGCCTATAATGCTAACAACCCGATTTGGTTTAGGTGCACGAGGGCTTAGGAGTACCTCAACTGGACCTCTTGATATCCAGTCCTAGGGCTTATGACGGGCCTAAAATGCGATTGAAAGTACGAGGACTTAGGAGTGCCTCAACTAGACCTCTTGACATCTAGCTAAAGGACTTCATGAGCCTATAATACTTTGATGGAGTTGTACGAAACTCGCTGTGGTGAAAGGTTGATCTGAAGTTGTTTGTGGTGGTAAATTGATTTGAGGATGGCTTTGATTGTGGATTGATCCGGGATTGGATGCTTTTTGGTTGTTTTTGTGAGGGATGTGATAGTCTAATGTTTTTTTGTTGATGTGGCCCTTGACTTTGTCAGTGTGGGACTTGTGTTTCGGTTTTGTTTTAACAGTCTTGCCCAATGTGCACTATAGTTTTGGGATTTGATAGAACTCTTGGCTCCAGAGTTTCGAGATGGCTCATGAGTTTTTTTTTGTTTTGGTTTTGGTGATTTTGTAATCGGTCTTTGAATGGATGGTTTTTTTTAATGAGTGACTTTGAGAACTCAACGGTTTCGATATGATTGGGTGGCTTCGATATGATTCGAGGGCTCCGGTATGATCGGATGGCTCTGGTGCGGTCAGATGGCTCCGGTTTGATTTGTGATTCCCTTGTGAGCAACGGCTCTAGGATGGTTGGTGGGTTTTGATTCAGGTAGAGATTTTCGGGATGGCTGGTGGATTTTGCTTTGGTTTGGATTTTGAGTCGAATGGTGGGTTGATGTGAGGATTTGAGGTGGCTCCCGTATTGTTCACGAACTGTTAGGATGCACCCTGTGTAGCTCTAGGGATGGTCTCTGGGACGGTCCCAATGTCTGAGGATGGCTCCCGCATGGCTCCAGTTTGGTTCTGGATATGGTGTTGATAAGGCCCGAGCATGACGCTAGATGGCTCCGGGATTATCTTCACACGGCTTCAGATGGCTTTAGTTTGGTTTGATGTAGCTTGATGATGGCTTGAGATGGCTCCAGTTGACATCTTTTGATCTAAAGTTATGCCTCAACAACTGCAACTGAAGTCGATTTTCAGTGAGACTAGGTAGAGTTCTTACCAGTCGGATGCTGAAGGTGAAATGGTTATGATGCATGGAAATATTAAGTGCTATATGAGATGCAAGATGCATATATAGTTTTTTTTCTGAGAGAAGGTATGGCTCTATCTCTATTACTATGAGGTTTACGAATATAAGACATCTTCGGTTCGATCTTGAGTGACTGTTGAACTGAAATGCGTGAATCGCTTTCCTCTCATGGAGGGATGTGGGTCAATCTCTCATGAGTATGGCCGTGTGTGTTAAATGGTGTGATGATACTCTCGATGCTCGGAGCAGTATTTTCCTAAGAATTTCTTTTTGAGGTTCCGGACTTTTCGACCCTTACAAATTCCTCACTTGCAGTGGGGTAAGCTATTTATGATACAGTGCTCAGACAGGAGATCACTCGCACTCAGAAGACCTCGCGGGGTGAGGTCATACTCATTCGCTCATGGTCCCTTGGGTATGATGGGACATGTTGATGACAAGTATGAAGCTTATGATTCATGTTTTAGATCTGATACTTTTCAGTTAACGCTCATCAACTAATGAGTTAGAGGTCTTTTATTGTGTTATAACGGGGCTGAGGGGTATGATGTATGTCACAAGGGACTAGAGGTTTTATTAGAGTATTGTGGAGCTTTTATGCAATAGAGGATATATTTCACCTTTGTCATGGGTGGAATGATTAGACAGGTTTTGATAACCCCTTATTGGTTTCTGCAAGACATCATTAGTCTTTTTGATCTGGATTTCTCCTCCTTATCTCTTTTTGTGTACGGTTTTCATTTTCTTCTCCTTTTTTTCTTTTTTGAAATTGCATTTGGCTCATCGGTTTCCTCAAACGTTCTTTGCTTTGTATTTCAGCTTTCAGCTTTGGAGTCGCATTGACTCATTGATCTTCTCGCACATTTTTTGGTGTTCTTTTTTGGTGTTTGGCTTTGGAGTTGCATTGACTCACTGGTTTCTTCGAACATTTCATTTGTTGTTTTTGTGAGAGATGGTGGGGGAGAGACCATGGCTTGGGCTCCTTCGAGATTCTCCATTGCAAGGGTGAGAAAAAAAGTGTATGTGAGTTGGCATGTTGTGGAGTTCGCAAAAAAAGGTTTATCTTGACAGGCTTAGCGAGGCTCACTAAGGGATTATGTTCGGGAAAATCCAAGCTTTTTAGTTTTGTGGAGATTTTGATTCCTAAGTGCCTCGTCATCCTCATTATTTAGTGATTGTTTTCTTACTACTTCTCGGATCTTTGCATGAATCACAGTTCGTATCTTGCTATCGACATCGATCTCACTCTAAATTATGCCTCTCCATGTGCTGAAGGAAAGCACAAGTCGCTCATGGTTTTACCTCGATTGGCTCTCTTTACCTTTCCTCGTCACTCAGTGGATTGTCCAAAACACTCAATCGAAATTCAAGAGAAAATACCGCTATTTGCACACTACTCACTTGATTTGTGGTGCTGATTTTGATTGGACCCTTATGTTCATTGATGGGTCGAGATTAGTGGTTCATGTACTCCGTTCAATCATTCTCTCAAGATTTATCCCAAAGATGTCATTTTGATACGAGAGTATGCAAACACGGCTATATATAATGCAATCTACTGTGGTAATATGGAATTACTACGTATAAGATGCATGAAATGCTGAAAATGGTGAATGAAGATGGTTGACTTTGGATTTTGACTGAATGTTTTTTTTTGTGTTTTACGTTTTGGATGCAATGCATGCGTGGTAAGGCTACACCTAGTCTCGCTTGAGTCGAATTCAGCACATGAAGCTCATTCCATTACTATTGGCCTTGGAGCGTGTAGCTGTTGGGGTTGCTGTCGGTTTAGCGATTCTCAAGTGAGGTTGGGCTAGTGATTGGCTCCTGGATTTTTGAATTTTTAGGGAGTGACAACTCCGGCGTGGTGGCCCAACGATATGATGGAGATTGCATTTTTTGGGATTTTTGGATGTATGATTTTTTAGATTTTGGGGAGTGACAACTCCCGCATGGTAGCCCCACGATATGATACACTTTGCGATTGGGAAAGGTTTAAGCTCGGTTTTCTTTTCTATCCCTCTGAGATCGGGCTTTGGCGGTCGAGATATGGGGTTGAATGCTGGTGTGTGGTATGATGACAATGAAACACATGATTATGCAATTTTTCTGAGATGGACAGGACTTGTACGTGCTTGACGAATTTGAACTGACCGAGAATACATGGGACTTTTGTAATGAATGCAATGCATGCGATTTGCTTTGTGCTCAGTTGTATTTTGTTGTTGTTGTTTATTCGGGGATACCTCCTGTAGATACCGTGAATTTTCACCCCATAAAGCAAGGTTGATGAATGGCATATAACTGTGAGGGGTCGCTCCTTATTCATTCTTTTCATTATACGGGCATGCCAAAAGAAACCAAGTTTGGAAAGACAATTTTGAAAACGTGTGTTTTCAAAGTGGTGGATTTTCTTGATATGAATTCTGACCTCTCGGTCATTCGTAAATAAAATAGGGAGTGGGGAACCCTATACACATTGACCTAAATAAACCTGAAGGGAATGTATAAACCTATACCGGTAATCTATTCAGGAATGGACAAGAGAGAAAAGAATCGCATGGGAAAACCTATACACCATCAATTCTAAAAAGTCATTAGAAGGGGGAATTTTAAGCTGAACTTATTCTGAACTCTCCTGGTCTGTCTTCGGACTTCTGCCTGACTGTTCACGCTCAGGCTTCTGGTTGGCTGTCGCTCGTCTTCGGCTCTCGATTGGTTGTTCACTCGTCCTCGGGCTCTTGACCGGCTGCTCTCTTGAGTTCAGGCTCTTGCAGCGAAGCAGTATTGTGATCAAACCAAACGGGTTGGTGTTCTTCTGATTTCAACAGTGTGAACTTGAACCGGGGTTGCTGATCTTTGTGTCGCTTTACTCAGGTTGGTACACCTCTGGTTTTCGGCTCTAATCGTTGTTGGTTTTCATGCACTCCACTTGCTTCGATGAAGGAAAATGAGGGGGTTTTTTGAGAAAGGAAAGGTGAATGATCGAGCACAAAATCGTTGAGAAAATCCACACTTTTGTGAAAACACGAAATGACTAGTACACTCCACAGTAATGAGCTACTCTTGAAGGTGGGTTGAACTTCAAAATAGCGGGTCACAACATGGGACTAAATCATTTATTTTGAGATACGTTTGTGAAATTCAATTTTGAAAACTTTTTCGAAAACTATTTGAAAATCATGTTGGTGAAGAATGTTGTTTGAAATTCGTTTGTAGAAAGTAGGTTTTTGAAATGAAATTCATGGGAAGTAGTGTTTGAAAATCATTTGTAAACAGTAGATTTTTGAAATTTATTTTTTGCAAGTGTTTGATAAAGTTTGTTTTTTTAGGACTTTGATTGAAATCGGCTTTGAAAGTGTTGTGGAAATAACGATTTTGAAATCATTATTTTTCGGAAATCATTCGAGATAAACGGCTTTGAAGAGATTTCATTAGAGCGTGTTCGACATGATTCATTTTCCGATTTTTGCTAATTTTTAAAACATGATCACACATAGATGTAAGCGCAAAATGAGAATCGTGGCTGATTTTATGTGGAGCTGAGTGCGAATGATTGGGATAATCACCTTCCTGGTCAATCAGTGCTCCCATACCACCGGGGCAACTGTCGTCCCTTCACTGTTCATCTCTCGGGATTTATCTCTATTATGCCTTGTGGGGCATGTCATCAAGAAAGTCTGAAGTGCTTAAGTTCGAAAGGTCAGGATACCCGAAGTGATACAGTCACACGAGCCACGGTCGGGGATTATCACAACATACCCACTTTTAGGAAACATGAGGAAGTACTACATGGGAACAGGTCTCCCCTCGTCTGCACGATAAGGTGTGTCTAAAGTCCAAATTATTTGCTGACTACGCTATGTCATGTATGAGTATCCGTAAATACGGGATCCTCTATGAATTTGTAGCGCGACATTGGGCTTTAAAGACACCCGTGTTACAGAGGAATCATGGAGAACTGAGCCCATGCAATCTTCAGGGTAAGGCAGAGGGTGGTCAGACATGCGGCATACAAAGGGGGTGACTACCCGTAAAACCCGTCATAGACATCGGATTAGGCAGCTGGACACTGAAGGCTCAGAGTTCACTATATGTTGGCTTTTGACTCGGAGATGGAGGATATGTTTGGATCATGAGCCTCAAGGCGTAGGTCTTGGACCATGTTACCTCGTGGGTTAACTCCTTCTAGGAAGGACCCAACTCATGGGGAATCAACCGTGGACCGATTGGGATCCCGTGACATATGGACGAAGTGGGTGACACAGAGGAATGCATGTCCTAAACTCCCCGATGCAGCAATAGGTTGACTCCTTCTAGGAAGGCCCCATTTACAAGAGCAATAAATAAGCAATAACAATTAAAATATTATGTCATGCATGAAGAGCAGTAAACATAAGACAGTAAACACACAACAGTAAACAAAAGTGAAGCATGTAAATGTCAAAGCACACATGTGGCACTCAAGGCCAATCTCTAACTCTGAACTCCCATCCTAACTATCCTCTCAAAGCACACTCTAAGTGTGGAGTAGAGTAGTCCTAGTGGCTTTGAAATAAATCTCCTAAAGGTTTTGAAAGAAGCTAGGGAAATCTCGACAATTTTGAATGGGGTTCAGTCTTCCTTGATTTTGAGAAAAACTTACTCAAGTTTTCCCCAGCAGAGTCGTCATTCTGTGGAGGGTGATTTTTCGGTATGAGGGGGGTCTATCTAAATATGGTTCTTGACTGAAAAGCCTAGATCCTAAAATGCCATTCTGTGGAGGGTGAAAACCCATTATTCTGGCATCCCTCAAATACCTACTAAATTGTCCGTCTTTCCCAGAAAGCATAAGGGGAATGCTAGTGAGCACTACACCCGCTCTCAATGGGCTCCACGCGGACTTATGCCTCTATAAGGTGGAATTGACTAGAGTCGCCACCTAGTTTGACCTAAGGAACTAGGAAGGGAGGAGAAGGGTTCTAAGAACCGTTAATTGACTCCGATGATTTATTGCCTATGGATAGGACTTATCTGATCATACTAGAGATTCTGTGTGGGTTCGCACTAGGTTACACCCCATAGAAGTGACAACGACCACGACTTCGGATTGGTGCCCGAGGAAACCTCGGTCTCCAATTGTCAGGATTGACTTCTTTCAAAACCTTTTTAGAGAGATTCATTTAAAAGCCAAGGATAGGATTAGGACGGGAAGAGAGAAAGAGAGTGGATGAGGTGAGCTTTTCTGTCGAGCTTGCGCCAAGAAAGGAATTGCTGAATTTGGATGGGTATGGAATGAAAGATTGGGAAAATTCTAAGGTTGAGTGAATAGACAAGACTTGAAGTCTACGGGTTTGAAGTTTGGGGGAGCCGAAGAAGGTTTGAGTGTTTTGAGAGATATGAGAGCCATCTCAGAAAGGAAATAGGGTTTTTTGATTGGGATGGGGTCGCACCCTGGAAGGGCTGCCTACGTACTCTACTCCCTGTTGAGATCAAACCTTACGTAGTTCAAGGACCTTTAGGATGGCTGGGCTTTTTGAGGTGATCGAGGATTAGAAGTGGTTGTTTGGAGGGGAGATAGCTGAGTGCAAAAGGGTATTTTGATTGATGTGGGGTCGCACCCTGTGTGGGTTGCCTACATAAGCAACTCCCTGTTGAGATTAGACCTTACGTAGTTCAAGGACCTTTAGGATGGCCGGGCTTTTTGAGGTGATCGAGGATTAGAAGTGGTTGTTTGGAGGGGAGATAGCTGAGTGCAAAAGGGTATTTTGATTGATGTGGGGTCGCACCCTGTGTGGGTTGCCTACATAAGCAACTCCCTGTTGAGATTAGACCTTACGTAGTTCACTTTTAGGAGGTTTGGGATTTTTGGGGTTTTGAAGGAATTAGGGTTTTGACCTTTGGGGTCTTTGAGGGGTCGAAGAGATTTTGTGGTCATTTTGTGAGGTTTGACAAATTGTCGGGTTTATTTTGATGTTTGAGGTGTGAAAAGTCTGTGAGACACTTGGGTCTATAAGATATTTAAAATCTTGAGATGATGGAGTCTGTGAGACGCTCGGGTCTGTCGGATGATCAAGGCTTGAAAGGGTTATAAATTTTGAAGGCGTTCAGGTGTGAGAAGTTGAGGGTTTTTTGAGGTGTTTGAGTTCACTGAGTCTATGGAGATGTTCGAGTCCGTTGAGCTACTATGACATTCGAGTCTGTTGAGCTGTTGATACGTTCGAGTCTGTTGAGTGGCTGAGACGTTCGAGTCTATTGAGCCGTTGAGACATTTGAGTCTGTTGAGCTACTGAGACGTTCGAGTCTATTGAGCCATTGAGACATTTGAGTCTGTTGAGCTGCTGAGACATTCGAGTCTGTTGAGCTATTGAGACATTCGAGTCTGTTGAACTGCTGAGACGTTCGAGTCTGTTGAGCTATTGAGACATTTGAGTCTATTGAGTTGCTGAGACGTTCGAGTCTGTTGAGTTGTTGAGACATTCGAGTCTGTTGAGCTGCTGAGATGTTCTAGTCTATTGAGACATTCGAGTTTGTTGAGATGCTGTGACGTTCGAGTCTATTGAGCTGCTGAGACATTTGAGTCTGTTGAGCTGCTGAGACGTTCGAGTCTTTTTGAGCTGTTGAGACATTCGAGTCTGTTGAGCTGGTGAGACGTTCGAGTATATTGAGCTGTTGAGACATTCGAGTGTGTTGAGCTGCTGAGACAATTAGAGATTCGAGATGCCTGAGTTCAAAAGAGTTTGAAGTTTCAAGGAGTTTAAGATTTATGATGTTTGGAATTATTTGGGATTGAAATGAAGTTGAATTGAATTGGGAATGAAGAGAATTTTGAATTGAATTGGATTGAAATTGAATTGATTATGGATCGGAATTAGTTTGAATCTCATTGAATTGGATTGAAATTGAATTTGAATTTGATTCGGAATTGAAATTCAATTGGAATTGAAGTTGAATGGGATTTGAAACTAAATTAGGATCGAATTGAGGCAATGAGCCGGATTTGGGCCCTAGAGATGGACCAGGTTTGGGCCTTGAAATGTGGGTCGGGTATCTGGGCCTTGAAATGTGGGCCGGACTGGGCCCTATGAATGAGCTGGATTTGAGGCTTAGAATTGAGCTTGGTTTGGCATTTGAAGTTGAAATTGGAAGATGATTTGAATCTATGAGGCAATTGAAGCTTGGAAGGAGTTTGAAGTTTGATCATAGAACTTTTGGAAGCATTTCAAATGCTTTGTGAGGTTGAAGTGTGTCTAATGAGTGTATGAAGAGTACTTAATGTTGGGTGCGAAAAGCTTTGATTTTGAAGAATTCATGAAGAATATCTGGTTTCAGAGTATGGGAGGATTGATTTTTGAAGAGTGTATGATGAGTGAGTATGAGAGGGATTGATGTTGAAGTGTGTTTGATGAGAGAGTTTGATTTTGAAATGTGTTTGATGAAAGAGTGTGAAAGAGATTGATTTTGAAGTGTGTCTGATGAGAGAGATTGATTTTAAAGTGGAATTTGATGAGAGAGTGTGAAAGGGATTGATTTTGAAGGGTGTTTGGTGAGAGAGTTTTATTTTGATATATTTGATGGGAGAGTGTGAAAGAGATTGATTTTGAAGTAAAATTTGATTTGTTGGATTTTTAAAATTGATTTGGAAATGGATGATTGATTGATTGTGCATTTTATTCTGACATTAGAGGATGATTTGGAAAATTTTAAGGGAAACGAGTATTCCTCACATGGGCCGTGTCTAGGACCCGTATTCATGGAGGATACCTAAACCTAAGGCTTTTCTAAAGTGGGCAACCTAATGAGCTTTCTAGGGCCATTGCTCCAGCCCGTTTGGCTGGTTATGGACTGAGCCTGAACAAAATTAAATTTGGGCCAAGAGTTACATGGGCCCAAACTGGATCAATCCGTACATTTACAAAATCATAGGCAAGGAATGATTAACAAATGATATGTAGAGATGAATTCCCAAGGCTATATAAACAAATATACATACGGACATGGATTTTAAAAGCTATCCGAATAAAACAGATATACGTAAGAAAAGAATTCAGGATCGTCGGAGTTCTGGCCTTCTCTGTTCGAGGATTTGGTCCATCGAGGGTGATTTTGAGTTTCAGTGTCAAAGAATCCTTTCCGGCCTTGGAATCTATTCGGTGATTGATACCACCTCGTCACCACCGCATTCTAATCTATGGGTTTCTGTCTTAAACCCATGGGTTACGGGCGTTTCCTCTGTCGTTGGCATTTGGTTTCTCTCTGTTGATTCGTGTTCAAGTTCTGGTTCACATCTTCTAGATTCTGAGGTCGCATCTCTTCAGTCTCATCTCTGTTTTTATTTTCGAACATCTTTTGGTTGTCGATGATGTCTCCGGGATTGTTCACAAACTGTTAGGATGCACCCTATGTAGCTCTAGGGATGGTCTCTGGGACGGTCCCAATGTCTGAGGATGGCTCCCGCATGGCTCCAGTTTGGTTCTGGATATGGTGTTGATGAGGCCCGAGCATGACACTGGATGGCTCCGGGATTATCTTCGCACGGCTTCAGATGGCTTTAGTTTGGTTTGATGTAGCTTGATGATGGCTTGAGATGGCTCCAGTTGACATCTTTTGATCTAAAGTTATGCCTCAACAACTGCAAGTGAAGTCAATTTTCAGCGAGACTAGGTAGAGTTCTTACCAGTCGGATGTTGAAGGTGAAATGGTTAAGATGCATGGAAATACTAAGTGCTATATGAGATGCAAGATGCATATATAGTTTTTTTTCTAAGAGAAGGTGTGGCTCTATCTCTATTACTATGAGGTTTACGAATATAAGACATCTTCGGTTCGATCTTGAGTGACTGTTGAACTGAAATGCGTGAATCGCTTTCCTCTCATGGAGGGATGTTGGTCAATCTCTCGAGAGTATGGCCGTGTGTGCTAAATGGTGTGATGATACTCTCGATGATCGGAGCAGTATTTTCCTAAGAATTTCTTTTCGAGGTTCCAGACTTTTCGACCCTTATAAATTCCTCACTTGCAGTGGGGTAAGCTGTTTATGATATGGTGCTCAGACAAGAGATTCACTTGCACTCAGAAGACCTCACGGGGTGAGGTCATACTCATTCGCTCATGGTCCCTTGGGTATGATGGGACATGTTGATAACAAGTATGAAGCTTATGATTCATGTTTCAGATCTGATACTTTTCAGTTAACGCTCATCAACTAACGAGTTAGAGGTCTTTTATTGGGTAATAACGGGGTTGAGGGGTATGATATATGTCATAAGGGACTGGAGGTTTTATTTGAGTATTGTGGAGCTTTTATGCAATAGAGGATATATTTCACCTTTGCCATGGGTGGAATGATTAGACAGGTTTTGATAACCCCTTATTGGTTTCTGCAAGACATAATTAGTCTTTTTGATCTGGATTTATCCTCCTTGTCTCTTCGGGTGTACGGCTTTCACTTTCTTCTCCTTTTTTTTCTTTTTGAAATTGCATTTGGCTAATCGGTTTCCTCAAACGTTCTTTGCTTTGTATTTCAGCTTTCAGCTTTGGAGTCGCATTGACTCATTGATCTTCTCGCACATTTTTTGGTGTTTGGCTTTGGAGTTGCATTGACTCACTGGTTTCTTCGAACATTTCATTTGTTGTTTTTGTGAGAGATGGTGGGGGAGAGACCATGGCTCGGGCTCCTTCGAGATTCTCCATTGCAAGGGTGAGTAAGTATGTGTATGTGAGTTGGCATGTTGTAGAGTTCGCAGAAAAAGGTTTACCTTGACAGGCTCAGCGAGGCTCACTAAGGGATTATGTTCGGGAAAATCAAAGCTTTTTGGTTTTGTGGAGATTTTGATTCCTAAGTGCCTCGTCATCCTCATTATTCAGTGATTGTTTTCTTACTACTTCTCGGATCTTTGCATGAATCACTGTTCGTATCTTGCTATCGACATCGATCTCACTCTAAAGTATGCCTCTCCATGTGCTGAAAGAAAGCATAAGTCGCTCATGGTTTTACCTCGATTGGCTCTCTCTACCTTTCCTCGTCGCTCAGTGGATTGTCCAAAACACTCAATCGAAATTCAAGAGAAAATACCGCTCTTTGCACACTACTCACTTGGTTTGTGGTGCTGATTTTGATTGGACCCTTATGTTCATTGATGGGTCGAGATTAGTGGTTCACGTACTCCGTTCAATCATTCTCTCAAGATTTTTTCCAAAGATGCCGTTTCGATACGAGAGTATGCAAACACGGCTATCTACAATGCAATCTATTGTGATAATATGGAATTACTACGTATAAGATGCATGAAATGCTAAAAATGATGAATGAAGATGGTTGACTTTGGATTTTGACTGAATGTTTTTTTTGTGTTTTTCGTTTTGGATGCAATGCATGCGTGGTAAGGCTACTCCTAGTCTCGCTTGAGTCGAATTCAGCTCATGAAGCTCATTCCATTACTATTGGCCTTGAAGGGTGTAGCTGTCGGGGTTGTTATCGGGTTAGTGATTCTCAAGTGAGGTTGGGCTGGTGATTGGCTCCTGGATTTTTGAAGTTTTAGGGAGTGACAACTCCCGCATGGTGGCCTAACGATATGACGGAGACTGCATTTTTTTGGATGTTTGGATGTATGATTTTTTGGATTTTGGGGAGTGACAACTCCCGCATGGTAGCCCCACGATATGATACACTTTGCGATTGGGAAAAGTTTGAGCTCGGTTTTCTTTTCTATCCCTCTAAGATCGGGCTTTGGCGGTCGAGATATGGGGATGAAAGCTGGTGTGTGGTATGGTGACAATGAAACACATGATTATGCAATTTTTCTAAGGTGGACAGGACTTGTACGTGCTTGACGAATTTGAACTGACCGAGAATACATGGGACTTTTTGTAATGAATGCAATGCATGCGATTTGCTTTGTGCTCGGTTGTATTTTGTTGTTGTTGTTTATTCGGGGATACCTCCTGTAGATACCGTGAATTTTCACCCCATAAAGCAAGGTTGATGAATGGCATATAACTGTGAGGGGTCGCTCCTTATTCGTTCTTTTCATTATACGGGCATGCCAAAAGAAATCAAGTTTGGAAAAACAATTTTGAAAACATGTGTTTTCAAAGTGGTGGATTTTCTTGATATGAATTCCGACGCTCTGTCATTCACAAATAAAATAGGGAGTGGGGAACCCTATACACATTGACCTAAATAAACTCGAAGGGAATGTATAAACCTATACATGTAATCTATTCAGGAATGGACAAGAGAGAAAAGAATCGCATGGGAAAACCTATACATCATCAATTCTAAAAAGTCATTAAAAGGGGGGAATTTTGAGCTGAACTTCTTTTGAACTCTCCTGGTCCATCTTTGGACTTCTGGCTGTCTGTTCACGCTCGGGCTTCTAGTTGGCTGTCGCTCGTCTTCGGCTCTCGATTGGTTGTTCACTCGTCCTCGGGCTCTTGACCGGCTGCTCTCTTGAGTTCAGGCTCTTGCAGCGAAGCAGTATTGTGATCAAACCAAACGGGTTGGTGTTCTTCTGATTTCAACAGTGTGAACTTGAACCGGGGTTGCTGATCTTTGTGTCGCTTGACTCAGGTTGGTACACCTCTGGTTTTCAGCTTGAATCGCTGTTGGTTTTCATGCACTCCACTTGCTTCGATGAAGGAAAATGAGGGGCGTTTTTTGAGAAAGGAAAGGTGAATGATCGAGCACAAAATCGTTGAGAAAATCCACCACTTTTGTGAAAACACGAAATGACTAGTACACTCCACAGTAATGATAGCTACTCTTGAAGGTGGGTTGAACTTCAAAAATAGCGGGTCACAACATGGGGACTAAATCATTTATTTTGAGATACGTTTGTGAAATTCAATTTTGAAAACTGTTTTCGAAAACTATTTTGAAAATCATGTTGGTGAAGAATGTTGTTTGAAATTCGTTTGTAGAAAGTAGGTTTTTGAAATGAAATTCATGGGAAGTAGTGTTTGAAAATCATTTGTAAACAGTAGATTTTTGAAATTTATTTTTTGCAAGCTGTTTGATAAAGTTTGTTTTTTTAGGACTTTGATTGAAATCAGCTTTGAAAGTGTTGTGGAAATAACGATTTTGAAATCATTATTTTTTGGAAATCATTCGAGATAAACGGCTTTGAAGAGATTTCATTAGAGCGTGTTCGACATGATTCATTTTCTGATTTTTGCTAATTTTTAAAACATGATCACACATAGATGTAAGCGCAAAATGAGAATCGTGGCTGATTTTACGTGGAGCTGAGTGCGAATGATTGGGATAATCACCTTTCTGGTCAATCAGTGCTCCCATACCACTGGGGCAACCGTCGTCCCTTCACTGTTCATCTCTCGGGATTTATCTCTATTATGCCTTGTGGGGCATGTCATCAAGAAAGTCTGAAGTGCTTAAGTTCGAAAGGTCAGGATACCTGAAGTGATACAGTCACACGAGCCACGGCCGGGGATTATCACAACATACCCACTTTTGGGAAACGTGAGGAAGTACTGCATGGGAACAGGTCTCCCCTCGTCTGCATGATAAGGTGTGTCTAAAGTCCAAATGATTCGCTGCCTACGCTATGTCATGTATGAGTATCCGTAAATACGGGATCCTCTATGAATTTGTAGTTCGACATTGGGCTTTAAAGACACCCGTGGTACAGAGGAATCATGGAGAACTGAGCCCATGCAATCTTCAGGGTAAGGAAGAAGGTGGTCAGACAGGCGACATACAAAGGGGGTGACTCCCCATAAAACCCGTCATAGACATCGGATTAGGCAGCTGGACACTGAAGGCTCAGAGTTCACTATATGCTGGCTTTTGACTCGGAGATGGAGGATATGTTTGGATCATGAGCCTCAAGGCGTAGGTCTTGGACCATGTTACCTCGTGGGTTAACTCCTTCTAGGAAGGACCCAACTCATGGGGAATCAACCGTGGACCGATTGGGATCCCACATGTGGACGAAGTGGGTGACACAGAGGAATGCATGTCCTAAACTCCCCGATGCAGCAATGGGTTGACTCCTTCTAGGAAGGCCCCATTTACAAGAGCAATAAATAAGCAATAACAATTAAAATATTATGTAATGCTTGAAGAGCAGTAAACATAAGACAGTAAACACACAACAGTAAACAAAAGTGAAGCATGTAAATGTCAAAGCACACATGTGGCACTCAAGGCCAATCTCTAACTCTGAACTCCCATCCTAACTATCCTCTCAAAGCACACTCTAAGTGTGGAGTAGAGTAGTCCTAGTGGCTTTGAAATGAATCTCCTAAATGTTTTGAAAGAAGCTAGGGAAATCTCGACAATTTTGAATGGAGTTCAGTCTTCCTTGATTTCGAGAAAAACTTACTCAAGTTTTCCCCAGCAGAGTCGCCATTCTGTGGAGGGTGATTTTTCGGTATGAGGGGGGTCTATCTAAATATGGTTCTTGACTGAAAAGCCTAGATCCAAAAATGTCATTCTGTGGAGGGTGAAAACCCGTTATTCTAGCATCCCTCAAATACCCACTAAATCGTCCGTCTTTCCAAGAAAGCATAAGGGGAATGCTAGTGAGCACTACACCCGCTCTCAATGGGCTCCACGTGGACTTATGCCTCTATAAGGTGGAATTGACTAGAGTCGCCGCCTAGTTTGACCTAAGGAACTAGGAAGGGAGGAGAAGGGTTCTAAGAACCATTAATTTACTCTGATGATTTGTTGCCAATGGATAGGACTTATCTGATCATACTAGAGATTCTGTGTGGGTTCGCATTGGGTTACACCCCTTAGAAGTGACAACGACCATGACTTCGGATTGGTGCCCGAGGAAACCTCGGTCTCCAATTGTTGGGATTGACTTCTTTCAAAAACTTTTTAGAGAGATTCATTTAAAAGCCAAGGATAGGATTAGGACGGGAAGAGAGAAAGAGATTAGATAAGGCGAGCTTTTCTGTCGAGCTTGCGCCAAGAGAGGAATTGCTGAATTTGGATGGGTATGGAATGAAAGATTGGGAAAATTCTGAGGTTGAGTGAATAGAAAAGACTTGAAGTCTAAGGGTTTGAAGTTTGGGGGAGCCGAAGAAGGTTTGAGTGTTTAGAGAGATATGATAGCCACCTCAGAAAGGGAAAAGGGTTTTTTTATTGGGATGGGGTCGCACTCTGGATGTGCTGCCTACGTACTCAACTCACTGTTGAGATCAGACCTTACGTAGTTCATGGACCTTTAGGAGGGCCGGGCTTTTTGAGGTGATCGAGGATTAGAAGTGGTTGTTTGGAGGGGAGGTAGCTGAGTGTAAAAGGGTATTTTGATTGATGTGGGGTCGCACCCTGTGTGGGTTGCCTACGTACTCAACTCCCTGTTGAGATCAGACCTTACGTAGTTCACTTTTTGGAGGTTTGGGATTTTTGGGGTTTTGAAGGAATTAGGGTTATGACCTTTGGGGTCTTTGAGGGGTCGAAGAGGTTTTGTGGTCATTTTGTGAGGTTTGACAAATTGTCGGGTTTATTTTGAAGTTTGAGGTGTGAAAAGTCTATGAGACACTTGGGTCTATAAGACATTTAAAATCTTGAGATGATGGAGTCTGTGAGACGCTCGGGTCTGTAGGATGATCAAGGCTTGAAAGGGTAATGAATTTTGAAGGCGTTCGGGTGCGAGAAGCTGAGGGTTTTTTGAGGTGTTTGAGTTCGCTGAGTCTATGGAGATGTTCGAGTCCGTTGAGCTACTAAGACATTCGAGTCTGTTGAGCTGTTGAGACGTTCGAGTCTGTTGAACTGTTGAGACGTTCGAGTCTGTTGAGCCGTTGAGACATTCGAGACTGTTGAGCTGCTGAGAAGTTTGAGTCTGTTGAGCTGTTGAGACATTCGAGTCTGTTGAGTTGCTGAGACGTTCGAGTCTGTTGATCTGTTGAGACAATCGAGTCTGTTGAGCTGTTGAAACATTCAAGTCTGTTGAGCTATTGAGACATTCGAGTCTGTTGAGCTGCTGAGACGTTCGAGTCTGTTGAGCTGTTGAGACATACGAGTCTGTTGAGCTGCTGAGACAATTAGAGATTCGAGATGCCTGAGTTCAAAAGAGTTTGAAGTTTCAAGGAGTTTAAGATTTATGATGTTTGGAATTATTTGGGATTGAAATGAAGTTGAATTGAATTGGGAATGAAAAGAATTTTGAATTGAATTGGATTGAAATTGAATTGATTTTCGATCGAAATTGGATTGAATCTGATTGAATTGGATTGAAATTGAATTTGAATTTGAATTTGATTCGGAATTGAAATTCAATTGGAATTGAAGTTGAATGGGATTTGAAACTAAATCAGGATCGAATTGAGGCAATGAGCCGGATTTGGGCCCTAGAGATGGACCAGGTTTGGTCCTTGAAATATGGGTCGGGTATCTGGGCCTTCAAATGTGGGCCGGACTGGGCCCTATGAATGAGCTGGATTTGAGGCTTAGAATTGAGCTTGGTTTGGCATTTGAAGTTGAAATTGGAAGATGATTTGAATCTATGAGGCAATTGAAGCTTGGAAGGAGTTTGAAGTTTGATCATGGATCTTTGGAAGCATTTCAAATGCTTTGTGAGGTTGAAGTGGTCTAATAGTGTATGAAGAGTACTTAATGTTGGGTGCGAAAGCTTTGATTTTGAAGAATTCATGAAGAATATCTGGTTTCAGAGTATGAAAGGATTGATTTTTTGAAGAGTGTATGATGAGTGAGTATGAGAGGGATTGATGTGAAGTGTTTGTGATGAGAGGGTTTGATTTTGAAATGTGTTTGATGAAAGAGTGTGAAAGAGATTGATTTTGAAGTGTGTCTGATGAGAGAGATTGATTTTAAAGTGGAATTTGATGAGAGAGTGTGAAAGGGATTGATTTTGAAGGGTGTTTGGTGAGAGAGTTTGATTTTGATATATTTGATGGGAGAGTGTGAAAGAGATTGATTTTGAAGTAAAATTCGATTTGTTGGATTTTTAAAAATGATTTGGAAATGGATGATTGATTGATTGTGCATTTTATTCTGACATTAGTGGATGATTTGGAAAATTTTAAGGGAAACGGGTATTCCTCACATGGGCCGTGTCTAGGACCCGTATTCATGGAGGATACCCAAACCTAAGGCTTTTCTAAAGTGGGCAACCTAATGAGCTTTCTAGGGCCATTGCTCCAGCCCGTTTGGCTGGTTATGGATTGAGCCTGAGCAAAATTAAATTTGGGCCAAGAGTTACATGGGCCCAAACTGGATCAATCCATACATTTACAAAATCATAGGCAAGGAATGATGAACAAATGATATGTAGAGATGAATTCCCAAGGCTATATAAACAAATATACATGCGGACATGGATTTGAAAAGCTATTCGAATAAAACAGATATACGTAAGAAAAGAATTCAGGATCTGTCTAAGTGATTATATACATGTGGACATGGATTTTAAAAGCTTAAGTTATGTATGTATGAAATAAATTTCAGAAGTAATACGAGAAATGTATATAAAAGAATGAATCATCAAAGCTATCTAGGTAGAGATTCAGAATTATTTAAATCTAAAACTCTCAAAACTAACAAGATGAGTCCTACTGTATGGGTTGCTAACCAATTGTTAGTCTTATCCTATTTACTATATTTCAATAGTCAATCAACGGTTGCAAGCAAGAGAATAATGTGACGGTTATGAGATGAAGTCACAAAAATGAATAAGTCACAACACTACAACCGAAAGGGAAAGCAAACGAACTACAAACTGATACAAATACAAGAAAGTTTAAGTCTAAAGCTGCTATGGGGGGTCGCATCGACGCCGCCTCCTAGGAGCTGAAAGGATCAGCAAGAAGTGCACCAACCGTTACACGTGTTTGAAGTGGAGACCCCGGTAGTCCAAGCCCAAAGTCCCATTTTTTAGTCTTATAGCAATTTCCCATTCCACGAGCATTATGTACATGTCAAAGAACAAAGATAAAGATATATGAGAGTAGTTAGTAATGAAATGTAAGAGGGTTGGGGTGTGTGCAATGGGATCATACGGCCCCTCTCAATGGGAAGAAAGGGGGCAATCTAATCATCTCCTACACCCCAACCGAGAACATAGAAAAGAGTTTCAAGCTGCCAGCGAATGCTATGAATTGTAAAATAAATCATGCATTGGGGTTGCTACTCAGATTAATTTGTCATCTTAGATTATGACTCAACCAAAGTGTAGTATCTAAGA
Organism: Limonium bicolor; assembly: GCA_023374045.1. Taxonomy (NCBI): domain Eukaryota; kingdom Viridiplantae; phylum Streptophyta; class Magnoliopsida; order Caryophyllales; family Plumbaginaceae; genus Limonium; species Limonium bicolor. Next base: position 275,863,331 of record CM041777.1, read on the forward strand.
TAGGGGTTATGAGTCATGTGGGATCATACTATAAGGGTTTATATCATTTCCCTCTAAGATAATAATAAGGACCAACCAGCGAGCAAGTGATTTATCTTAACGATCATAATATTCGGGCAACTATCACTCAATTCATGTTCTTATCTAAGCGCGAGGGTCAAGTAATGCTAGTCTCAACTTAATTTCCAAACCATATCAATGCGCGAGGAGCAATTAAATATCAAATGTGATTGAATCATAGTAGTAGATGAAAGGAAAAAAATTTCCAAACCCATAAATAGTAGGTGTAAGAACAAAGATACCAAACGTGAATCTTCAAGTCCGATCCAAACACCGGGCCCAATATCGAATCCAAAAATAGCACCCTCAAGTCATGCTCCAGTCCAAGACAACAGTATGAGTACTTCGGTCAAGTCAAAACCGACACAGTGAGCAAAAGCAATCGTGTAAACGGGCCAGCCCAAAACATTTAAGTGCATCAAGATATCGGATCCCACACAAACTCACGAGGGTAACTGAAATCCTGTCACTAAAAAACATGACCCAAAATTTGTGGCAAGAGATCAAGCCCAAAGCACATCAGTAATTCAAGCACAATCCAAGTCAAACGCAGCGCAACCCAAACAAAGCAAAACAAAATCAATATTCCACTGTATGTACCTCAGTATGAATATGAAACCAACTGTAAGGGAAAACTCGAATTAAGAAAATAGTGCGACGGAGAAAGAAGATAGGTAAAACACTAGGTCACGTAATACGCAAGTGTGCAAACGAAGTCAAAAGCTAGAAGCAACATTGACACATATGTGAAGCGGTTTGGCAAAGCCAGCCAAAACCAAATGCAAGTCCGATCTAAATCACCAACCGAAAGGAACACCGAGGCCCCAATTCACCAAATGGCCGGGGTGCGATGAAATACCCCAAATTATTAAAGCATGGATTAAATATTTAATCATATTAATTAAGGCCTAAACATGCCTTAAAAGTCAACTGAGAACAACAGTGGTCAACATAAAACAAGATGTTGCACCCTTTGACTGTTAAGGGTAAATAAATACCCAAATAAACTTCTTAGGACCTAAAAATTTGTCCTAAGCATATTAACATACTACTAAACATATTATAACCGTTGGAAAACACTCCAACACAAAGAAAAAGCATTTACATGCTTCAAGGTCAAAAAGGGCAAAAAGGTGCTCTAGGAAAACCTTAAAAATCAAAGGACCTCTAAATGATATAAAATTGAATTACATGATCAAATATCATGTAAGGAACACAACAAGACTGTTGTCAAAGAAAACAGAGCTCAGAAACACCAGGCAACACAAAATGTGCGCTAAAACTCCTTAAAGCACGTTTTTGTGAGATTGCCTTTTAAATTGATTTTTAATGGGCTTAAAATTATAATTATCCTTAAATATGATATTTAATCATATTATATCATATTAGGAATTTAATTTCCAAATTTTACAGATTTTTACAAATTTAATATTAAAATATTAATAAAACCCTAAAGTGGGGCCCGCATGAGTCAATATTGACCAAGCATGGTCAATGGTCAATTAATTGACCCATTTGGACCAAGGAAAACCGGCTGGCAATAAGAGAGGAGGCAGCTTGCAATAATTGTTGGACAAATTGATACCTAACTTCAATTTGCAATAGTAACCTTTACTTTTTCCATTATTTCAAATCTTTCCACTCTCTCCTTCCTTGTCCGATTTCCTCCTGCCCAGCCGAGCTCCCCCTTCCTTTGAAGCTCTCAAGGTCTGTTCTTGAGCATGGAAGGCAAGCCTAGCTCCTAAGCTCCTAATGTAAGTGTTTTAATGTCATTTTTAGCTCTTTTTCTTCATCTTCTCACCACCAACACCTAGATTTCGTGGCTCATCAATTCCTATGGCTTATTCTCAGTGTTCTAAGGTTAGAACAAGAGCTAAACTCGGTTGAGACCAGTAGAGGGACCAAGGTTGTTCAAATCTACATTTTAAGGTAAAAATGTGCTTTAAGCTCATAACTTTTGATTCCCTTCGAGTTTGGCTGTGAAACTTTGGTCATAGCCTCATCTTCTTCTCCTTTTCATGTGGAATCTGTTGGTTAGCCATTTGGAGCAAGGATGGCCGAGATCCAAAGGAAATACCCTCTTTTAAGGCATTTTTCCAAGGTAAAACCTAACAACAAGGTAGCATTTCGAGATCTAACTATTTCCTATGTCAATATGGTGGATCTAACACCTTGTGGTGTGTTTGGTTCAGGTCGAAACCACTTAGAACTTCCCTTGCATTTTTAAGGTGATTTTTGCCTTAAATCTTACATTAAATTACTCCTTATGGTTAGATCTTTCTTGGAGACTAACTAGGCCTTGTTTGCTGTTTGAAACATGCAAGAGAAGCTTTGGAAATTTTATCTAAGGCTGGCCGAATTCAAACAAGGAATTATTCAAGCTAAATCAAGGTATAAATCACTTAAACATTAACCTTGCTAAGTTAAAATGTTCTAAGATATTTCTATATTAATTGCCGTGAGAGAACATGGTAATAAGGTCATTTTTGACCTTAAAATGTTTAAAGAAATGGCTTAGTAAATTTATCTAAGTGATTAAGTAACATAAATGTCAAATTTAAGACATTATGTGGAAGTTTGGTAATTAAATGGAAAGTGTGTGGTGAGGCCGAGAATTATAAGTGTTTTTGGGACATTTATGTGTAATTTATTTTGCAAGCCAATGTTTGTAATAAGGCCATGTATTTTAGGCCATTTTATTTATGCATTTACAAGCTTTTAATTAAGTTTAAGTAGTATAAATGCATTACCGAAAATAAATGGGGTATTAGGTGTAATTAAATTAAATTTGGGGGCTTTAGAATAATAAGGCCGAAAATGAGAGGTAAAATGGAGTTAAAATAAAGTTTATAAGATTTTGTAAAGTTTTGGGGTTAAATGGTGATTTCTAGAAAGTATGGGTACTAAACCGTAATTATAAGGAATTGTTGGTCAAGGAAATATTAAGGTGGTCAACCTTGACCATAGGCTAGGTTTTGACCAAAATAAATAAGTTAGATAACTTATTTAAGGTTTTATAATAAGTTATGTATTTAACGGTAATATTTTTATAACATATGTGGTAAATATGTTATTACCGAAAATTAAGGGTGTACAATGGTATTTTAAACACCCATGGGCTATTAGGAATTTTTAGGAATTTATTTGGTGGATTTTGGAATTAAAATAAACTATATATGAATAATATATAGTTAATATGTCATTATGACACTTTGGAGAAAAATAGATGGTGGAATGGTAAATATCAAAAGTATATGGGTTAATAAGGATATTTATAACCCTTTGGTGGAATTTGGTGATTTTTAGAATTATATAAGAGTATTTGTTGAGATATATGTATAATATATAGTTTTAATGATATTATCAAACTATATGTTATAAATTGGGCCTAATGACAATATAAAATGTATATTGAGGTCTGTTCGGAATTTACAAAAAATAACCATAGGTTATGCTCTTTTATAAGTTAGAAATGTTATATTAAATGGGATATATAACATGGTAAAAGAAAGGGGTGATTTTGTAAATAAAGGAAATTATGGTTTAAGGAAAAGTATAAGGTTTAATATGTGCCTATGAGGCAATACACAATAGTCTTGTATAAAAACTATAGATTATAAGTTAAAGGAAATAAAAATATCATAGCAAATGATATTAGTATTTTGGTATAACATTACATAATGTTATGTGGTCAAAAAGGGAATTTAAATAAATTCAAGGGCTATACCGAAAATATAAAGGTTGGAAAATGAATTTTAGACTAAGGTCTATAATGTTATAAATGTTATAACAATTATTTGGTATTAAGGTGGTTTAATGAAATTAATACAAATAAGGTATTCACATTAAATGGTGTGACAAACTATAAGTGAATGGGATTTATAAACTAAGGTATTTATGGAATAAACCTTAGGAGTTGTAAATGTACAACATAAAATGTTACATAATATTAGGATAACAATCTTAATATAAGTTGTATAATATGATGCAACTAATGGGAATAATCATCTAATAAAAGATGATGAAATGTAACACAAAATATAAGAGTTTATGAAACTCATGAGAATTACCTACGTGGTAAAAATATATACATACACAAGAATAATGTATATAAGGTGGATAAATATATTTTGGTTGAACACCTTATGAGTTAATGGTGGTGGTTTAAAAAAAAAATATAGTTACGAACTATAAGTCATGAGTTTTGGAAGCAAATATTATTTGCTAAAGATAAAGGGATTATACAACATGTCGAATTATGAAGGATGGTGGGAAAATAAAACAATATGAAAGAGAATACAATAAAATAAATGATACAATAAGAAAAAGAATATAATATAATATAATCATGCATGCATACATGCAACTATGGGTTACGCACCTAAACTGGAGGGTGGATAAGATTAAAAAGGAAATAGTGAATTAAACTTAACAGTTGGGATAGTTTTGACGTACGCGTTTTAAGTAACAAAACCGACTGTTTTAGAGAAACCCGTAACAACAACTGTAGAAAACGGAGGTGAACTGTCGGGGTTACTTATTATTCGGATATACCGGATGTAGTTAGTCATGGAGACTGACGTATAGTTTTAATACCGTTTAGATTATACTTCTGACAAGGACGCTTGACAAGCTAGCGGACTACACGGAGCATAGGATCTTGAAGATTCATACTCCACCGTAATACAATCAGGGTGAACGGTATGTAAAGGGGTTTGCCGAGTTGACCTAAGGTTGCTCCTTGGGCTCGGATTTGGTTGATATAACTTGTGTGTTATATGTGTGGATACATGTATGTGATTGTGTGCTACTGCATTAACTATTTATGCACGAGCGTCCTACGGGACTAACACTACGTCGACTATAGATCGACTTATAAAACATACATATGCGTTGTGATGACATGACGGCTACTTGGTATAATACCATGATATTAATATTAAGTATATGGTAACCTAAGTAAAACACTTAGGGACGAGTCACGACATTGTCGGTCTCTAGAGCATGGATCTCTAACATAAATATCACCTAGCTGACTTCTAGGTATGCGTGACCCATTGGGCCGCTGGTTAATAAATATTCTCCATAAGACTAAGAGCAGATCTTAAACATTATGAGAGTGATGGTATGAGATTGAGGTGAGGAATCCCGGTGGTTTACGAACCACTTGGTTGCGCATTTGTGATCACTGAGGGGTTTCCTAATTGGATTCCGCTCCAGGTTATATCCAACGAGCCCAAATAGGTTCGTGGATCAGGTGGCTACGGCCTTTTTATGGACGTCTTACGAGACATAAGTGAGTCAGGGGCCTCCGGACCTCTGGCGAAATGAGCACCTTTGTGTGTACGGGGGACTACTGTCCATGGTGAGGTTATCGGGTTGTCCTAACATGACGCCCTACTGACATTAATTAAACATGGTTGGATGGAGCCTACAAGGCTAAGGTAAATTAACTATGGGAACTGTACGCTACGGCGAATGTACATTGTACATATGGACGGGGCTTGAAAGCCAAACTAAAATAAATTGACAGTGGATGGTGAACACTACGGCGATTGTACATTGTACAAAATATTGTTGTTATTGCTCGATACGTTCGATATACAAATGTTGTTTGAGATATTCTATGAATGTTTGGTTTGGATGGATGACTAATGTTTATGAATATTTGGATGGATGATTAATGTTTATGAATATTTGGATGGTTGATTATGTATATTATACATTTATGCTTCAGTTTTGATTATAACTGTAAAAAGGAAAAAGCATGAAACCAATCTAATAATAAGATGGTTAAAATGACAAGTGACCAATAGGGTCCAGGCCCGGCATACTCAGCGTCTATCGCTGATACTACACCATTTCAGGTTGTTGATCATTGTCGGAGCTGAAGAGCAGGAACAGGGTAGTTGGAGATGTTGTATGGTAATGAAGATGGTGTATGGTCTTATGGTAAGGTTATGTATTTTTCAGGATTGGGTAGACGCTCACTTGTCAATGTTTATGGTTATGGACTTAGTTTGATGTATAGGAGTTTCTCGTTATCACTGCGGTTAGCAGTTTGTTTATTTTGGAAGTTGGATGTGGTATGGCTACGTTGCTCGCATGGGCGAGTAATGGCCGGTGACACCCGTGTGAGTTTTGTAATTGTTATTTATTTTTCCGCTGCGAGACGTTTTATTTATTGCTACGTGAGGGATTATATCGTGATTATGGAGAGGGGTGTTACATGCGACCCCGCCAAATGTCGGTCAGAACTATACACAGATTACATTCCAGATCTCGGGTCAAAGTGAGCCAGATACATAAATTACATTCCATATTGCGGGTCAAAGTGAGCCAGAAAACTGAAACGATTATTCAATCAACGTACAGTTCCAGGGGAGGAGATTCAGTGTAGATTAAACATCAGCAATCCGTAATCAACTGTCATCAACTAAGGAAAAAACTCAGGAGCAGATTGTCCAACACGATTGGCAAGCAATTACTGGTTCCAAATACACCAGACTTTATGTTCAGAATTGACCACATCTAGATCCGTTTCGTATTCAAACACAACATGCTATTCATCCAGACTCATGTGCGGACATCATCGACAACCAATAGATGTTCGAAAATAAAAACAGAGATGAGACTGAAGAGATGCGACCTCAGAATCTAGAAGATGTGAACCAGAACTTGAACACGAATCAACAGAGAGAAACCAAATGCCAACGACAGAGGAAACGCCCGTAACCCATGGGTTTAAGACAGAAACCCGTAGATTAGAATGCGGTGGTGACGAGGTGGTATCAATCACCGAAGAGATCCCAAGGCCGGAAAGGATTCTTTGACACTGAAACTCAAAATCACCCTCGATGGACCAAATCCTCGAACAGAGAAGGCCGGAACTCCGACGAGGAATAAGAACCAGATAAGAAGCAAAGCCAGAAATGTGAGGGGAGAGCAAGAGGGATTCTCTAAGAAATCGTGCCAGATATGGCCATGGCACCAGCGACTATCGCTTGAGCCAGCATCAAGGGTTTCAGAAGATAACAAGAATCAGAGATGGCCAAACGAACGAAATGAGAGGAAAATGCGGTGAGGGAATCGAAAGCTCTGGTGAAGTAAAGCGTGAGAGGATCGGGTTGTCCAGAGGAGAAAACCGATCGATATTAAAGAGATGGTGGTGGTTGTCTTGTCAGGCTAGGGTTTTTTTGGTGGGCTTTGTGTTGTCTGGGGTTGGTAGGTCCAATGCTAGGGGCTGGAATGGGTTTAAGGGCATGAGCTAAACCGGAGTTCAGTAAAGTGTGGGCTGGGCTCTATCAAAATTTGGATGAATCTGAGTTGAAGTAGGTTTGTATTTTGGGACTGAAATCAGAATAGGAGCAGGCCACTGAAAGTGGGCCTTGAAGACTAGATCATGTAAATAACAATAAAGGTAGTGTAATAAAATGAACATAAAAGGATGAAAATAATTGTGAAATTAATAATGATAAAGACAACATAAAAATGAATACTAATGAGTAAAATACATGTTAAATCCAATGAAATGATATAAAGTAAACACGTAATAAAATACCATAAACTAGATAGCATATAAATAAAAATGTAAATAAAATAAAAAACAAGATGGTAAGCTAATTAAATAAATGGAAAATGAAGGGTTTGAACACGGATTGTCACAGGAAATTCATTTTTGAAGACTTGTATTTTTCCAAAATGCTTTGAAATTTATTCAAGAATGTTGTCATAAAATGATGGTTTCGTTTTGGCACGCACGTCGATATGTTTTGAAAAAAAAGGCGACGGCCCCTCTTATTATTTCAGAATTTTCTTTATAGGGTGAGAATTTTTGGTGTCTACAGATGACTCCCCTTGATTCAATTCTACAAGCCCTTGTAGAATTGGATCAAGGTTGATGGGGTGCCAAAAATTCTCACAATAGCTTAGTGGTGCACAGGGATGCGACTGTGAGTGTATAAATACGATTGAAAGTACGAGGACTTATGACGAGCCTCAGTTAGACCTCTTGACATCTAACCCTAGGACTTATGATGAGCCTAGGATACTAACAATCCGATTTGGTTTAAGGTGCACGAGGGCTTAGGAGTGCCTCAACTGGACCTCTTGATATCCAGTCCTAGGGCTTATGACGGGCCAAGAATGCGATTGTGAGTACGAGGGCTTAGGAGTGCCTCAACTAGACCTCTTGATATCTAGCTATAGGACTTATGACGAGCCTATAATACTAACAACCCGATTTGGTTTAAGGTGCACGAGGGCTTAGGAGTGCCTCAACTGGACCTCTTGATATCCAGTCCTAGGGCTTATGACGGGCGTAATAGACACCAAAAATTCTCACCCCATAAAGCAAATTTCGAATAATAAGAGGGGTCGTCGCCTTTCTTTTTCAAAACGTATTAGCGTGCGTGCCGAAACAAAACCATCGTTTTTTAATCCTTTTCAAAGCATTTCGTGAAAACGCGATTTGTTCAAAATGAATTTCCAAACGACAATGTTTTTAAGGAATTCAGTCAGTTCAAATTAAAGGTCTAGTATTATATCTTGCGTTTGCATATTGAATTCTGACATAGTTTAGCTGGTTAGAGTGTTCACTTGGGAACTTGCAAATCCTGAGTTCAAAACTTGCAACAAGCCGGGGGTGGTTTTATTTTTCCCTGTAACGTGGACGAGAGCTTTAGTTTTATTTCTTGCAGTGACATATTGAGTTCTGTTCTAGCATAGTTGGTAAGTGTTGGTGTGGAGAAGGGTATAGACCGAGGTTCGATACTCCAGAAGGACCAATTCCTGCATTTTTTTAACTGTGCCCAAGTTTCCAAACTTGACCTGAAGACAAACCCGACCCAAACACGTGTCGACCCGGGTCAAACCCGACCCAAACAATTAGTAAACCCTAATCCCCATCACTTGCATTATAAAACACCCACAAACCAACCCTACTGGGGGAGACGGCCGACAACCTACAGCATCCCACGTTTCTTCTCTGATGTCTAAATATTCCATTCTCTGTTGTCTAAATATTCCCTGGTCTTCCTCGATTTCAAAAAAAAACCCCATGTCTTACTCCTCTGTTCCCCGAGCACATTCTCTCAACCGATGGTAATTTGGCAACCTCACCGGCGAATCAACAGCAAAATGAGCTCTATCCTCACTTAATTCTGGCTCACGCGAATAAAGCCTAAACAATCCCATCTCCTTCATTCCCGGTACCCAGAACAAGGAAGATACATGTTCGGTATTCTTCGTTCTCTTCACGTAGCTGACATTGACTACCAAGGAGCGCACAAACGAATACGCCTTCCTCAGCCTCTTCCACAAACCAACACTGCTCTATTCCTCTGTTGGAAGCTAGTTTTCGAAGCAGTAGTCGTCGTCCTCTCTTCATTTTTCGTTTCGTTAAAACTCCCGAGTCGGGGCTTCGAATTTCTATTTCGCATGCCCCTAGTCTCCGTGGAGAACAAGAAAACGGTTTTCTGATTTCCACACATCACTGTGTATTTTCCTCGTATAATCCCAGAGTGAACTGTAAGAGGTTTGGCTTTATGTTTCGGTTTCGTTAGAAGTTTGATGTTTAGAGTGACATTTTGTTTCGTTTTGTTGCCATGCTTTATATTTGCTTCGGTTGTATTATCTTCATTTCTATTTTTTGTATCTCACGAGCAAATGACCAGAGTTTTAATTCTAGATGCTATTTGATCGTTCTCATTTTTTTTAGTACCTCCTCCCTTTACTCTTCTTACTGCTTCTGCTTGTATGCGATTTTCTGGGTGAATGCCCTGCCTGGTATGGACGTTGAAGTTCATGAACAGGAGAAGGAAGCGTACATAATGTTTGGTTTTATACATTTGAATCCATCTGTTCATACACTGCTGTAATAATAACTTGTGAAGGGAAGTAGACCGGTCCATTTCCAGTCTTGCGATTACTGGGTCCGGTTAAGTGCTCGAGTTCCTGGAAGTACCACCAAGCTGAAACAGGTTTTATTTCTTCTTTGTTGTGAATCTTCCAACAGAACCCCAGAAACTCTCACCAGTTTAGATCTCATCTATCTGTTTGTGTCGTGTGTTGTACAGGAGATACTCGATTTCTTTTTTGTGCTTTGCAGGGCGTCGACATCATCACTGAATCATCATGAGCATACCGATATCTCATAATCTAGGCTCCTATTATTCATCCCTTCAACCCTTCATTTATGGTTTCATTTCTTTGTGTTGATGTTATGCTGCCTAGTCGATGTCTAATCCAGAACATCTGTTATTTACGAATTAAACTTTGCAGGAGATTCCATCGATTCCTGGTACATGACTCCTCTAACCCAAATCATCCTTTGTTTACTGTTTGAATGGGTGTTATCTACCAACGACGATATTGTCTGTTTGTCAATGCTACTATATGAATGTAATCCTGTTTGGTCGATTTGAACTCGTGCAGATATCCTTTTGTTTTTACTCTGCGCTATGTTGTCCGAGTTAGCTAATGCCTTGATATAAGACGTTTGATCTCGTAATCCTCACGCATGTCTGTTAATAGCTGCTTCTGGTTAGGACCTTACTGAAAGGGGAGATTTAAGCGCGTTCAAGGAAAATATGTATGTAGGAGAGGGGTAATGAATCTGGTAGCTAAAAAAAGGAGTCACCGTTTGCCTGGTGTCCTTTTTGTGTTTTCAGTTAAAAGACTTTGTTGATCAGTTTTATGTCGGGTAACTGATGAATCGAGGAATAGTCGGTTGCCGAAGCAGAATGGAAATAAAAGAATGAAAGAAGAAGTTCTTGGCGTGTTCTGTAAAATGTTTAATTTGTGTATAACTCTTATCTTTTGTATTTGGCTGGCGATTGGTAATCGTTAATAAGATGATTTAATCTAATCCTGGTGTGCTTTATGAACTCTTTAATTAGGAAGAAATTGACTCGTTTGTTTAAGTATAACTTATCTGCCTTCTCTGATTCAATCTGTAGTTCATTTATGTTGTTTGCTCTCGATGTACTCTGTGTTGTACGTATCCTCATTATACATTCAATTTACTGTATACCCAATTCATCTTTGTATTCTGATCTTTATTCATTTAAGCCCTAGTTATCACCCTTAGGACCTTTCAAATTGACAGAAAAGTTTTGGATGCATTATCGCTCCACACCTAACGTCCTCATTCGTTTCGTGGGGCAATAATCTCCTATAACTTCAGAAAACACTCAAACCATCTTTATATGTATATAAGAACAAAAACTTCAAAAAAACAAGCCCTTAAGGCTATTTTATGAGGGCTTAGGATGCGAAACCACTCCATGCCTAGCGGATCTTCATCCGTTTTATGTGGGTGGAATCCTCCTTTGCCTTCGACCCATCCCTAATCAGGAGTTAATAAACAAACCAAATAAATCGATTCCTCTCACTTGTTATATCTCACAAATCAGTCCCAACAACATTTTTTCAGCCCAATCACAAATAAAGCCCACATAAAAAAGGGGCCACTTCAGCCCAAATCCAACAAGGCCCAATTTTGGCCCAACTCCAGCAAGGCCCTTTTCTTTCGGCCCACTCTAAATAAGGTCCAAATTTCAACCCAATTTCCAACAAAACCCAGAACGGGCCCCAATTTAATTCCAAGGCCCAATTCAATCCCATTTCAGCCCAAATCAAAAGGCCACTCTGAGGCCCATTCAAAACCCACTCAGCCACAGAGTTCATAAATCCCATTTCAAGGCCCCAGCCCATTTCGAGGCCAAAGCCCAAACAAGCCCATCAAGCCCATTCGCCCACTAAGCCCATTCGGCCCATCAAGCCCATTCGGTCCAACTTTGACCAATCCAAACTTTGACTTGGTCTAACTTTGACCACCTGACCTTTGACTTTGACTCGTCCAACTTGATTGACCCCACTTTGACCTTGACCCAACTTTGACTGGGTCCAACTTTGACCAATCTGAACTTTGACTTTGACCAATCTGAACTTTGACTTTGACCAATCTCAACTTTGACCTATCCAACTTTGACCTGGTCTAACTTTGACCGATTCGTTTTTCAACCCCAACCCGAATTCAAACCAACCCAATTCAAACCCAACTCATTTCAATTCAGTCCAATTCCATTCAACTCGAATTCAATTCATCCATTCAAACTCACTTGTAAATCCTGTTCAAATTTCAAACTCAAAAATCTCTCTCCTAAGATTTCAACAATCATTTTATCAAACTTCAGCAAGTTTTTCAAAAGAAACCATTTTGTGGAATTTTAAAGGAAAAACTCTTCTCACATCACAGAAAACTCTTCTCAAACGCAGAAGTTCTTCTCACATATACAGAAAGTTTTCTCCTAAAATCATTCTCAAAATCAGTGTTTCTTCATCGAGAATTCCGAACAACTTCACAAATTTCCTAACTTAGTTTTCAAACCCAAATAAATTTTTTCGGGGAACATAGGAGTCTAACACCTTCAAAGAACGTTTCTTCCTAGTTAGACATTACTCGTTTCTCCTCAAATAAAATCCGAGGCGGGGCACTGGGGTCGTAACATCCCTTGTCGCAGTCTGGATCTCTTTAGGCGGGCATTAGGGTGACAAACCTCCCTAATTGCAGCCTAGATTTTTACAGGCGGGGTGCTAGGGATGTAACTGTCTTCCTAGTTGCAGCCGGGATTTTAGAATCGTCTAACTCCCTTCCGCTCGATTTCAAGGTTTTCGGTTTTAACGTTTAAAACCCGGGGTTAGAGACGTTATAGGATCTGACCGAGAACATCTCATTCATGGTGTTTTTCTCTCTAAATCCTATTTTTCGACATAAATTCATTGCCCCATCTTTCGAGCCTCGGCACTTACCATTAATTAAGTATCGTGTTCGAGGGGGTACATAGGGTAATCCCTCGGGATTATCCGCCCTTTTACACAAAAATGACTTTTCGGTTTTAACTTTAAGGGAGACGATTTGACAATCATTCCTCCAAACAACTTACCCATCATCATCTCATTTCAAATCCCGAAATATCCCAAAACCTCAACTCTTTTCGAACCTCGAACCCAAAAAAAACCCAGGATCTCTCCCAAATTCCAATTGCCTCACATACTCAAGTCATCATTCAAACTCCAATTCACCTTAAATTCAAATCATCTTGCGAATTCTAGTTCTCTCAAACTTCTAACTCTCACAGGCCCGAGCGCCTCACAGACTCGAACATCTCAATTTCTCCACCATTTAAGATTCAAGCGTCTCACAGACCCGAGCGTCTCACAGCCTTGATATCCCATCCCATCCAACATCCGTCTCATAGACCCGAGCGTCTCACAGACTAATCTCTCACACCCAAAACTTCAAACCCTTCAAAACTTCCAAAACCCTAAAACCTGAACTACTAAGGTCTGATCTCAACAGGGAGTTGAGTACGTAGGCAACCCACACAGGGTGCGACCCCACATCAATCAAAATGCCATTTTCACTCAGCCATCTCACCTCCAAACAACCCCGTATTGTCTCACAGACCCGAGCGTCTCACAGACTTTGTTATCCCAATGATTCGAATGTCTCACAGACCTCATCATTTCAAATTCAAATGCTTCACAGAGTTGAGCATCTCATAGACCCTTGCACCTCAAACTTCATAGCAAGCCCGACAATCTGTCAAACCTCACAATAGACCACAAATCTCTTTGACCCTTCAAAGACCCAAAAGGTCAAAACTCTACTTCCTTCGAAACCCCAAAAACATCCAAATCTCCAAAACCTGACTACGTAAGGTCTGATCTCAACAGGGAGTTGAGTGTAGGCAACCCACACAGGGTGCGACCCCATTCCAATCAAAAACCCCTTTTCTCCACTCTAAGGTGTTCTTCATACCTCTCAAAACATTCAAATCCCCTCTAACTCCCACAAACCCTCGATTTCTTCAACTCTCAAATCAGACTCCTAATCTTTCATTCTATACTCATTCGAATTCACCAATTATTCTTCTTGTCGCTAGCTTGGCAGAAAAGCTGGCCTCATCCACTTGTTTTCTCTTCTCCTGTCCTAATCCTATCCTTGGCTTTGAAATGAATCTCTCTAAAAAGGTTTTGAAAGCAATCCCGACAATTGGAGACCGAGGTTTCCTCGGGCACCAATCCGAAGTCGTGGTCGTTGCCACTTCTAAGGGGTGTAACCCAGTGCGAACCCACACAGAATCTCTGAAATAACCAGATAAGTCCTATCCATAGGCAACAATCAGAGTCAACCAGGTTCTTAGAACCCTTATCCTCCCTTCCTAGTTCCTTAGGTAAACTAGGTGGCGACTCTAGTCATTTCATTTCGCCCTTAGGGCACAAGTCCGCGTGGAGCCCATTGAGAGCGGGTGTAGTGTTCACTAATACCTCCCCATATGCTTTCTGGGAAAGACGGACGATAGTAGGTATTTGAGGGATGCCAGAATAACGGTTTTCACCCTCCACAGAATGGCATTTTAGGATCTAGGCTTTCAGTCAGACCATATTTAGATAGACCCCCTCATACCGAAAAATCACCCTCCACAGAATGGCGACTCTGCTGGGGAAAACTTGAGTAAGTTTTTCTCAAACTCAAGGAAGACTGAACTCCATTCAAATTGTCGGGACTTCCACACTTCTTTCAAAACCTTCAAGAGATTCTTTTCAAAGCCTTTAGGATTATTCTACTCCACACTTTGAGTGTGTATCTGATGAGGACAGATAGGATTTTTAGATCCTCAACAAACATGCAACAATTGGGTTAATAATTAGCTCACATTTAGAAGAGACACTTTAGGACTGAATAAAGCTAACTTCCCTTTAGGTTAATAAACAACCAATTTGGAATCACTATCCTCAAGATAAAACTCTTAGCAAATAGGTTGTTGCTAACTTCATTTTGGTTTATTTACTGCTTTCATATTGCGATTGTGGGGTGCATGGGTGGGTAGCTTAGGACATGCATTCCTCTGTGTCACCCGATTTACCCACGATGTCACGGGATCCCGACCGGTCCACGGTCGATTCCCCATGAGCTAGGGTCACTCTCTCAGTGAACAAACCCACGAGGCGGTACGATCTCCGATCAACACCTCGGGCTCATGATCCAAAAATATCCTCCATTATCCGAGTCAAAGCCAGCATATAGTGAACTCTGAGCTTTTAGTGTCCAGCTACCTGATCCGGTGTCTAAGACGGGTTTATGGGAGTCACCCCTTTGTATGCCGCCTGTCTGACCGTCCTTCTGCCTTACCCTGAAGATTGTATGGGCTCAGTTCTCCATTATTCACCTGCACCACGAGTGTCTCTAAAGCCCAATGTCACGCTATACGTCCATAGAGGATCCCGTATTTACCGGATACCCATACATGGCACAACGTAGTCAGTGAATAATTTGGACTTTAGACACACTTGACCGTGCAGGTGACGAGAGACCCGTTCCCATACAATATTTCCCCGAGTTTTCCGAAAAGTGGGGTGTTGTCGGATCATCACTGGCCGTGGCGTATGTTTCCTTATCATCTCGGGTGTCCTGACCTTTCGAACTTAAGCACTCCGGACTTTCTTGATAACGTGCCCCGTAAAGGCATAACAGAGAAAAAACCCGAGAGATGAACAGTGAAGGGACGATGGTTCCCCCGGTGAAACGGAATCATAATTGACCTGGAAAGTGATTATCCCAACATTAACACTTACAGCTCCACATCAAATATAGCCACATTTACTTCATGTGATACAAGTGTGCAAACCGCTTTTTCGAACCAATATCTTTTAAGTTCTACAAAACGTTCGGAATTCTCTTTTGAATATCTCCTAAAGCTGTTTTACGAGCTCGTTCAATTCAGAATCCCACCTAATTTCTACTCATAAACACTTGGGGTTTTAGGACCCATCACTTCATCATTGAAAACCTTTGTTTCATTAAAATGTTATTTCCAAAACAATTTTCAAAAATAGATTTCGAAAACCTACTTTCTACAAACGAATTTCAAACAACATTCTTCACCAACATGATTTTCAAAATAGTTTTCGAAAACAGTTTTCAAAATTGAATTTCACAAACGTATTTCAAAATAAATGATTTAGTCCCCATGTTGTGACCCGCTATTTTTTAAGTTCAACCCACCTTCAAGAGTAGCGGTCATTACTGTGGAGTGTACTAGTCATTTCGTGTTTTCACAAAAGTGGTGGATTTTCTCAACGATTTTGTGCTCGATCATTCACTTTTCCTTTCTCAAAAAACGCCCCTCATTTTCCTCGCTAGAGCAAGTGGAGTGCATGAAGATCAACAACAGCAGTTTAAACCAAAAATCAGAGGTGCACCAACCCGAGTCAAGCGGTATGAAGACCAGTAACGACTGTTCGAGTTCAAACTATTGAAAATCAGAAGAACACCAACCGTTCTATTTGATCACGGTACTGCTTCAAGAGCCTGAAAACGATCGAGCATCCGGTCAAGCGCCCAAAAAACGAAGCGAGCAGTCGGTCACGCGCCTGAAAACGAGCGAGCAGCCGATCAAGAGCCCGAAGATGAGCGAGCAGCCCATTAAGAACCGTACGAGCGTGAGCAGTCAGTCAGGAGCTCGAAGACGAAGCAGAAGAATTCGGGAGAAGTTTTTAAGCTAGAACTTCCCCATTTAATGACTTTTAGAATTGATGTATAGGTTTTCCCCTAGCATTCTTTTCTCTCTTGTCCATTTCTGAATAGATTACATGTATAGGTTTACATTCCCTGAATTTATTTAGATCAATGTGTATAGGGTTCCCCACTCCCTATTTTATTGCGAATGACCGAGCGTCAAAGTATGAGAAAATCCACCACTTTGAAAACACGCGTTTTCAAAAGTTGTTTTCTAAAACTTGGTTTCTTTTGGCATGCACATATAAAAAACGAATAAGGACGACCCCTCTATATATTCGTCAACTTTGCTTTATGGGGTGAAAATTCACGGTATCTACAGGAGGCATCCCCTAACTAAACAACACCAACAAATGCAACCGTGCACAAAGCAAAACACATGCATTGCATTCATGACAAAAAAAAGAGAAAGGAGTCACTTGCACTTCCAGTCATTTCAAATCCATCAATCATTCACGAGTCTTGTCTACCTCAAAATTTGCACAGTCACGTGTTCCATTCTAACCTTGTCACACACACTTTCATCCCAATATCTCGACCGCTAGAGCCCGGTCTCAGAGGGATAGAAAAGAAAACCGAGTTCAAACCTATCCCACTCAGAACCACCATGCGCGCCAGTGACTAGAAGGGAAAGAGCGTGTCATACCGTGGGACCACCATGCGGGAGTTGTCACTCCCTAAAAATCCAAAATCCAAAAACCAATCACCAACCCGACCACACTCGAGAATTACTTCTCCTACAACAACCCCGACAAGTCAACCACCTTCAGGGCCAACGATGATGGGATGAGCTTCATGAACTGTGAGCTGAATTCGACTCAGGCGAGACTAGGCATAACCTTACCACTCATGCATTGCATTCAAAAACAAAATAAACACAAAAAAAAACATTCAATCAACCATTTCCATTCACCATCTTCAGCATTTCATGCATACTATATGTAGTAATCCCATATTACCACAATATATTGCATGGTGGATAGTTGCATTTGCATACTCCCGTATCAAAACAACGTCTTTGGCAAAAATCTTGATTGATTGTTTGAATAGAGAGTGTGAACCACTTAACTCTTTACCCATCAATGAACACAAGGGTCTAATTAAAATCAGCACCACAGACCAAGTGAGTAGTGTGCGAAGAGCGGTATTTTCCCTTGAATTCTGAATGAGGATATTGGACAATCCACCGAGCGATGAGGGCAGATAGAGCGAGTCCATAGAGGTAAAACCATGAGCGACTTGTGTATTCCTTCAGCACATGGAGAGGCACAATTCATAGCGAGATCAATGTCGATAAACAGGATACGAACTGTGATTCATGCAAAGATCCAAGAATAGTAAGAAGACAATCA
Organism: Limonium bicolor; assembly: GCA_023374045.1. Classification (NCBI taxonomy): domain Eukaryota; kingdom Viridiplantae; phylum Streptophyta; class Magnoliopsida; order Caryophyllales; family Plumbaginaceae; genus Limonium; species Limonium bicolor. The sequence continues at coordinate 275,881,328 of CM041777.1, forward strand.
TTGACTAATGAGAATGACGAGGCACTTAGGAATAAAAATCTCCACAAAACCAAAAAGCCTTGACTACCCTTTACATCATCTCTTAGTGAGCCCCGCTGAGCCTTTCATGAAAAACTCTTTCTTCAAAAAAAAAACTCCACAATATGCCACCCCACATATACACACTTACCCGTGCAATAGAGGATCTAGAAGGAGCCGGAGCCATGACCCCTCCCCACCATCTTTCACAAAAAAAAACAACAAATGAAATGTTCGAAGAAACCAATGGGTCAATGCAACTCCAAAGCCAAACACCAAAAAAGAACGCCAAAAATGTTCGAAAATATCAACAGGTCAATGCAACTCCGAAGCTGAAAGCCAAAATACAAAGTAGAGAACGCTTGAGAAAGTTGATGAGCCAAATGCAAATTTCAGAAAACAAAATGAGAAGAAAGTTCAAACCGTGCGCCAGAAGAGGCAAGAAGGAGAAATCAAATCCAAAGGACCAATGATGTCCCGTAGAAATCAATAAAGGTTATCAAAACCCGTCTAATTATACCACCCATGGCAAAGGCGAAACATATCCTCTATTGCACAAAAGCTCCACTACTCCCAAATTGATCCTCCAATCCCATGTGACATACATCATACCCCCATCCCCGTTACAACCCAATAAAGACCTCTGACTCATAAGTCGATGAGCGTTAACTGAAAGTATCGGATCTGAAACATGAATCATAAGTTTCGTACTTGTTATCAATATGTCCCTTCATACCAAAGGGACCATGAGCAAATGAGTGTGACCTACACCACAAGGTCTTATGAGTGCGAGTGAATCTTCATTCTAAACACCAAGACATAAACAGCCTACCCCGTTGCGGGTGAGAAATTTGTGAGGATCGGAAGGTCCAGAACCTCAAAAGGAATTCTAAGGAAAATACTGCTCCGACCATCGAGAGTATCATCACACCATTAGCACACACAGCTATACTCACGAGAGATTGACCCGCATCCCTCCATGAGAGGAAAGTGATTCACACATTCCAATTCAACAATCACTCAAGATCGAGCCGAAGATGTTTTATATTTGTAAACCTTGTATTAATAGAGATAGGGCCATACCTTTTCTCTAAAAATTGCATATGCATTTTGCATCGTACCTAGCATTTAATACCTGCATGCATCATAAGCACTCCATCATCAACACCTGACTAGTAAGAACTCTACCTAGTCTCGCTGAAAGTCGACTTCAGTTGCAGTTGTTGAAGCGTAACTTTTGATCAAAAGATGTCAACTGGAGCCATCCCAGACCATCATCAAGCTACCTCGAACCATCTCGGAGCCACCCTGGGCTATCCTCGAGCTACATCGAACCAAACTAAAGCCATCCGAGGTCGTATAAAGACAATTATGGAGCCATCCAGTGTCATGCTCAAGCCTCATCAACACCATATCCAGAACCAAACTGGAGCCATGCGGGAGCCATCATCCGACATTGAAACCATCCTTGGAACTACACAGGGGGCATCCTAACAGTCTGAGAACGATACGGGAGCCACCTCAATCCATGTCAGAGCTATTTCATCACTAGGGCCTTGCCTACAGAGTATCGAACTACGCATGGTCTGATCTCAATATGGAATTGAGTACGTAGGCAGCCCGTCCAGGGTGCGACCACATCAAAGGCGAAAACTTCCCTTTTCCTCTTCCTTTGGCGTCATCGAAGTGAACCAACCAAAGCATCGTCATGCTCAATCGCACAAGTCATCCCGGAGCCATCCATGGAAATCCTGGAACCTTGATGAGAACTACGAATAAAGTCATGCAGTGTGTTTCATCATTTGCCCATAAAAAACCATTCACCCACCACAAAGTCCACAAAAAAGAAAAATCCCATCAAATCGCAACAAATCCATCGCTGGAGCCATCAAACTACTTCGAAAATTTTTCAACCAAACCTGTCCACCACATCGAAGTATTTCAATCACATCAAAACCCACCAACCACCCAAATGATCACATCCCATCAAAAACGCACCAACCATATCAAACCCACCAACCATCCGGAGACCATTGGTCACACCGGAGCCATCCGCGCATACCGGAGCCATCCGTGCATACCGGAGAAATCAGTGCATACCGGCGCAATTAGTGCATACCGGAGCACTTAGTTCATACCAGAGCCATCAACGCATGCTGGAGCCATCTCAGATCCTTGAAGCCATGCCAGAGCCATCCCGAAGCTTCAAAGCAACTCTTAAGCCACCAGCTCACATAGAAAAAGAATCTACATCCATAAACAGGGAGTCCCAATCCAACCAGCGCATTTATTTTTAACCATCTTACATTGCATAACATTTGCATTCACCCACAAAGTTCATTCACTATCCAATGCATATTCACACCCGCTAGGCAGCTATTACGCTACTAGTGCGGTCCCGTCTTTTCCTCCACTAGGCAGCTATTACGCTACTAGTGCGAGATCGTTTCATATCCGCCTGCTAGGCAGCTATTACGCTACTAGTACGGTCCCACATTTTCCTCCACTAGGCAGCTATTACGCTACTAGTGCGAGATCGTTTCATATCCGCCTGCTAGGCAGCTATTACGCTACTAGTACGGTCCCACATTTTCCTCCACTAGGCAGCTATTACGCTACTAGTGCGAGATCGTTTCATATCCGCCTGCTAGGCAGCTATTACGCTACTAGTACGGTCCCACTTTTCCTCCACTAGGCAAGCTATTACGCTACTAGTGCGAATCGTTTCACATCCACCTGCTAGGCAGCTATTACGCTACTAGTACGGTCCCACCACTTTTCCTCCACTAGGCAAGCTATTACGCTACTAGTGCGAATCGTTTCATATCCGCCTGCTAGGCAGCTATTACGCTACTAGTACGGTCCCACATTTTCCTCCACTAGGCAAGCTATTACGCTACTAGTGCGAGATCGTTTCATATCCGCCTGCTAGGCAGCTATTACGCTACTAGTACGGTCCCACATTTTCCTCCACTAGGCAGCTATTACGCTACTAGTGCGAGATCGTTTCATACCCCTAGGCAGCTATTACGCTACTAGTACGGTCCCCCCTTTTCCTCCTAGGCAGCTATTACGCTACTAGTGCGCAAGATCGTTTCACATCCACCCTAGGCAGCTATTACGCTACTAGTACGGCACCCCATTAAAGTATTATAGGCTCGTCATAAGTCCTATAGCTAGATGTCAAGAGGTCTAGTTGAGGCTCGTCATAAGTCCTCGTACTTTCAATTGCATTATAGGCTCGTCATAAGTCCTATAGCTAGATATCAAGAGGTCTGGTTGAGGCTCGTCATAAGTCCTCGTGCACCCCAAACGACCCTATTGTTAGTATTCTAGGCTCGTCATAAGTCCTAGGGTTAGATGTCAAGAGGTCTAACTGAGGCTCGTCATAAGTCCTCGTACTTTCAATCACATTCATACACCCACGGTCGCATTCCTATGCACCACTAGACCATTGTGAGAATTTTTGGCGTCCCGTCAACCTTGATCCAATTCTACAAGGGCTTGTAGAATTAAATCAAGGGGAGCCATCTGTAGACACCAAAAATTCTCACCCCATAAAGCAAATTTCGAAATAATAAGAGGGGTCGTCGCCTTTCTTTTTCAAAACGTATTAGCGTGCGTGCCGAAACAAAACCATCGTTTTTTAATCCTTTTCAAAGCATTTCGTGAAAACGCGATTTGTTCAAAATGAATTTCCAAACGACAATGTTTTTAAGGAATTCAGTCAGTTCAAATTAAAGGTCTAGTATTATATCTTGCGTTTGCATATTGAATTCTGACATAGTTTAGCTGGTTAGAGTGTTCACTTGGGAACTTGCAAATCCTGAGTTCAAAACTTGCAACAAGCCGGGGGTGGTTTTATTTTTCCCTGTAACGTGGACGAGAGCTTTAGTTTTATTTCTTGCAGTGACATATTGAGTTCTGTTCTAGCATAGTTGGTAAGTGTTGGTGTGGAGAAGGGTATAGACCGAGGTTCGATACTCCAGAAGGACCAATTCTGCGTTTTTTTAACTGTGCCCAAGTTTCCAAACTTGACCTGAAGACAAACCCGACCCAAACACGTGTCGACCCGGGTCAAACCCGACCTAAACAATTAGTAAACCCTAATCCCCATCACTTGCATTATAAAACACCCACAAACCAACCCTACTAGGGGAGACGGCCGACAACCTACAGCATCCCACATTTCTTCTCTGATGTCTAAATATTCCATTCTCTGTTGTCTAAATATTCCATTCCCTGGTCTTCCTCGATTTCAAAAAAAAACCCCATGTCTTACTCCTCTGTTCCCCGAGCACATTCTCTCAACCGATGGTAATTTGGCAACCTCACCGGCGAATCAACAGCAAAACGAGCTCTATCCTCACTTAATTCTGGCTCACGCGAATAAAGCCTAAACACATCCCATCTCCTTCATTCCCGGTACCCAGAACAAGGAAGATACATGTTCGGTATTCTTCGTTCTCTTCACGTAGCTGACATTGACTACCAAGGAGCGCACAAACGAATACGCCTTCCTCAGCCTCTTCCACAAACCAACACTGCTCTATTCCTCTGTTGGAAGCTAGTTTTCGAAGCAGTAGTCGTCTCGTCCTCTCTTCATTCTTTTCGTTTCGTTAAAACTCCCGAGTCGGGGCTTCGAATTTCTATTTCGCATGCCCCTAGTCTCCGTGGAGAACAAGAAAACGGTTTCTAAAATTCCACACATCACTGTGTATTTTCCTCGTATAATCCCAGAGTGAACTGTAAGAGGTTTGGCTTTATGTTTCGGTTTCGTTAGAAGTTTGATGTTTAGAGTGACATTTTGTTTCGTTTTGTTGCCATGCTTTATATTTGCTTCGGTTGTATTATCTTCATTTCTATTTTTTGTATCTCACGAGCAAATGACCAGAGTTTTAATTCTAGATGCTATTTGATCGTTCTCATTTTTTTTAGTACCTCCTCCCTTTACTCTTCTTACTGCTTCTGCTTGTATGCGATTTTCTGGGTGAATGCCCTGCCTGGTATGGACGTTGAAGTTCATGAACAGGAGAAGGAAGCGTACATAATGTTTGGTTTTATACATTTGAATCCATCTGTTCATACACTGCTGTAATAATAACTTGTGAAGGGAAGTAGACCGGTCCATTTCCAGTCTTGCGATTACTGGGTCCGGTTAAGTGCTCGAGTTCCTGGAAGTACCACCTAGCTGAAACAGGTTTTATTTCTTCTTTGTTGTGAATCTTCCAACAGAACCCCAGAACTCTCACCAGTTTAGATCTCATCTATCTGTTTGTGTCGTGTGTTGTACAGGGGATACTCGTTTTCTTTTTTTTTTTATGTTTTGCAGGGCGTCGACATCATCACTGAATCGTCATGAGCATACCGATATCTCACAATCTAGGCTCATTTTATTTATCCCTTCAACCCTTCATTTATGGTTTCATTTCTTTGCATTGATATTATGCTGCCTAGTCGATGTCTAATCCAGAACATCTGTTATTTACGAATTAAACTTTGCAGGAGATTCCATCGATTCCTGGTACATGACTCCTCTAACCCAAATGATCCTTTGTTTGCTGTTTGAATGGGTGTTATCTACCAACGACGATATTGTCTGTTTGTCAATGCTACTATATGAATGTAATCCTGTTTGGTCGATTTGAACTCATGTAGATATCCTTTTGTTTTTACTCTGTGCTATGTTGTCTGAGTTAGCTAATGCCTTGATATATGACGTTTGATCTCGTAATCCTCACGCATGTCTGTTAATAGCTGCTTCTGGTTAGGACCTTACTGAAAGGGGAGATTTAAGCTGCGTTCAAGGAAAATATGTATGTAGGAAAGAGGGGTAATGAATCTGGTAGCTAAAAAAAGGAGTCACCGTTTGCCTGGTGTCCTTTTTGTGTTTTCAGTTAAAGGACTTTGTTGATCAGTTTTATGTCGGGTAACTGATGAATCGAGGAATAGTCGGTTGCCGAAGCAGAATGGAAATAAAAGAATGAAAAGAAGAAGTTCTTGGCGTGTTCTGTAAAAAATGGTTTAATTTGTGTATAACTCTTATCTTTGTATTTGGCTGGCGATTGGTAATATCGTTAATAAGATGATTTAATCTAATCCTGGTGTGCTTTATGAACTCTTTAATTAGGAAGAAATTGACTCGTTTGTTTAAGTATAACTTATCTGCCTTCTCTGATTCAATCTGTAGTTCATTTATGTTGTTTGCTTTCGATGTATCTCTGTGTTGTACGTATCCGCATTATACATTCAATTTTACTGTATACCCAATTCATCTTTGTATTCTGATCTTTATTCATTTAAGCCCTAGTTATCACCCTTAGGACCTTTCAAATTGACAGAAAAGTTTTGGATGCATTATCGCTCCACACCTAACGGGTCTCTCATTCGTTTCGTGGGGCAATAATCTCCTATAACTTCAGAAAACACTCAAACCATCTTTATATGTATATAAGAACAAAAACTTCAAAAAAACAAGCCCTTAAGGCTATTTTAGGAGGGCTTAGGATGCGAAACCACTCCATGCCTAGCGGATCTCTCATCCGTTTTATGTGGGTGGAATCCTCCTTTGCCTTCGACCCATCCCTAATCAGGAGTTAATAAACAAACCAATAAATCGATTCCTCTCACTTGTTAATATCTCACAAATCAGTCCAACAACATTTTTTCAGCCCAATCACAAATAAAGCCCACATAAAAAAGGGGCCACTTCAGCCAAATCCAAACAAGGCCCAATTTTGGCCCAACTTCCAGCAAGGCCCTTTTCTTTCGGCCCAACTCTAAATAAGGTCCAAATTTCAACCCAATTTCCAACAAAACCCAGAACGGGCCCAATTTAATTCCAAGGCCCAATTCAAATCCCATTTCAGCCCAAATCAAAAGGCCACTCTGAGGCCCAATTCAAAACCCACTTCAGCCCACAGTTCATAAATCCCATTTCAAGGCCCCAGCCCATTTCGAGGCCAAAGCCCAAACAAGCCCATCAAGCCCATTCGGCCCACTAAGCCCATTCGGCCCATCAAGCCCATTCGGTCCAACTTTGACCAATCCAAACTTTGACTTGGTCTAACTTTGACCAACTTGACCTTTGACTTTGACTCGGTCCAACTTTGATTGACCCCACTTTGACCTTGACCCAACTTTGACTGGGTCCAACTTTGACCAACCTGACCTTTGACTTTGACTCGGTCCAACTTTGATTGACCCCACTTTGACCTTGACCCAACTTTGACTGGGTCCAACTTTGACCAATCTGAACTTTGACTTTGACCAATCTGAACTTTGACTTTGACCAATCTCAACTTTGACCTAATCCAATTTTGACCTGGTCTAACTTTGACCCGATTCGTTTTTCAACCCCAACCCGAATTCAAACCAACCCAATTCAAACCCAACTCATTTCAATTCAGTCCAATTCCATTCAACTCGAATTCAATTCATCCAATTCAAACTCAACTTGTAAATCCTGTTCAAATTTCAAACTCAAAAATCTCTCTCCTCAGATTTCAACAATCATTTTATTCAAACTTCAGCAAGTTTTCAAAAGAACCATTTTGTGGAATTTTAAAGGAAAAACTCTTCTCACATCACAGAAAACTCTTCTCAAACGCAGAAAGTTCTTCTCACATATACAGAAAGTTTTCTCCTAAAATCATTTCTCAAAATCAGTGTTTCTTCATCGAGAATTCCGAACAACTTCACAAATTTCCTAACTTAGTTTTCAAACCCAAAATAAATTGTTTTCGGGGAACATAGGATGTCTAACACCTTCAAAGAACGTTTCTTCCTAGTTAGACATTACTCGTTTCTCCTCCAAATAAAAATCCGAGGCGGGGCACTGGGGTCGTAACATCCCTTGTCGCAGTCTAGATCTCTTTAGGCGGGGCATTAGGGTGACAAACCTCCCCTAATTGCAGCCTAGATTTTTACAAGGCGGGGTGCTAGGGATGTAACTGTCTTCCTAGTTGCAGCCGGGATTTTAGAATCGTCTAACTCCCTTCCGCTCGATTTCAAGGTTTTCGGTTTTTAACGTTTTAAAACCCGGGAGTTAGAGACGTTATTAGGATCTGACCGAGAACATCTCATTCATGGTGTTTCTCTCTAAATCCTATTTTTCGACATAAATTCATTGCCCCATCTTTCGAGCCTCGGCACTTACCATTAATTAAGTATCGTGTTCGAGGGGGTACATAGGGTAATCCCTCGGGATTATCCGCCCTTTTACAACAAAAATGACTTTTCGGTTTTAAACTTTAAGGGAGACGATTTTGACAATCATTCCTCCAAACAACTTAACCCATCATCATCTCATTTCAAATCCCGAAATATCCCAAAACCTCAACTCTTTTCGAACCTCGAACCCAAAAAAACCCAGGATCTCTCCCAAATTCCAATTGCCTCACATACTCAAGTCATCATTCAAACTCCAATTCACCTTAAATTCAAATCATCTTGCGAATTCTAGCTTCTCTCAAACTTCTAACGTCTCACAGGCCCGAGCGCCTCACAGACTCGAACATCTCAATTTCTCCACCATTTTAAGATTCAAGCGTCTCACAGACCCGAGTGTCTCACAGGCCTTGATATCCCATCCCATCCTAACCGTCTCATAGACCCGAGCGTCTCACAGACTAATCTCTCACACCCAAAACTCCTTCAAAACTTCCAAAACCCTAAAACCCTGAACTACGTAAGGTCTGATCTCAACAGGGATTTGAGTACGTAGGCAACCCACACAGGGTGCGACCCCACATCAATCAAAATGCCATTTTTCACTCAGCCATCTCACCTCCAAACAACCCCGTATTGTCTCACAGACCCGAGCGTCTCACAGACTTTGTTATCCCAATGATTCGAATGTCTCACAGACCTCATCATTTCAAAAATTCAAATGCTTCACAGAGTTGAGCATCTCATAGACCCTTGCACCTCAAACTTCATAGCAAGCCCGACAATCTGTCAAACCTCACAATATGACCACAAAATCTCTTTGACCCTTCAAAGACCCAAAAGGTCAAAACTCTACTTCCTTCGAAACCCCAAAAACATCCAAATCTCCAAAAACCTGAACTACGTAAGGTCTGATCTCAACAGGAGTTGAGTATGTAGGCAACCCACACAGGGTGCGACCCCATTCCAATCAAAAACCCCTTTTCTCCACTCTAAGGTGTTCTTCATACCTCTCAAAACATTCAAATCCCCTCTAACTCCCACAAACCCTCGATTTCTTCAACTCTCAGAATCAGACTCCTAATCTTTCATTCTATACTCATTCGAATTCACCAATTATTCTTCTTGTCGCTAGCTTGGCAGAAAAGCTGGCCTCATCCACTTGTTTTCTCTTCTCCTGTCCTAATCCTATCCTTGGCTTTGAAATGAATCTCTCTAAAAAGGTTTTGAAAGAAGGCAATCCCGACAATTGGAGACCGAGGTTTCCTCGGGCACCAATCCGAAGTCGTGGTCGTTGCCACTTCTAAGGGGTGTAACCCAGTGCGAACCCACACAGAATCTCTGAAATAACCAGATAAGTCCTATCCATAGGCAACAATCTCAGAGTCAACCAACGGTTCTTAGAACCCTTATCCTCCCTTCCTAGTTCCTTAGGTTAAACTAGGTGGCGACTCTAGTCATTTCTGCCCTTAGGGCACAAGTCCGCGTGGAGCCCATTGAGAGCGGGTGTAGTGTTCACTAATACTCCCCATATGCTTTCTGGGAAAGACGGACGATAAAGTAGGTATTTGAGGGATGCCAAGAATAACGGGTTTTCACCCTCCACAGAATGACATTTTAGGATCTAGGCTTTTCAGTCAAGAACCATATTTAGATAGACCCCCTCATACCGAAAAATCACCCTCCACAGCGTAGAATGCGATTGAGAGTACGAGGACTTAGGAGTGCCTCAACTAGACCTCTTGATATCTAGCTATAGGACTTATGACGAGCCTATAATACTAACAACCCGATTTGGTTTAAGGTGCACGAGGGCTTAGGAGTGCCTCAACTGGACCTCTTGATATCCGGTCCTAAGGCTTATGACGGGCCTAGAATGCGATTGAAAGTACGAGGACTTAGGAGTGCCTCAACTAGACCTCTTGATATCTAGCTATAGGACTTATGACGAGCCTATAATACTAACAACCCAATTTGGTTTAAGGTGCACGAGGGCTTAGGAGTACCTCAACTGGACCTCTTGATATCCAGTCCTAGGGCTTATGACGGGCCTAGAATGCGATTGAAAGTACGAGGACTTAGGAGTGCCTCAACTAGACCTCTTGAAATCTAGCTATAGGACTTAATGGGCCTATAATACTTTGATGGAGTTGTACGAAACTCGCTGTGGTGAAAGGTTGATCTGAAGTTGTTTGTGGTGGTAGATTGATTTGAGGATGGCTTTGATTGTGGATTGATCCGGGATTGGATGCTTTTTGGTTGTTTTTGTGAGGGATGTGATAGTCGAATGTTTTTTTGTTGATGTGGCCCTTGACTTTGTCAGTATGGGACTTGTGTTTCAGTTTTGTTTTAGCAGTCTTGCCCGATGTGCACTATAGTTTTGGGATTTGATAGAACTCTTGGCTCCAGAGTTTCGAGATGGCTCCGGTATGGCTCCTAAGTTTTTTTTGTTTTGGTTTTGGTGATTTTGTAATCGGTCTTTGAATGGATGGTTTTTTTTTAATGAGTGACTTTGAGAACTCGACGGTTTCGATATGATTGGGTGGCTTCGATATGATTCGAGGGCTCCGGTATGATCGGATGGCTCTGGTGCGGTCAGATGGCTCCGGTTTGATTTGTAATTCCCTTGTGAGCAACGGCTCTGGGATGGTTGGTGGGTTTTGATGCAGGTAGAGATTTTTCGGGATGGCTGGTGGATTTTGCTTTGGTTTTGATTTTGAGTCGAATGGTGGGTTGATGTGATTAGTGGATTTTGATGTGTTTGACGACTTTTTGATCATGGATGGGTGGCTTCTTTCCGGCTATGACTTCGGGGTCCTCTCATGATGGCTCTAGGATAGCTCGGGATGGCTTCGGGAAGGGCTACGAGATGGCTCTATTTGGTGATAGTGAGGAACAAAGGGGGATTTTTCCTTTGAAGTGGTCGCACCCTGGGCGGGCTGCCTATGTACTCAATTTTGTATTGAGATCAGACCATACGTAGTTCGAAATTATGTAGGCAAGGCCATGGTAACGAAATGGATCCGGCATGCACTGATGGCTCCGGTTGACGTTTGATGGCTCCGACATACACTAATGGCTCCGGTGAGGCCAATAGTCCCGGGGTGGTTGGTAGGTTTGATATGGTTGGTGTGTTCTTGATGGGATGTGATCATTTTGGATGGTTGGTGGGTTTTGATGTGATTGAAATGCTTCAATGTGGTGGGTAGATTTGGTTGAAAATTTTTGAAGTAGTTTTGATGGCTCCCGCAATGGATTTATTGTGATTTGATGGGATTTTTATGGACATTGTAGTGGGCGAATGGTTTTTCATGGGCGAATGACGAAACACAGTTGCATGACTTTATTAGGAGTTCCCATCATGGTTTCAGGATTTCATTGGATGGCTCCGGGATGACCTTGTGCCAATTGAGCATGACGACGATTTGGTTGGTTCAATTTGATGACAACGAGGGGAAAAGGAAGTTTTCGCCTTTGATGTGGTCGCACCCTGGACGGGCTGCCTACGTACTCAATTCCATATTGAGATCAGACCATACGTAGTTCAATATTCTGTAGGCAAGACCTTGGTGATGAAATAGATATGATGAGGATTTGAGGTGGCTCCCGTATTATTGTCGAACTGTTAGGATGCACCCTATGTAGATCTAGGGATGGTCTCTGGGACGGTCCCAATGTCTGAGGATGGCTCCCGCATGGCTCAAGTTTGGTTCTGGATATGGTGTTGATGAGGCCCGAGCATAACACTGGATGGCTCCGGGATTATCTTCGCACGGCTTCAGATGGCTTTAGTTTGGTTTGATGTAGCTTGATGATGGCTTGAGATGGCTCCAGTTGCCATCTTTTGATCTAAAGTTATGCCTCAACAACTGCAAGTGAAGTCAATTTTCAGCGAGACTAGGTAGAGTTCTTACCAGTCGGATGTTGAAGGTGAAATGGTTATGATGCATGGAAATACTAAGTGCTATATGAGATGCAAGATGCATATATAGTTTTTTTTTTCTTAGAGAAGGTGTGGCTCTATCTCTATTACTATGAGGTTTACGAATATAAGACATCTTCGGTTCGATCTTGAGTGACTGTTGAACTGAAATGCGTGAATCGCTTTCCTCTCATGGAGGGATGTGGGTCAATCTCTCGTGAGTATGGCCGTGTGTGCTAAATGGTGTGATGATACTCTCGATGATCGGAGCAGTATTTTCCTAAGAATTTCTTTTCGAGGTTCCGGACTTTTCGACCCTTACAAATTCCTCACTTGCAGTGGGGTAAGTTGTTTATGATATGGTGCTCAGACAGGAGATTCACTTGCACTCAGAAGACCTCGCGGGGTGAGGTCATACTCATTCGCTCATGGTCTCTTAGGTATGATGGGACATGTTGATAACAAGTATGAAGCTTATGATTCATGTTTCAGATCTGATACTTTTCAGTTAACGCTCATCAACTAACGAGTTAGAGGTCTTTTATTGGGTTATAACGGGGTTGAGGGGTATGATATATGTCACAAGGGACTGGAGGTTTTATTTGAGTATTGTGGAGCTTTTATGCAATAGAGGATATATTTCACCTTTGCCATTGGTGGAATGATTAGACAGGTTTTGATAACCCCTTATTGGTTTCTGCAAGACATAATTAGTCTTTTTGATCTGGATTTCTCCTCCTTGTCTCTTCTGGTGTACGGTTTTCACTTTCTTCTACTTTTTTTCTTTTTTTGAAATTGCATTTGGCTAATCGGTTTCCTCAAACGTTCTTTGCTTTGTATTTCAGATTGATCTTCTCGCACATTTTTTGGTGTTTGGCTTTGGAGTTGCATTGACTCACTGGTTTCTTCGAACATTTCATTTGTTGTTTTTGTGAGAGATGGTGGGGGAGAGACCATGGCTCGGGCTCCTTCGAGATTCTCCATTGCAAGGGTGAGTAAGTATGTGTATGTGAGTTGGCATGTTGTAGAGTTCATAGAAAAAGGTTTACCTTGACAGGCTCAGCGAGGCTCACTAAGGGATTATGTTCGGGAAAATCAGAGCTTTTTGGTTTTGTGATTTTGATTCCTAAGTGCCTCGTCATCCTCATTATTCAGTGATTGTTTTCTTACTACTTCTCGGATCTTTGCATGAATCATAGTTCGTATCTTGCTATCGACATCGATCTCACTCTAAAGTATGCCTCTCCATGTGTTAAAGGAAAGCATAAGTCGCTCATGGTTTTACCTTGATTGGCTCTCTCTACCTTTCCTCGTCGCTCAGTGGATTGTCCAAACACATAATCGAAATTCAAGAGAAAATACCGCTCTTTGCACACTACTCACTTGGTTTGTGGTGCTGATTTTGATTGGACCCTTATGTTCATTGATGGGTCGAGATTAGTGGTTCACGTACTCCGTTCAATCATTCTCTCAAGATTTTTCCCAAAGATGTCGTTTCGATACGAGTATGCAAACACAACTATCTACAATGCAATCTACTGTGATAATGGAATTACTACGTATAAGATGCATGAAATGCTAAAAATGATGAAGAAGATGGTTGACTTTTGGATTTTGACTGAATATTTTTTTGTGTTTTTCGTTTTGGATGCAATGCATGCGTGGTAAGGCTACTCCTAGTCTCGCTTGAGTCGAATCAGCTCATGAAGCTCATTCCATTACTATTGGCCTTGAAGGTGTAGCTGTCGGGGTTGCTGTCGGGTTAGCGATTCTCAAGTGAGGTTAGGCAGGTGATTGGCTCCTGGATTTTTGGAATTTTTAGGGAGTGACAACTCCCGCATGGTGGCCCAACGATATGACGGAGACTGCATTTTTTGGATTTTTTGATGTATGATTTTTTTGGATTTTGGGGAGTGACAACTCCCGCATGGTAGCCCCACGATATGATACACTATGCGATTGGGAAAGGTTTAGCTCGGTTTTCTTTCTATCCCTCTAAGATCGGGCTTTGGCGGTCGAGATATGGGGATGAAAGCTGGTGTGTGGTATGGTGACAATGAAACACATGATTATACAATTTTTCTGAGGTGGACAGGACTTGTACGAGCTTGACGAATTTGAACTGACCGAGAATACATGGGACTTTTTGTAATGAATGCAATGCATGCGATTTGCTTTGTGCTCGGTGTTGTTTTTTTTGTTGTTGTTTATTCGGGGATACCTCCTGTAGATACCGTGAATTTTCACCCCATAAAGCAAGGTTGATGAATGGCATATAACTGTGAGGGGTCGCTCATTATTTGTTCTTTTCATTATACGGGCATGCCAAAAGAAATCAAGTTTGGAAAAACAATTTTGAAAACGTGTGTTTTCAAAGTGGTGGATTTTCTTGATATGAATTTCAACGCTCGGTCATTCACAAATAAAATAGGGAGTGGGGAACCCTATACATGTAATCTATTCAGGAATGGACAAGAGTGAAAAGAATCGCATGGGAAAACCTATACATCATCAATTCTAAAAAGTCATTAAAAGGGGGGAATTTTGAGCTGAACTTCTTTTGAACTCTCCTGGTCCGTCTTCGAACTTTTGGCTGACTGTTCACGCTCGGGCTTCTGGTTGGCTGTCGCTCGTCTTCGGCTCTTTATTGGTTGTTCACTCGTCATCGGGCTCTTGACCGGCTGCTCTCTTGAGTTCAGGCTCTTGCAGCGAAGCAGTATTGTGATCAAACCAAACGGGTTGGTGTTCTTCTGATTTCAACAGTGTGAACTTGAACCGGGGTTGCTGATCTTTGTGTCGCTTGACTCAGGTTGGTACACCTCTGGTTTTCGGCTCGAATCGTTGTTGGTTTTCATGCACTCCACTTGCTTCGATGAAGGAAAATGAGGGCGTTTTTTGAGAAAGGAAAGGTTAATGATCAAGAACAAAATCGTTGAGAAAATCCACCACTTTTGTGAAAACACGAAATGACTAGTACACTCCACAGTAATGACCGCTACTCTTGAAGGTGGGTTGAACTTCAAAAATAGCGGGTCACAACATGGGGACTAAATCATTTATTTTGAGATACGTTTGTGAAATTCAATTTTGAAAACTGTTTTCGAAAACTATTTTGAAAATCATGTTGGTGAAGAATGTTGTTTGAAATTCGTTTGTAGAAAGTAGGTTTTTGAAATGAAATTCATGGGAAGTAGTGTTTGAAAATCATTTGTAAACAGTAGATTTTTGAAATTTATTTTTTGCAAGCTGTTTGATAAAGTTTGTTTTTTTAGGACTTTGATTGAAATCGGCTTTGAAAGTGTTGTGGAAATAACGATTTTGAAATCATTATTTTTCGGAAATCATTCGAGATAAACGGCTTTGAAGAGATTTCATTAGAGCGTGTTCGACATGATTCATTTTCTGATTTTTGCTAATTTTTAAAACATGATCACACATAGATGTAAGCGCAAAATGAGAATCGTGGCTGATTTTATGTGGAGCTGAGTGCGAATGATTGGGATAATCACCTTTCTGGACAATCGGTGCTCCCATACCACTGGGGCAACCGTCGTCCCTTCACTGTTCATCTCTCGTGATTTATCTCTATTATGCCTTGTGGGGCATGTCATCAAGAAAGTCTGAAGTGCTTAAGTTCGAAAGGTCAGGATACCCAAAGTGATACAGTCACACGAGCCACGGCCGGGGATTATCACAACATACCCACTTTTGGGAAACGTGAGGAAGTACTGCATGGGAACAGGTCTCCCCTCGTCTGCACGATAACGTGTGTCTAAAGTCCAAATTATTCGCTGACTACGCTATGTCATGTATGAGTATCCGTAAATACGGGATCCTCTATGAATTTGTAGCGCGACATTGGGCTTTAAAGACACCCGTGGTACAGAGGAATCATGGAGAACTTAGCCCATACAATCTTCAGGGTACGGCAGAGGGTGGTCAGACAGGCGGCATACAAAGGGGGTGACTACCCATAAAACCCGTCATAGACATCGGATTAGGCAGCTGGACACTGAAGGCTCAGAGTTCACTATATGCTGGCTTTTGACTCGGAGATGGAGGATATGTTTGGATCATGAGCCTCAAGGCGTAGGTCTTGGACCATGTTACCTCGTGGGTTAACTCCTTCTAGGAAGGACCCAACTCATGGGGAATCAACCGTGGACCGATTGGGATCCCGTGACATGTGGACGAAGTGGGTGACACAGAGGAATGCATGTCCTAAACTCCCCGATGCAGCAATGGGTTGACTCCTTCTAGGAAGGCCCCATTTACAAGAGCAATAAATAAGCAATAACAATTAAAATATTATGTAATGCATGAAGAGCAATAAACATAAGACAGTAAACACACAACAGTAAACAAAAGTGAAGCATGTAAATGTCAAAGAACACATGTGGCTACTCAAGGCCAATGTCTAACTCTGAACTCCCATCCTAACCATCCTCTCAAAGCACACTCTAAGTGTGGAGTAGAGTAGTCCTAGTGGCTTTGAAATGAATCTCCTAAAGGTTTTGAAAGAAGCTAGGGAAATCTCGACAATTTTGAATGGAGTTCAGTCTTCCTTGATTTTGAGAAAAACTTACTCAAGTTTTCCCCAGCAGAGTCGCCATTCTGTGGAGGGTGATTTTTCGGTATGAGGTGGTTCTATCTAAATATGGTTCTTGACTGAAAAGCCTAGATCCTAAAATGTCATTCTGTGGAGGGTGAAAACCCGTTATTCTGGCATCCCTCAAATACCTACTAAATCGTCCGTCTTTCCCAGAAAGCATAAGGGGAATGCTAGTGAGCACTACACCCGCTCTCAATGGGCTCCACGCGGACTTATGCCTCTATAAGGTGGAATTGACTAGAGTCGCCACCTAGTTTGACCTAAGGAACTAGGAAGGGATGAGAAGGGTTCTAAGAACCATTAATTGACTCTGATGATTTGTTGCCTATGGATAGGACTTATCTGATCATACTAGAGATTCTGTGTGGGTTCGCACTGGGTTACACCCCTTAGAAGTGACAACGACCACGACTTCGGATTGGTGCCCGAGGAAACCTCGGTCTCCAATTGTCGGGATTGACTTCTTTCAAAAACTTTTTAGAGAGATTCATTTAAAAGCCAAGGATAGGATTAGGACGGGAAGAGAGAAAGAGAGTGGATGAGGCGAGCTTTTCTGTCGAGCTTGCGCCAAGAGAGGAATTGTTGAATTTGGATGGGTATGGAATGAAAGATTGGGAAAATTCTGAGGTTGAGTGAATAGAAAAGACTTGAAGTCTAAGGGTTTGAAGTTTGGGGGAGCCGAAGAAGGTTTGAGTGTTTTGAGAGATATGAGAGCCACCTCAGAAAGGGAAAAGGGTTTTTTGATTGGGATGGGATCGCACTCTGATGGGCTGCCTACGTACTCAACTCCCTGTTGAGATCAGACCTTACGTAGTTCATGGACCTTTAGGATGGCCGGGCTTTTTGAGGTGATCGAGGATTAGAAGTGGTTGTTTGGAGGGGAGATAGCTGAGTGCAAAAGGGTATTTTGATTGATGTGGGGTCGCACCTTGTGTGGGTTTCCTACGTACTCAACTCCCTGTTGAGATCAGACCTTACGTAGTTCACTTTTTGGAGGTTTGGGATTGTTGGGGTTTTGAAGGAATTAGGGTTTTGACCTTTGGGGTCTTTGAGGGGTCGAAGAGGTTTTGTGGTCGTTTTGTGAGGTTGACAAATTGTCGGGTTTATTTTGAAGTTTGAGCTGTGAAAAGTCTGTGAGACACTTGGGTCTATAAGACATTTAAAATCTTGAGATGATGGAGTCTGTGAGACGCTCGGGTCTGTAGGATGATCAAGGCTTGAAAGGGTAATGAATTTTGAAGGCGTTCGGGTGTGAGAAGCTGAGGGTTTTTTGAGGTGTTTGAGTTCGCTGAGTCTATGGAGATGTTCGAGTTCGTTGAGCTACTAAGACATTCGAGTCTGTTGAGCTGTTGAGACGTTCGAGTCTGTTGAACTGCTAAGACGTTCGAGTCTGTTGAGTCGTAGAGACATTCGAGTCTGTTGAGCTGTTGAGAAGTTCAAGTCTGTTGAGCTATTGAGACATTCGAGTCTGTTGAGCTGCTGAGACGTTCGAGTCTGTTGAGCTGTTGAGACATTCGAGTCTATTGAGCTACTGAGACATTCAAGTCTGTTGAGCTATTGAGACATTCGAGTCTGTTGAGCTGCTGAGACGTTCGAGTCTGTTGAGCTGTTGAGACATACGAGTCTGTTGAGCTGCTGAGACGTTGGAGTCTGTTGAGCTGCTGAGACATTCGAGTCTGTTGAGCTGCTGAGACGTTCGAGTCTTTTGAGCTGTTAAGCTGCTGAGATGTTCGAGTCTATTGAGCTGTTGAGACATTCGAGTTTGTTGAGCTGCTGAGACAATTAGAGATTCGAGATGCCTGAGTTCAAAAGAGTTTGAAGTTTCAAGGAGTTTAAGATTTATGATGTTTGGAATTATTTGGGATTGAAATGAAGTTGAGTTGATTGGGAATGAAGAGAATTTTGAATTGAATTGGATTAAAATTGAATTGATTCTGGATCGGAATTGGATTGAATCTGATTGAATTGGATTGAAATTGAATTTGAATTTGATTCGGAATTGGAATTGAAGTTGAATGGGATTTGAAACTAAATCAGGATCAAATTGAGGCAATGAGCCAGATTTGGGCCCTAGAGATGGACCAGGTTTGGGCCTTGAAATGTGGGTCGGGTATCTGGGCATTGAAATGTGGGCCGGACTGGGCCCTATGAATGAGCTAGATTTTAGGCTTAGAATTGAGCTTGGTTTGGCATTTGAAGTTGAAATTGGAAGATGATTTGAATCTATGAGGCAATTGAAGCTTGGAAGGAGTTTGAAGTTTTATCTTGGAACTTTTGGAAGCATTTCAAAGCTTTGTGAGATTGAAGTGTGTCTAATGAGTGTCTGAAGAGTATTTAATGTTGGGTGCGAAAACCTTTGATTTTGAAGAATTCATGAAGAATATCTAGTTTCAGAGTATGAGAGGATTGATTTTTGAAGAGTGTATGATGAGTGAGTATGAGAGGGATTGATGTTGAAGTGTGTTTGATGAGAGAGTTTGATTTTGAAATGTGTTTGATGAAAGAGTGTGAAAGAGATTGATTTTGAAGTGTGTCTGCTGAGCGAGCTTGCTTTTGCCGTGGCCTTTGCTGAGCGAGTGTGCCGGGCTTGCTTTTGCCGGGTGTTTGGTGCGCGTTTGCTTTTGCCTGTTTTGCTGGCGCGTGTGCCCGCGCCTGCTTTTGCCGTCCCTTTGACTTCGTTGGCTTTTTTTGTTTGGCGGCTGCTTGCCTGATTGTGCATTTTTTCTGACTTTAGAGGATGATTTGGAAAATTTTAAGGGAAACGGGTATTCCTCACATGGGCCGTGTCTAGGGCCCGTATTCATGGAGGATACCCAAACCTAAGGCTTTTCTAAAGTGGGCAACCTAATGGGCTTTCTAGGGCCACCTGCTCTAGCCCGTTTGGCTGGTTATGGACTTAGCCTGAACAAAATTAGATCTGGGTCAAGAGTTACATGGGCCCAAACAGGATCATACATTTACAAAATCATAGGCAAGGAATGATGAACAAATGATATGTAGAGATGAATTCCCAAGGCTATATAAACAAATATACATGTGGAAATGGATTTTAAAAGCTTAAGTTATGTATGTATGAAATGAATTTCAGAAGTAGTACGAGAAATGTATATACAAGAACGAATCATCAAAGCTATCTAGGTAGCGATTCAGAATTATTTAAATCTGAAACTCTCAAAACTAACAAGATGAGTCCTACTGTATGGGTTGCTAACCAATTTTTAGTCTTATCCTATTTACTATCTTTCAATAGTCAATCAAAGGTTGCAAGCAAGAGAATAATGTGACGGTTATGAGATGAAGTCACAAAAATGAATAAGTCATAACACTACAGTCTCACTTGAGCTGCTATGGGGGGTCGCATCGACGCCGCCTCAGTTGAGCTAAAAGGATCAGCAAGAAGTGCACCAACCGTTACACGTGTTTGAAGTGGAGACCCCGGTAGTCCAAGCCCAAAGTCCCATTTTTTAGTCTTATAGCAATTTCCCGTTCCACGAGCGTTATGTACATGTCAAAGAACAAAGACAAAGATATGCGAGAGTAGTTAGTAATGAAATGTAAGAGGGTTGGGGTGTGTGCAATGGGATCATACGGCCCCTCTCAATGGGAAGAAAGGGGGCAATCTAATCATCTCCCACACCCCAACCGAGAACATAGAATAAAGTTTCAAGCTGCCAGCGAATGCTATGAATTGTAAAATAAATCATGCATTGGGGTTGCTACTCAGATTAATTTGTCATCTTAGATTATGATTCAACCAAAGTGTAGTATCTAAGATAGGGGTTATGAGTCATGTGGGATCATACTAGAAGGGTTTATATCATTTCCCTCTAAGATGAATAATTAATAAGGACCAACCAGCCAGCAAGTGATTTATCTTAACGATCATAATATTCAGGCAACTATCACTTAATTCATGTTCTTATCTAAGCGCGAGGGTCAAGTAATGCTAGTCTCAACTTAATTTCCAAACCATATCAATACGCGAGGAGCAATTAAATATCAAATGTGATTAAATCATAGTAGCAGATGAAAGGAGAAAAATTTCCAAACCCATAAATAGTAGGTGTAAGAACAAAGATACCAAATGTGAATCTTCAAGTCCGATCCAAACACCGGGCCCAATATCGAATCCAAAAATAGCACCCTCAAGTCATGCTCCAGTCCAAGACAACAATATGAGTACCTCGGTCAAGTCAAAACCGACACAGTGAGCAAAAGCAATCGTGTAAACGGGCCAGCACAAAACATTTAAGTGCATCAAGATATCAGATCCCACACAAACTCACTAGGGTAACTGAAATCCCGTCACTAAAAAAGATGACCCAAAATTTGCGGCAAGAGATCAAGCGTAAAGAACATCAGTAATTCAAGCATAATCCAAGTCAAACGCGGCGTAACCCAAACGAAGCAAAACAAAACCAATATTCTAGTGTATGTACCTCAGTATGAATACGAAACCAAGTGTAAGGGACAACTCGAATTAAGCAAATAGTGCGACGGAGAAAGACGATGGGTAAAACACTAGGTCACGTAATACGCAAGTGTGCAAACAAAGTCAAAAGCTAGAAGCAACATTGACACATATGTGAAGCGGTTTGGCAAAGCCAGCCAAAACCAAATGCAAGTCGGCTCTAAATCACCAAATGAAAGGAACACCGAGGCCCCAATTCACCAAAAGGCCGGGGTGCAACCCCGCCAAATGTCGGCCAGAACTATACACAGATTACATTCCAGATCGTGGGTCAAAGTGAGCCAGATACACAAATTACATTCCAGATTGCGGGTCAAAGTGAGCCAGAAAACTGAAACGATTATTCAATCAACGTACAGTTCCAGGGGAGGCGATTCATTGTAGATTAAACATCAGCAATCCATAATCAACCGTCATCAACTAAGGAAAGAACTCAGGAGCAAATTGTCCAACACAATTGGCAAGCAATTACTGGTTCCAAATACACCAGACTTTAAGTTCATAATTAACCACATCTAGAACCGTTTCGTATTCAAACACAACATGTTATTCATCCAGACTCATGTGCGAACATCATCGACAACCAAAAGATGTTCAAAAATAAAAATAGAGATGAGACTGAAGAGATGCACCCTCAGAATCTAGAAGATGTGAACCAGAACTTGAACACGAATCAACAGAGAGATACCAAATGCCAACGACAGAGGAAACGCCCGTAACCCAGGGGTTTAAGACAGAAACCCGTAGATTAGAATGCGGTGGTGACGAGGTGGTATCAATCGCCGAAGAGATCCCAAGGCTGGAAAGGATTCTTTGACACTGAAACTCAAAATCACCCTCGATGGACCATATCCTGGAACAGAGAAGGTCGGAACTCCGACGAGGAATAATGAAATACTCCAAACCTAAGTATGCTAAGTAAACATCAAATTATGATGTAGTAAGGCTAAAGTATGCCTTAGAAAGATTGGTAGACAATTTAAACCAAGGAAAACACAAGAAAACGCCTAAAGGGCAATTTAGGCAAAAATGTGCTTTAAGCTTGGAGTGACTTTGATTAGCACCCAAATACCATTATAAGACTTTAGTAATATGCTAATGGACATCTTAAATCAATTACCAAAGAAAACCAAGCTCAAAAACAAGCTTAAACACAAAATGTGCTTTAAGACTCCTTAAAGCACCTTTTTGAGAAATTGTCTTAGAAATGAGTTTTGAGTGGCTAAATGCCCATGATTACACCTTAATCAACATGTGTACTAATTATATCACATTAGGAAGCCTAAATCAATGGGAAACCAAAATTTCACGAATATGTGCACTAATTAGTGAATAGTGCTCAAATAGTGCTAGTTTTGACTTAAGTCAACCTTAATTAGTTAAATGGCCAAACAAGGCCTTATGTGTGTTAATTAGTAAGGGGGGACGGTTTTAAGGGGATGAGTCACCATAGAATTCATCAAATAAGAAAATAAGAAGAGATAAAGTAAAGAAAGTTACTAGTTGCTTTTATAAAGCAAAATATCCTTTATTAGCCTACCTCTCTTCTTCATTTCTCTTCTTCACCAACGAGTTCCTCTTCTTCTTCTCTGTTCTAAACCGTTCCCAACCAGCTCCATACTTGCTCCACCTTGCTTTGTCCATAACTTGCTCATTTTAGCTCCAAATCAAAAACTAAGCATAGATTTCTCTTAGTTAGACCAAGGCCTTGCTTCCTATATTTTCAAAATTTGAAAAGCCTCATTTTGGAGCCATGGGAAATCGCCATTTAAGGGGGAAAATAAGCTTGGAGGGTGCATTAGCTTCTCCATTCTCTTAAGGTAAAGAATATGTAAGAAAAGTTAGGTTTCCACCATTTCTCCACATTACCGAAAATTACTACTCATGGGGCTTCATTTTTATGCCTTGTTCTAGCTTGTTTTCTATTCTCCAAGGGCTAGAGGAGGTCCTTCTTGATTCATATCCAAGCCTACCTTAATACTTCAAGGTAAAATATTCATTTTAAGACCTTAAAACACATTTTTAACCTAAGATTGGATTCCATGAGTTTAGGCATGATGCTTAGTACTCATTAGATTATTTGAATGTGGATTAGAACATTGCCAAGAGGATTAAAGCCTTGGCCGAGATTCATTCAAGAAAATCCCTAAGGAGGAAGTTAAGAGGAGCTTGAGAAATAAGGTAAATTGCTTACCTAATGGTGGTTTAAGGTTTTAAGGGATGAGATTTAGATAAGTACTAATGTAGCTTAGAGCTTACATTATGTAATGGGTTATATAACCTAGGAAAAAGAATTTGAACAAGCTTTTGAACTTGTGACTAAGGAGACAATGAGAATGATTTAGTAAGATAAGTTTAAGATGGATTTTAAGAGCATTATAACTACTATGAGATTGATGGGTGTAATTGCAGGTTGAAAGCTATTACATATGGGAAATTCAGTGTTTAAATTCATGTCATTTAAGGGCCTAAGAGCCATGTCATTTAAAGGCCTAGGAGCCATGTCATTTAAGAGCCTAAGTGCTATGCAATTTAAGATTATTGCACTATATTGAGTTTATTATGAATGAGTTGATTTGGGTGAGAATTATGATGAGAAAAAGGTTTGATGTGTGTGAGATGATTGAATGAGAAAAACCATGCATATGGGCATGATAATATACTAGAGGATCTATGGCAAAATTTGAATGAAAATAAGTTAACAACGGTGTTCTTGAGGATTACAATGACCGAGAGTCGTCTAGGAGGAATTAGAGGTAAGGAGGGTTTAAGATTGTGTACTAAGGATTTGAGTGTTCATGATTGTATTAAGGGTGAAAAACTAAATGTTGGGTATAGAAATATACTAAGGAAGCCATGTCAAAATTTGGAGAGGAAACTAAGTGTTTAAGGTGTTCTAAGGAGATTTTATGACTAAGGAATGTTCTAGTGATCACTAAGGGTTGTTTTGGTGAAAATGGATAAACTATGGAGTCCTTGAGTACTCGGAAGACCTAGGGATGTCTAAGAGGGACTAGGGGTTATAATGGTGAGTTTTATGCACCAAAACCATGGTTAAAGAAGCTAGGAAACTTGTACAAGGTTTGAAGGAAAAATAAGGTATAATGACTTGTAAGGATGTAAGCATGTTCTAGATTATAAACAGCTTTGAGAAGTTTGAGTAAAGCAAATGGGTGTGCAAAATGATGCTTGAGGAGTAGTTAAGATGGTTGTGAAGAAACATAATGATTAGTTGAGGTCTTAGGCAAAGTCACAAGAGGGAAGTGTAAGGAATCAAGTGTTAAGTGTAAGAATTTTGTAAGAAATTGAGTGTCAAGTTTGGTGATTTTTGAGGAAGGTTTAGTGCATGTTTTAAGGTTTTTAAACATGTAGGAAACATGTGGAAAGATTGTGGAATGAGTGGGAAAATATTGGGGTGAATTTGGAGTTCAAAATGAGGAGAAAAGCACTTTGGAAAATAGGTTCTGCTGTGGACCGCCCCTAGGGACCGCCCCTGTGGGGAGGTCCAGGCAAATCGTGCAGGAAATTAGCTTCTGGTTGGGACCGCCCCTGGGGACCACCCCAGAGGGGCGGTCCAGTGCAAAGAAAGAGAAAAAAAATTTGTTTTGGCTTCTAATGATGGGGGTTCGAATGGTAATGGTTTTAGATGATGTTTAGGCCTTGTTTGGTGACATGTAAAGGCCTTAAGTGGTGTAAACAAGTGTTATGAATTCCTAGTAAGAATTGAGAAAGTAGCTAAGGAGTTTTTAGTGGATGTTTAAAGGTGAATTTAAGTGCCTAAATGGTATTAGGACACATGGGGGAACTTGTGGAGAAGTTTGGAGTCAAATGGGAATCTAAAAACAAAGGTCTGGAGCAGACCGACCTTGGGGACCGGACTTACAAGGTCGGTCATGTCTAAAATTTTGTATGGGGATTAGTCTCTGGAACCGACCGAACTTGGGACCGACCTTGACAAGGTCGGTCGGGCTTAAATTTTCAACGGGGAAAACTCTCGGGAATGGACCAACCTTGGGGACTGGACTTGCAAGGTCGGTCGGGGTAAAATTTTCAAACGGCAATAAGTTCTGGAATGGACCGACCTTGGGTAAGGTCAGTCAGTAGGGTCGGTCGACCCTTAAGTTGTAAAAAAAAAAAAAGAAAGAACCCCTAAGAAAGTTTAGAGGTATTAGTGGTACCCCATTAAGAGGGCAATGATGAATAGAGGTATAAAGACCTAAGGGATTAAGATAAGTATAAACTTAAAAGTTTAAGGTTAGGTTGTAAGAATAAGTTGCAAAACTTATGAGGAGTTAGGTGGGGAATCATTATGGGTTAAGTAAGTTAAATAAGTTTAATTAAGTTAAGTGATTAACAACCTAAAACTGAATGAATGTTTTAGGGCTTGAGTATTTGGACTCCAGAAGAGAGTAAGCAACCGAACGACCCACGGTGAACGGTACAGTTCTTCTTGTGACCTGCTTGCTAACGAGGTGTCCCTCGGCTTGTGTGCTATTTGTTTTTGTGTGCTCACTAAATAAGATAAAGCATGCAACCGGAACATTATGTTTATTGTATTGTTGTGTGATGTTTGAAAACTAACACAACTTACCGTGAGAACTTACTAACCAACGTTTAGTAAGGAATTGAGTGAGACTAAGGAACTCCCTAATATTAGTTTGTTATAAACCGAAAGAGGTTAACCAACAAACATTGTCTTGAGACTTCTACTAACTGGAACTTAAGGGGGGAGTGAGGAACCCGGGACTGACTCCGGTCATGCATGCTAAGGAATAAGGGGGTCGGTATCTAAAGCAGATCCGACTTCCACTTAAGGACTTGTCTTCGGACTTGTTGCCTAGGGTCGGTTGCCGGCTCAGCTACATTGGACATACAGTCCAAGGTAGGAGGCATTAAGATGGTGCGGTAGGATCACCTAAATCCTAAATTATAAGATAAGTTGTTTATTCAACCAATGGAGTTAATAGCTCATTGGCTAGGGTTGCTTTTGACCCGACAAAAATAAACATTGAGGTAAGATACAATCATTTCTATTTTAAAGAGTGGTTTGTATTCTAAGATTAAGATAAGGTTTGAGATAAGTTGCAACCATTCCTATTTAAAGGATGGTTTGTATTATAAGACTGAGGTAAGCTACATCCATTCCTTTTTAAAGGATGGTTGTTTTCTAAGACTAAGATTGAGGTGAGAAAAGGATGGACTAAGATTAAGAGGAAACGTAACTTAAGGAGTGAAGTAATTGACTCACTAATTAAGGGAACGCATTTAAGACGTTCATTGTGTTTGAACTTTGATTGTTCATAATTGGTTTGTTGTTTATTGCACCTTCTATTATGTTGTGCATCTAATCAACCTCCATGCTATCGACAATTAGTCTTCGTAGCCACGTTAGCTTGGGGGCCATGAGAGGATCGTACCAGCATTCGTGCTGACCCCCTTTGGGGGCTGTTTTTACTACACAGGTGAACGTTAGGAGGCGGCCGTTGCGAGAGTAAGATGGGGTACAAGCATTACGGGTTAAGTGTGGCCTACGAGTTGTGCATGTACACTCGTATGGCAATTTGAGTTAGTAAGATGTATAGGATGTGAGGGGATTGTAAGAAGGATATGTATTTGGTTAAGATTTGTATGTACTAATGTTCGGTATATTCTGTCAATCAGACCGTGGCAAGGTCCTGGAGTGTATTGAATTCCACTGTGACATTTATATATATGTTGTTAAGTTGCGAAACCACATTTGGATTGAGATGGGGTGTTACAAATAAGAACCAGATAAGAAGCAAAGCCAGAAACGTGAGGGGGGAGCAAGAGGGATTCTCTGAGAAATCGTGCCAGATATGGCCATGGCACCAGCGACTATCGCTTGAGCCAGCATCAAGGGTTTTAGAAGATAACAAGAATCAGAGATGGCCAAACGAACGAAATGAGAGGAAAATACGGTGAGGGAATCGAAAGCTCTGGTGAAGTAAAGCGTGAGAGGATCGGGTTGTCTAGAGGAGAAAACCGATCGATCGATATTGAAGAGATAGTGGTGGTTGTCTTGTTAGGCTAGGGTTTTTTTTGTGGGCTTTGTGTTGTCTGGGCTTGGTAGGTCCAATGCTAGGGGCTGGAATGGGTTTAAGGGCAAGAGCTAGACCGGAGTTCAGTAAAGTGTGGGCTAGGCTCTATCAAAATTTGGATGAATCTGAGTTGAAGTGGGTTTGTATTTTGGGACTGAAATCAGAATAGGATCAGGCCACCGAGAGTGGGCCTTGAAGACTAGATCATGTAAATAACAATAAAGGTAGTGTAATAAAATGAACATAAAAGGATGAAAATAATTGTAAAATTAATAATGATAAAGACAACATAAAAATGAATACTAATGAGTAAAATACATGTAAAATCCAATGAAATGATATAAAGTAAACACGTAATAAAATACCATAAACTAGATAGCATAAAAATGAATATGTAAATAAAATAAAAAACAATATGGTAAGCTAATTAAATAAACGGAAAAGGAAGGGTTTGAACACGGATTGTCACTGGAAATTCATTTTTGAAGACTTGTATTTTTCAAAAATACTTTGAAATTTATTCAAGAATGTTGTCATAAAATGATGGTTTCGCTTTGGCACGCACGTTGATATGTTTTGAAAAATAAAGGCGACGACCCCTCTTATTATTTTGGAATTTGCTTTATGGGGTGAGAATTTTGGTGTCTACAGGTGGCATTGCTCTTAACAGAGCCGCCAAACACTCCTCTGTCAAAGTGACCATCTCCAATTCTTCCATTTTCCTTTTGTTACTCATCAATTCCTTGAGGAATTTAGCATAAGTGGGCATCTGCTTTAATGTGTCAATCAAACAAATGTCAGTAGTCAAATGTTTGAATATTCCCAAAAATTTCTTAAATTGCTCATCCATATGATTTTTCTTGAGCCTATTAGGAAATGGTAATTTTTCTACAGAAGATTGATTATCGAGGGTAGAAGAATCATTAGAAGGAGTATTAGAAGTAGAGGGAAGAGGAGTAGGAGCCTGTGTCTCCTGGGGTAATATGGAGGGAGTTATTTCCTCCATATCATCAGGCATTACTTGCTTTTCTTTTTCTAGAGTCCTGCTCACCTCCCTTCCACTTCTGAGGGTGATAGCGCTTGTATCTGCATTCTCAGTGGTGACGGACTTCGCATGCTCTCTTGGATTAAGTTGGGTTTGGGGTGGTAGTTGATCGGGTGGCCTTGGTTGAGTAAGTAGTTGTTGTATTTGTGACTGCAATGACTTTTGGTCCTTGCGAAGGGCTGAAATCTCTTCTTGAGTATCTCGGGATTTGTTCATTAGCGCCTTTGTCATGTCGAGCATCTCTGCCATCTCGGTTTCTGAATTAGATAGGGGTTTGGGATGGTCGGATTAAAGGAACTCCGCCATAAGGAGTTTGCGAGAATTGCCTCGGACCTCCTTGATAACCAACATGGTTCTAGAAATTTTGAGGGGGTTGGGCACCACGTTTCCAAGGCTGCCTAAACCCTTGCTTGTTGCTCACATAATTAGCTTCTTCAGATGCCTTTAATTCTTGCAATTCAGGGCATTGCTCGAAATCATGTGGTCCACCACACTGTGTACAAGACACATCAGTAGCTGGTAATGAAAACACAGAAGAACGAGTTACCTGAGTGTGTGGTCTTGCATTAACCAC
The DNA here is from genome assembly GCA_023374045.1 of Limonium bicolor. NCBI lineage: Eukaryota > Viridiplantae > Streptophyta > Magnoliopsida > Caryophyllales > Plumbaginaceae > Limonium > Limonium bicolor. The sequence continues at coordinate 275,910,198 of CM041777.1, forward strand.
ATTTTCTTGCTGAGGAAGGGAACTCATTGCCAACTGCTCCACAACTTTCTGCGGGGCACTTACCTTCGTCGACGGCTGGGCGATGCTCTCCAATAACTGCTCATGACTTTTGATCAAATTTATTGTCGCTCTCGCCTATATGGTATAAACGTGGGGTACCGCCTCTTGATCCACCGGTGGTCCAATCTCTGATTTCTTCGAGGGATTCAATCCTACTCAGAAATTGCTCTTCTGGCTTCTTCAGCACATCTGCACCGAGGGAGGATAGCACCACGGTTTTGCACTGGTTTACCAATCCCTTGTAGAACAACTGGAAAAGTTGCTCCTTGGTGAGGTCGTGGTGAGGACATGTCAGAAGCAACCCTATGAACAGGTCCTAAGTCTCAAAGATGTTCTCCGAATAGTCGTTCATCCGTCTCTCGTGATTATCAACAACTTCACTCATTTCTGATTCATCTGGGATAATTGAATTAGCTGATGACTCTGCAGAACAAACTATCTCCTTCTCCCTCATGATTCAGATTGAGCTCTTGACAGATTCGTCTTGTTAATCTCCCAACTTCTGGATTCAGTTCAAATTTTGGTTCTCCCGAAGAATGAATAACAACCATAAAACAAACATTAAATAACAATTAAAGAAAAATAAAAAAATATGCAAACGAGAGAAAATTAAATAAACTAAAATCAATAAAATATACAAACTAAACTAAATCAGAAAATAACAACAAACGAACTACTAAAACGTAAACAAAGAAAAAATAAACAAAGTTAAACTAAATAAATTAAAATAACAATCAACAAAATAGAAATAAAATAAAATAAACGAAAGAAAAATCCTAATAAAATAAACTGAACCAAAACAAAAATAAACAAATACAAGAGAAACTAAAATAAATTGAAATCAAACTAAAGAAAACAAACACAAATAAAATAAACATAAACAAAATAAAACAAAAATTAAACTAGCCTAATTAATGAAAATCCTGGAAACAAAAATAAAATTAGCCTAACTAATAAAATCAGAAACTATCAATCAAACAAAATTCAATATCAAACCTAATTATAACAATTAAACAAAATAACAATAAATTAAAAATAAACAAAAAATAAATAAAAATAAAATAAAAATAAAATAAAAAGCAACCACTAAAAACCAAACTAAATCAAAGAACAATAAAATTTAAAACTATAGATTGAACAAAAATAAAATAAAATAGTAAAAACAAAACTAACTAAAACTAAACCTAAAGCAAAAAAATAAAGAAAAATAAAATAATATAAAGACTAAACTAAATAATGTACCTCCGCGGCAACGACTCCAAAAACTTGTACGAGGTAAACCTAGCACGGCAAGTGTACCGGTCGATTGTAGCAAGTTTTCCTAAAAGTATCCCTCAAGGTTATCGAACCAACGGAGGTGGTGTCTAGTTTGAGTCTACACCCTAATCTAACTAATAAACTGATGAAATCAAATAGCAGAAACATTGGGGTTTTGTTTTGTAGAAATAATATGAACTAAAAAATAAAACAATAAAAATGATGTTCTTAACAGTTTTAAACAAGGAATCATGGTTTACTACTTCCCTTAGTTCTTCAGTTTCCCTTCCAAAGTGTTTTTCTAATTCTAAATTGCAATCTCAGATCTAAATTAATCTATTGTTGGTCTCCCACAAAATAGATTATTACTAGCAATTACTAAATTCTAACTCTCGTTACGAATTTACTGATTAACTAATAGTGTTTAAATCTCATCTGGTTCATAGTCAGCTAATACCGTGGAATTACCGTTTCAAGTTTCAATGGTAGTATTCATATAGTCTATTGAATGCTGTAGTTCTCACTTGTAAGAAATTAAACCAAGTAAACTCAAGCAGTTATAAATCACAAGAGAATTCAATAATGAAACAAGGAATATAGCTACAATCTGTAAAAAAATAATATTTAACACAACATGAAAGAGAAATCATACACTAGGGTTCCATAATAAACCAGAATTCGACTAACTACTCAGACATTGATAGAAAAGAAACAACAATAAGAGAAAGAGAAAACATCAGCAAATCTGTGTCAAGAAACTGATGAGAAATCTGATTTGCTCTGTTGTTCTCCGGTCTTCCATCGAACTGCTGTCTTCCTCTTTCTCTAATCTCTCATGCGGCTAAGGTTTGTCCTCTAGAAGAAAATATCTCTCATTTCCGATTTTCATCAATTTATACTTTGCTCTTTCATAAATTAAATGCTACAACATTTCTGTCCTTGCTACGTCCGGGTTTCCGTCCTGGTTTAATACCCCAACCTCTCATAATTCCCACTCTGTGCGATAGAAATATGCCTGGTCCGAGTCTTTTCCCAGAATGCGAACCCGAACCATGTACTAAAATAGGCAGAAAGTACCATTCTTGTTGGTTCGGGTGTGTTGACCCGAACACATACCCGGACCACACCTAAATCTTGGCAGAAAGGTTATCTTGGGGATGGTCCGGGTCTATAAAACCAAACAAATACCCGTTCCTACTACAAAATGTACCAGAAGCATCATTTTGACTCATGTTCGGTACCGTCTTGATCGTTAAGCTTTTGACACGCGTTTGAAGATCCTTTATCAGCGTTTTTAATATGTTTAATTGTTTAAGCATAAAACCACAAGTGAGGGATAATCTACATATTTAACATTATTGATCACGAAGTGGAGGAATTTAGCATGAATCTCATTAATACATAAACAAATAAAGCACATAAATATGTGTAAATTCGCCGCTTATCACACACCAAATACGATAAATGCAACCAGAGTCCAAATCTATTGCCGGCCAAATTTTGAGGTCCTTCCAACAACCAATACTCCACAATCTTCAACACAACCAGCATGAACACTTTTGGATTTCTCATCCTCCTCTTTTTTAACAATGGGCAACCACACTTATCATGTGCACGACCGGGACAATTATAGCACTTCACCTTGTTTATATTACCCTTTTCCCTTCTTCTTGCCACCATGAGTAGTCAAAGCATCTTCAGATGCTAATGATGACTTGCTATGATGACTTGCCTTTGCGCCCACGACCAGGATCCATCACCTTATTCAAGATCAGGTGATCAACTATCTTAGAGATCTCCGGGGTCTCGCCATTAAAGAGAAGGGCATCTCTAAAATGTGCATAAGAGGGTGGTAAAGAACAAAGCATGGAACATGCCCAAAAATCATCCCCGAATGACACATCATGTTTCTTTAGCCTTGAAACAATGGCCATGAACTCATCAATGTGTGCCCTTAGGGTATCTCCTTCCTTCATCTGACAATCTTGTAGGTGACACCAGTGTACCAACTTGCTCAAGACGCTCTTTGGCATGTACGTAGCTTGAAGCTTATCCCACAATCCCTTTGTAGTGTTCTCATCTTCCACCTCATCGAGCACAGACTCAGATAAGGATAGATGAATTGTACACCACGCTTTGCGATCAAGATTAGCTCATGCATCATCCGCTATGGTTTCAGGCTTACCTTCAATAGTCATCATATTTTCTCTCACAAGAACCACGTAAACGTGAGTCTTCCAATGATTGAAGTTCACACACTGCCTCAACCTCTTAATATTGAATTTAGTATCTGTCATCTCTCACAACTCTGGCAACCTAGCTCTAATACCACTTATTAGGACCGGTGAAGATTTATGAGATAATAAATTTGCACAAAGATAAAAGAGAGTGACACAAGAAGTAATGTGGTTCGACCCAAAGCCTAATCCACAAAAGAAGAAGAACACGAAGATTAGGATTACAAGAGGATCTTAAGAGATTTTTCTCAAACTCCAAATAATGCTATTGTGTTTTCTTTGTATCTTGAGATGTTGTCTTGAACCATGGAGTACAATCCTTTTTACAGCCTAGGATGACTCCCTTCCCTACCCACCTAATAACACTGAACAAGACTTGTAAAGGTTACATAAAGTCAGGTATAATGGTCCACTAACACCCTATAATAAGCCACATTGAAACGAATAAAAGCTTTTCCAAAACTTCTCAACTCCTCCTTTATTTACGGAAAACTTTAATAGACTTCATAACTCCCCGTTTTTTATTCTTATGAGCAACTTAATAATCAAAAAATGAAACATTCAATTAACTTCATAAGAAATGTAATAGATTAAGTCATTATCTTAACAACATTAATTAGTATTATTTTTCTAGATGGCCTTAGATAAAAAGTCTAGTGGGAGACGAGACTACCAACTAGGGTTGGCAATGGGTCGGGTTCGGGTCGGGTGAAGCTTCACCCGCACCTGTCTCCCGTTTCCACCCACTTCACCCGAACCTGACCCGTCACTACGTAAGTTAGGATATGTTTAAGACCGGTTAGAATTCGGTTAGGATCGATCAAAATTGATACTATAAATAGCTTATTTTCTGTTCTTTTACTCTTTCTTTAGGTTATAAGTGATTATATTTCTCAATATGTAAATCCAAAATTAAATAAATATATTTTTCTTCATACAATATAAGATTATAATTTTTAAAATAATAATAAATTTGTAATATAATTGATTAGCCATAAATTACGAAAAACTAATGGACAATTCTTTTAAATAATAAAAATAATATAAAGCCAACCTTGAATTGGCTCGAGACGGCGGTCCCAAAAAAAGGAGGGGAACCGAGGTCGGAGCGATTAAAACTGGTCCCTGCTCCAAAGACAGAGACGGATCAAAAACGAGACCAAGACCGAGATAGATTGCCCCAGTGACGGAGTTAGGAATATAATTGTTGGATTACTGCGAATCGGTAGTTGTATTCTACAGCGAGAAAGAGGGAGAGAGCAGATCGAGAAAGATGGAGTGTGGAGATACAGAAAGAATGTCTTTCTTATTACTTGCTTCTATATGAAAAGAATGGGTACATATATATAGGAGAAAAGAGATATCGAATAAGGAAATAAAATCTAGACTTAATTAGAGAAGGGAAACTAACTAAAATCTAGACTTAATTAGAGAAGGGAAACTAACTAAAATCTAGACTTAATTAGAGAAGGGAAACTAACTAAAATAAAGAAGAAAACTATGAAGAAAGGAATATAATTCTAATACCCCCTCTCAAGCTCTAGGGTCGAGACCATAGAGATTGGATTAGATTACAAAATTCCAGTATAATCATGTAACCCCAACTGAGGAAGAACAGAATGGTATTGTTTCCCTGTAATGACTTTGGTGAAAGGATCCGCGAGCTGTAGACGGCCAGGTATAAACTCCACTGAAATAAGTCCTTGTTTCAGCTTCTCACGTACATAATGACAGTCTAGATCAATGTGCTTAGTCCTCTCATGGAACACAGGGTTTTTGGCTATGTATACCGCTGCCTGATTATCGCATTTGACGGGGACAGGCACAACGGTAGGCACTTCCAGTTCAGATAACAGTCTGGTTAACCATGCTAGTTCTGTTGTGAGTCTTCTCATCGACCTATATTCAGCTTCGGCAGTGGATAAAGCAACGGTGCTTTGTTTCTTTGATTTCCAGGAGATAGGAGAGGCTCCCAAAGTAATAAAGAATCCACTAACGGATTTTCTGGTGGATGAACAAGTAGCCCAATCAGCATCGCAATAGGCGATCATATCGATGAGGCTGCTGTTATTCATCAAGAGTCCGAAGCCAATAGTTCCCTTGACATATCTAAGGGCATGATGAGCAGCACTGAGATGAGCTTCTGTTGGGCTGCTGGAAAATTGGCTTAAGAACTGAACTGTAAAACATAAATCCGGTCTCGTGTTTGTCAAATAGTTTAATTTTCCAACAATTTGCCTATATACAGTGGGATCAGCAAGAGGTTTGCAGTTGTCTTCAAACTTCAAATTGTATTCCATAGGAGCGACAGTGGGTTTGCACTCAGAGTGGCAGAACTTGTTCAATGTTTCCTGGATGAATTTCCTTTGAGTGACAACCACTCCCTCTGGGGTGTTTAAAAACTCCATTCCCAGAAAGTATCGGATTAAACCAAGATCCTTGATTTTGAAAACAGTGTTGAGCTCTTTCTTGACTTTGTTTTTTCTACACTGCTGTTCCCCGTGGCAAGAATATCGTCGACATAAACTAGGATGTATGTGGACTGGCCTTGCTCCTTTTTAGTGAAGAGAGAATAATCGTTGAGGGATTGAGTATAACCAAGGATTTCAAGGAAACTGGTAAGCTTTGAATTCCACTGTCTCGAGGACTGTTTTAGTCCGTATATTGATTTCTTCAACTTGCAGACTCGTTTGTCCCCTTCTTTCAGGTATCCCCTTGGAGGGAGCATGTATACCTCCTCATCTAAATCACCATTTAGAAATGCGTTGTTAACGTCGAATTGGTGAATTTTCCATCCTCTCTTGACTGCGACAGCTAGGAAGGAACGGACTGTTGTCATCTTAGCCACTGGTGAATACGTTTCTTGGTAGTCTATACCTTCTTTCTGGGTGTATCCCTTGGCGACAACCCTTGCTTTATAGCGCTCAATTCCTCCATCAGATGTAAGCTTGACCTTGTATACCCAACGACTACCAATGGGTTTCTTAGTTTTACACGGTTCCACCAGCTCCCAAGTTTGGTTAGCTTCTAACGCATGTAATTCATCATTCATGGCAGAAACCCATTCTCCTTTGGATACTGCTTCTTCATATGACTCTGGCTCGGTTATGTCTTGCTCTAATTGGGACTGAATGCTCATACATCTAGACGGAATAACGTCTGTGAGCGTGTTTATTGTGACGTTCCCCAGAAGGTAATCTTGGAGATGTGCGGGAACATGCCTGATGCGCTCAGACCTTCTGGAAACAGGTGGCTGATTTGCTTGTTGTTCAGCTTGAGATTGATCATCACTGGTATCTGATTGATTGTGAGCCCCCTCTACTTCGATGCCCCCCTCTGTAGTGGGTGTATCTTGATTGTTGTTATATTGGACCACATCAGGGACCCAATCTTCAAAAATAGGATGATGATTTTCGACAGATTGGGTGGTTTGGTCTGGTAAAGGGACGACCAGTCTCTCTATTTCAGAGGGTAAAAGGTATTTCTTCAAGTCAAGATTAAGATGGTTTGGTATTTGTTTGAAAGGAAACAAATTTTCATAGAAAACTACATCTCGATTGACAAAGATATCTCTGGTTTCTAGGTTTAGCAATTTATATCCCTTCTGATGCATGGACTGACCCAGGTAGATACAAGCTGTTGATCTTGGATTGAATTTATTCCCAATTCTGGAGGTGATAGTTGCGAAACACAGGCAACCGAACACCCTTAAGTGTGTATATTCTGGTTTCTTATTGAACAAAATTTCATATGGTGTTTGCATGTTAATTGGTTTACTGGGAAGTCTGTTAATGAGATAGACAGCGTGGAGTATGCACTCTCCCCAAAACTCAAGAGGAACATTGGATTTGAAATATAGAGCCCTTGCTGTCTCAAGAAGATATCTATGCTTTTCTTTCAGCTATTCCATTCTGGGGGGTGTTAGGACAGGTCGTTTCATGTTTAATACCACGCCCCTGATAAAATTCTTTTCCTTCTAAGCTGGTGCCAAGTTCCCTTGCATTATCAGACCTGATCACTTTTATTTTGCAGAAAACTGAGTTTCTACATACTGGACGAATTGTTTAATCACTTGAAAAGCATCACTTTTATTTTTTATCATATAGACCCATGTAGCGCGGCTGAAATCTTCAACAATAGTAACAAATATGAAAAACCATCGTGGGTCTTTACATGAAAGGGGCCCCATGTGTCTACGTGAACCATCTCAAAAATACATGTAGTTTTTATGCTGCTGCTACTGAAAGGCAGCCTATGTCCCTTTGATTTATTACATGCTTCACAGAAAAATTCATCTACATCTTTCTGTCTAATACTATCTATCACATCTAGGCTTCTTAATTTTTCTAATGGCACATGGCCCAACCTATCGTGCCATTGTTGATGACAGAAATTGAATTACACACAGACTCCTTCTCTCTTGTGTAGTATTGCTCGAACTGCTGGATGTCCAAAATGTACAGTCCTTCTTTAACTGTTCCAATTTAAATGAAATCAGTCTTCAATTGGTCCTGCACAAAACAACCCCCACTTCCAAAGGAGATTAAACTGTTTAACTGTGCAGCCAGTTTGTGAACTGATAAAAGATTGAAACTGAATTCTTCAACACAAAGAACATCAGGTAAGTTGAAGTCAGGACATATTTGGACATGTCCAATATAGTCTACAACCTTAATATGATTATCTGGCATTTTTACTTGCTTCATCTTAGCACTTTTCATAATAGAATTCATGATTGATTTATCACAACAGATATGATCAGAGGACCTGAATCGAGAATCCAAAAATCCCTGGACTTATTACTACGAACAGGTGCACTAAGACATAAGGATTTACCTGAAAAACTGCACATGGCAGTTTTTCCTTTTCCATTGAATATCTCATAGAGTTGTTGCAGTTGTTGTGGTGTGAAACCTGCGGTTAACTGATTGTTTCTCTTGACTGTTTTTCCTCATATTCAAAGCTGGTCTGAGCCACCATACCTCTGTTATTTCTCCCGGTCTTATTTCCCTTTGGGAAACCATTCTTTGCGAAGCATTTCTCTTCCAAATGACCTTTCTTACCACAATATGTGCACTGAATTATTTTTCCAGATTTAAAGAAGCAATCTTCCTCAATGTGCCCCCTTTTATTGCAGAAGTTGCAATGCAGATTCTTCTTCTTCTATTTTGCCACTTGTTTTCTAGCGCAGGCCTGTAACTCTGGTTAGCAAAGCTCATCGATTCACTCTCTTTCTTTGTTTCAGTAGGTTGATTTTGGTTTTCTTCTTGCAGCAAAAGAGAGTAAGCTTGTTCGATAGAAGGTAAAGTCTTCTTCATCAGAATGTTACCACGGATAGTTTTATAGGATGAGTTCAACCCCATAAGAAACTCCACCAATCTCTGGTTCTGGTGGTATTTTAGGTTTTCCTTCGATTGCTCACAGTTGCAAGGGGGAGTCGGAAACATCATATCCATCTCATCCCATAGCTTCTTGAGTTTGGTATGGTATTCAGTAACGCTGTCGTTCTCTTGTTTTAGAGAACTAATGGCTTGTCTGATCTGATATAATTGAACACCATTGCTTGTTTCATACTTCGCCAGCAACTCGTTCCATAAATCGCGCGCGGAATTTGCAGTGAGGAAACTCTGAGCTATTGACTCGTCAAGAGCGTGTTCAAGCCAAGATTGAACCAGACTATTACATCGTTCCCATTGATCATAGTTACTGGATGCAGAATCAGGCTTCGTAATCTTCCCATTTATAAATCCAAGCTTGTTTTTGGCAGTAAGGGAAAGGATGACAGCCTTCTTCCATCGTGAAAAATTTTACCAGTAAATTTCCCGGCAATAATCATCCCAGGATAGTCGCTCGGGTGAATATAGTAAGGATCAGAAGCATCAACCTTGGTTGCGCCAACATGGTCGTACATTCGTCAGGATTTGAGTGAGGAGACGAGTCAATTCGTTCTCCCTCCTTCGTTGGCCATGGCTATCGCAGACGGGACGGAAACCCTAGGGATTCGCAGAAGAAAAACGAAGAGGAACAGAATCCTGCTTTGGTACCATGTTGGATTGCTGTGAATCGTAGTTGTATTCTACAGCGAGAAAGAGGGAGAGAGCAGATCGAGAAAGATGGAGTGTGGAGATACAGAAAGAATGTCTTTCTTATTACTTGCTTCTATATGAAAAGAATGGGTACATATATATAGGAGAAAAGAGATATCGAATAAGGAACTAAAATCTAGACTTAATTAGAGAAGGGAAACTAACTAAAATCTAGACTTAATTAGAGAAGGGAAACTAACTAAAATCTAGACTTAATTAGAGAAGGGAAACTAACTAAAATAAGAAGGAAACTATGAAGAAAGGAATATAATTCTAATAATAATCTAGTTTAAAATTAATTTGTTTTTAGTGATGGCCTAGCTTTCTGAAAATACGTGAAGTTACTTTTGTTTTGATATTTTACCGGAAGAAAGGATATAGCCTACAACATGAAAAAAATAACTTTTAATAGAGAAGTTAGATATAAAACTTGTATCACATTTTTAATAGGCTCCTCAATATGTTTTAGCTAGTAGTTTTGAATTATATAAACAATTAAATAAAGGTTCCATGAAGAATTTTTTTAATAATTTCAACGTCAATAATATTAATATAAAATAAAGTTGTATGTTGATTCAATGTTGATAATACTATTTAGTTAGTTTATTTATCCCTGCATTACTTTTGTTGTGTTGAGTCTAACAACTGTATATATAGATGTTATTGTAAGAATCATTTACTATATATTAATGCAACCCTCGGTTTTTAGATAAAATTTTGATAATGGTTTAGGTCATGTTGTTTGATGATGCAATAATTGAGCTATTATTTAGAACATAATCTAATTTACTTAATATTATGTAAAAGGTTGATTGATGATTTTAAGATTAGTATTGTGATCTTTTATTTAGAGATTCGTCAAGTAATAGATATTAATCATGTGTATTTCTTTGATACTGCTACAACAAACACACCATATTGATCAATAGTTAATACATAATCAAAATGTATACTAAAGAACCATTTTTAATTAGCTTTGGCCCCTAAGTTTTGAGTTCTAGCTCCCTTGAAGTTGAACACACTCAACCATCACTGCGCTACCAAGAGGATGATCCCCAACCAACTGAATACGCAAGACTGACTAACGGCGTCGGCAAGTACTCTTACGTACTGTAAGGATCATTAATGGTCTGGCGGTCAGTACTCTTTCTCCTATCAAAAACCTCCCAAAATTCCCAATCCGTCGCTTCTTGTTTCCTGTACCATGTGTTGGAAGACCTACCCAAAAATGTGTCGTGATCACTTTTGTTCACGAAAAAAAAAAATGTGTTGTGATCACTTTGATGTACTGAATGTATTCGGAACATGCATGTGTGGAAGGAGTTGTGAAGCTAGCGTAGCTACCATGTGGTGTGGGTAGGTTATTGCTTCCTTTCTTTTATACTCCTGTTAGGTGAAGAGTCGCTATATATTCCTGATATTTTTCCAATGTCAGGCTATACCATCTTCTTTCCATTTTGTTTGTTATTTGACATGCTTTTTCATTTCAATAAACAAAATAAAATTATTTTTATAAAACTAATTTTACAATATATATAATTTCATATAACATCTTCTTACATAAAAATACTATTATAAATGTAAAAATATATTATCTTACATTATTAAATATATTGAACTTAAACAATATACCCAAAATAGATCAAAGATCCATGGAGGGAGTTTTTTTATAATTAACCAGAGATCCTGAGGTTGATAACCTTTCTCGCCAAGCGGAGGGAGAATATATGGTTCTGTTTAGAATGCGACGACAGTCGACAATACATTTGGTAGTAACTTAGTAAGTTCTCTAGACCAACATTATTAAATTCTTATAACCAGCGGCTATTTGATTTGATGAATATACGTATATATATTACGCACTTTTTGTTTTTGGCTACTTTAGAACTGTAATATTAGCAACATCCAATTAAGTCTACAGTTAGTATTTTTCTTCTTCGGAATAAAATTCTGTACTATAGAACCAGATTCATAAAATATGGCCCGATAAAATTATGGACCTTAGGCCTGTTAACGCACTCTCGCGAAGCCCAACGTTCTATTTTTTTTGTTTAACTTGTTGTTTTAGGCATTTACTATCTACAACAGTAGTCTACAATAGTGGTTCTTCATAAATAAAGACTAAAATAAAAAAGATTAAATTGATGTGGAAAAGAGAGTTGTTTGACTTAATCGCCTATGCGGTCAATTTTTTTTTTCTGCAATCCTTTTAATAAAAATTCAGACAAATTTTTACAATTCACATTCACCAACATACAATCAATATTTTAGAGTTTGCAGTCAAAAAAAAAACCCCGAAAGAAGTGCCCTCACTTCACGCTCTCATTTCCACCTTCACACAAAAAACATCCACTCTAAAACCTCTCAAAAGCTCTCTTTCAGTAAGATTTCATTTTCAACGTTTAAGGTAACGTTTTTCGCTCCTACTTTGATTGTATTTTGTTATTATATGATTTGTAATAGTTTTAGCAATGATTCATATTAAACGGAACTTAAATCGGGCTAAAAAAATTGGGTCGTTGCATATTTATTATCGGTTCGAAACGGACATAAAAGAACGGACCGCCCAACATATTATTCGTTTTTTATCGTCCGTCCCAAGGCTTGGCCTGAAAATGGTCTGTTTGGCCGACCAACGAGAAACGAACAATTTATCCACAGTCTTTTTTTTTTCATCCGCGCAGGTGAGGCGTCTTTACAGGTTCACTTTTTATTCCTTCGTTATGGACCCTTACTTTATGGTGTCCGTTTGGCGGACATGGTGCACCTGTTCACTTTAGTTTTGTCCGTTGCGGGTGTAATGGCTACAATTTGTTACTGATGATAAAGCTACCCATTCGTTCCAGACCTTTAAGGGATTTTTTATGTAACTTGTTGGTGTAACTGAATGCTTCATTCTTTTTGTTTTGTTTATAGATAAACCAAAAGGATGAATAAAAAGCAGCAGATTCTGCTACTGGGACACCTAAAAGGAATAAGGTCACAAGATATGCTGGAAATAAATGGCGGAGAAGTGGCCAAGAACCTTGCAGACCGACAATTTGCATCACAGTCACTTGCTACCTCGTATCCCCACCCTGCTACTAGTTCTCCTAGCTCTTCACAGTCTTCTATAAGCACTCGCTTGTCAACTGTTCATCAATAGTTTATTTCACCGAGGAGGCGGTTCGCGTCAGACATTGACGACGACGACGATGATGAGGACCAGCAGACGGTCAAATATTAGTGAGCCCTTCTTGCTCCAGATGGTGCACTAGTTGTCAGTGAAGAAGAGGCATCAACCGAGGGTTGAATTAATTCATCCCCCAGGAGTTTGTCCCAATTTTCAATGGTCCTTTCGATGCCAGCCTGCTACGAAGCTTTAGCGAACATGTTGCACTTGATGTGTGACAAGAATTGGTATGTATCTCTAACATTTGTTTTATATTATTGTTATCCTAAATGTTTATTAGACTTGTCAATTTGAATTATTATTTTGTAAATTATGGTTATTAAGCATGAGGATATAGTTTTCTATTAATATTTTCATTTTCATTGTCTAATGTTTATGAACCAAGAAATGAGGATATAATAGTGGGAAGAATTTAAAAGTATAGATAAACAATTGTTTTTGTACACATGAAAACTTATAAAAAATTGTATATATGTTTAGGAGTGTGATTGTTTGACGTTCACTTTTAGAGGCCCTTTATTAGGAAAGTGGTGTGCTAGTTTCCATAACCATGAGAAGGCTCAGAAGGTAGTTAAAGACATTGGGTTAGCGCATCTTCACGGCTGCTCCCATGGATTTTTTGATTTGGCATTGGTATCAGCCTTCATGGAGAGGTGGAAGCCAGACACCAACACTTTCCACCTACCTTTCGGTGAGATGACGATCACCTTGCATGACATCCACCACATCATAGGCCTATCGATTCAGGGGAGAGTTGTTGTTTTTATGCCCCCGAGGAGATGCGTGGAGGTGCAGCACCGCCAAATCTAACTTTGGACCATGTGCTAACTGCACTTGCTGAGGTGCTAGGCCTTCCTTTTATCAATGCAGTGAAGGAACAAAGGTGATACTACAAGTGCGGTGTTCCTTATAGTAAGGTTAGGCAGTGGTGTGGCCACGTAGAGGCCACGTACGCTTGCGAGGCTCATGACTATTTATTCTATTTGCTTGGGTGCACATTGTTCCCCAACAAGTGAAATGACAGGATGCGGCCCTACACTACATGGCCCATACAGGACATGGAATCTGGTGCTGCTACACTAGCCTATCTGTACAGACAGCTCAATGTCTCTTCCGTGCTAAGACGAAGACCATCGTAGGGTGTCTATTGGAGTATGAAGGTGTTGCAACTACATTGACCATACAACGGTCATTAACGTTCATACTTGGACCAAAATTCTCTCTCAACGTGACAATAATCAGAAGACTTGGCTCCAGCTTCTGAAATTCAAGGAAAGAGTTGTTAGTTCCTAAAATTCAGGAACTAACTCTCTCCAACGTTCAAATCCCAGCAACTATATAAGAGACTTTGTCATTTCATCTCTCATTGTAGCTTTCTAGAGAGAATTATTCAGAGCATTTGTTTAGAGAAAGTTTTGCCTATTTTAGAGAGAGAGAGAGAAGTACTAGTTTCAATTTGTGCACATCAATCGAGTCAATCTAGGCAGGTCATAGCCTTATTATACTTACCACTATACTGATCAGAAATTGTGTTGGGCATGAGTAGATCCTTTCTAGTGTAAGTTGTTTTGTTTGACCGGGAAATTAAATAACTTATATTGTGTATTCTGCTGAGTTTGATTAAGTCTTTCCATCTTTCGAGTACACTCTAAATTAGCTTGTTTGAGTCTTTTCACATTTCAAGTTTGAGTAATTTCTTCCACGTAATTAGTTTGATTGAGTGTTTCCACATCATCAATGCTTTCGCATGCTTAGCATGATCAAGTCAAACCATCTCACATACTAACACCTTGAGCTAGTTTGAGTCAGTCGTCCGATCCTACAATTGGTATTAGAGCAAGGTTTGGCCGACACACTCCATTTGAAGATAACCTACGTGATGGCATAATGCTCTTTGGTTTTTGAGGTGGACTCCAACCTTTAGGCAAGACTCCAGTTGTTTTGCGTATAGCCGAAGTTCCACATCCACTCTATCTGACCCTAGTCCATTATGAGGTGCTATAGATGATCAAGACAAACATTGTTGATGAAAGAGTGTTAATGGTTTACCTGAAGATGACTGTATTGGGGGTGCACACCTAAAAGAATTTCCAAATTCAAGGGGAACAAGCAATCCTTCTACCACTGCATGGATTAAGGGGGAACTTGGACAGGGTCGGTTTTCCAAAAGTCATTTTGCTCTTGTCTCGTTTTGCAGGATTAACTCATTCAGGATTCACGACAACAGTTTTGCTATCATCAACAACAATGAGGAAATTATTGGAGTATGAAGGTGTTGCTGAGATAGTCCTACAATCGAACAAGTCAATCAACAAGAGAAGTGTTCGTCCCTGCTGAAAGATCGAGTGAGTCCTTTGGTCGAACGAGTCTCCATCTTTACTAAAATATCGAGTAAGTCCATTCGTGTGGGTTCATCTATCAGTTGAGAAATTTAAGGAGCAACGTTCATTAAACCACAACAGTCATCAACCATCAGCCTTGGACCGAAATTCATGCAAATGTGAGTAAAATTCGAAGCCTTGACTTTTTTATAGTTCGAGAGAGTCCGCCAACCAATTGTGAAAATTAAGGAGTAATGTTTACTCCCTTTGGCCATAAATATTGACTTCAGTAAGCTCAGTCAAGCAAGCAACATGTTAAATCCAAAAATATAGCAATATGGACACTGAGGTCCTAAAATTTCGGAACTGACAGAGTCAGTCAGGTACATCAGACATGAGAATCATCATTGAATGTTGCCAAGTCATCCAATGGCTTAGTAATTGTCTGAAAATTAAGGGCCAAGGCTTAGTAGCGTTCACAAAGAAGTTAGGACCGATTTTTATACAACTACAAGTAACTACAATGTTCAGAAGCAGAACTTTCAGAAATAGACTCCCTCACCAGCTCCAAAGGCTTTGCTATATAAAGAGATAGAATTCTCAATTGCATTTGTGCTTTTCCACCCCAATACTTCTTATGTTAAGGAAAAGTCACCAGGAACAAGAGTTTTTCTGTTATTTTAAGTTAATATAGTATGTGCTTTATCGATAGACTCAATCTAGGGAGTTTCTAGGCTTACTACACTCATCAAATAGCTGATTATATAATGTGTAGGGTGAGAGAGTGAGTTCCACTGAGTGAATCCTTTCTACTGAGTGGGAAGTGTGAGTTGTTTTGTTTTGCAAAGAAATAAAATAAATTATATTGTGTATCTGTTTGAGTACGAATGAGTGCTTCCACATATTTAGTTCGATTGAGTCAAACCATCTCACAGACTAACACCTTGAGTTGGTTTGAGTTAGTCGTTTGATCCTACAGTGTCTTACCCTACTGTAGATATAAAGTTTGAACAACTTGATTCCCTTACCACATGTACAATTAAAATTATCAAGAATAGTATTAAAGTTTTAAAAATGTTACAGTGCTGGATCTATGAGTACTTCCCAAGTATATGTCATTGTCTGATGGTGAATACCGCCTCTCTCGTCCCATCTGTGGTGAGGTTTGTCAAGATTAAGGGCCGACATAGTTCAGACCACAACAAACTTCTAGAGTACTGACGATGTTTGGACGCCCTCACACCCGACCAGGTGCGGTACCATGTCTTTAGGAATTAATCTTTGTTTATAAACTTGTTACAATTAGTTGACAAATACAAACAAAATTTGAAATTATAGGGTCGTTTGGACCCCATTGGAAGCAGATTCATAGAGTGTCTAGCTAGGTCGGTCTCGATGGTTTGGGCATCTCCACGTGATGGATATTATTGAGCCTTACCATCCGAATTGGTGTTTACGGTAGTTCAGCATGGTCCAGACTATTCGCTTTACTCCATCTCTATGGCCAGATCAAGCGGTGAAGAAGAGGACTGCTAAAGACTATGTGGTTGATCATGTTGCATCCATAAAGCTATGGAGAAGCCAGTCTAACATGTATGCCACCGATTTTGTCTATGCTCGACGTGATGACATGGAGGCGGACCACCTAGAGGAGTAACTCACTCTGATGCACCCGAGACTCATCTGTTATGGTGGAACTACAGCCTCGCCTCCTGATTCAAATGTAAGTGGTTATATCATTTTCTTTGTACAATATAGTAATACATTAATCCATAATTGTTTCATATGTTTACATCCATATGTCATGCTCACGACTACTGTGCAGCTAATGGAACCATACTTCCCAGCCCCACACCTTGATGGCTGGCTAGCGCAGATGTCTCTTGACAACTTGTCTCCGTTTCATCTTTCGTTTGATCAAATGTTGGGTCAGGTCCAGCACTTCAGAATCACTTAGCAGTCTCAAACCAGGGGGTGGTTTAGGGAAAGGTCCTAGAGGGGGTGGCAGATCAGGGGTAGTTATGCCACCATTGTAGAGGGGTGGTGGATAGATGCTTATCTTTGAGACAGTTATTGTTGAAGACTTTGCAACTATTGTTTTGTTGTTATCTTTTATACTGTTACCTTTTTTTAATGATTGTTGTACTTAACTTTATATAACTCTTGTAATATTCAACTTTTATTCAACTCATGTTGATGTTAAATTCTATTTAACTTCTGTTATTGTTAAATTTTATTTAAATTCTTAACTATGTCGTGCTTTGTCATAATCCTTGATATTTTATGAACTAATCAAAAGTGGAATGTGCACTTACAATAGGTGGCTCATGTGCAAGAATGTACAATTTACAATAGGCGGCTCACGTACATCCATATAATATAGTATATTTCTAGAAAACTAACTGAAAAAACTCATAAAAAGATAAAGCTAGATGAACATGGAAGATACTTCTCCCTTCACGCTGTGAGTCACTCACGGTAGGGCTCATCCCATCCTTCAACTAAGGGATCTCTAACTCTCACTCATGTCAAATGAAAGAGGAGGTATAGGTGCATCATTTGGCATATCAACACGTATGAAATGATTACCATGGCACATATAAAACATCTTTGTGGATGCACGACCTCATCCATTGTTATCTCTGAATGGTAGGCATGTGAAACCGTTGCCGGTCTCAGCCTTAATATGTAGGGTAACAAGGTTGTATTTGGTGCATATCACTGGAATAATCATGGTGCAAAACCATTTGGTCATCAGCGCTGAGCCATCCCCCTGTCCATAAGACCGCGTCTGCCTCGTTCCTAACTTCGAAGAGACCACCTAGTCTATCTGCCCACCAAATTTCCCTCTCTGGAAGAGTTAGCTCCTCGCATATGGAGGCATGCACTTCTCTTCACCATCTTCTGAATGATGCCTCCAATCTGCAATCATTATAAAACCACAGTTGCCATCACCAGACATATTCTTGTAGCATATAAATAGCTTGTGAATTGTGGTACAAAGCAGACTAAAAAATGGGAATCCGTCATTCATATCAACGCCATGTGCCAAGGATTAGAGGTGGCAATTCGGGTTAATGGGTCGGGTTGAAGCTCACCCATACCCAACCCGATTAAAATTGTATTAACCCATACCCGACCCAAAAATAATCAGGTTACAAACTTTCAACCCATACCCAACCCTTATAAAATCATTGAACCCAAACTCAACCCGTTTAACCCGTTTAAATACAAATACTCTTGTTTTCTGTAAAATGATCAGTCGTCCATAAAAACGTGCACATGACGGTCATTTATTTCAAATTATTGTGTGCCGTTTTTTTAAATGTCAACATTTTGTTAAATGGGTCAATAATCTTAACTCATAGCCGTTATTTGTGCGGATGAAATAGTGTGAACGGCAGAGTTTGTGCGACTAATGATTAGCATAGTATTTATGTTTTCAAACAAACAGTGAATGGTGGATATAGATGGCCTAGAGAATGTATTTAGATTTATAAAATAATTATTTGTGTGGGCCTAAAAGAGTGATAGTATTTTTGTTTGCTATTATACTAAAGGTTATAGAATTAATACATATCAAAGCAAAATATATACATATTTATTTATTTTTAATTTTAAGTAAACGAGTCGAGTTGAGTTCGGGTTATGACCCTTAACCCATATATTAAATAGGTAACCCATACCCGACCCAAAAATTAAATGGGTCAATAATCTTAACCCATACCCATTATTTATGGGTTGGGTTTCGGTCGGGTTATCGGGTTGGGTAAAAATTTTCACCCCTACCAAGGATGACTTCTTCAATGGAGCTGACTTCTCATTAGTACCATATTTCCTCGTTTTGGTCTTTTTCTTCATGCTCTCATGGTTGATTTGAACCTAATAATGATAATGTTCAAAAATTATTAATAATAAAGTGTGAAAAGAAGATTATACAAATGTTAACCTTCGTGTGGATGAACTATGTTGCCTCGGTCACCCACATGGAACTTGAACAGGCGGCTCATTAAGACCGAATGATAAACTAGGTTGAATCATTGACTGCACAAACCTAACACAACAATGAAGAATCACTGGATCATCCAGATGGATAACTTCATCTTTTATCGGCTTCCATGTCTCTTTTTTCTTGTCATGTTGTGTTAGGGGGTCTTTCTTCATTGGCTTCCCCACATCTAGCTTCAACGTCTTCCACAAGTCGTGAATGACATCTAATGTAAGTTTTTCATTCCTTTCCATCACTACGTATAAGAAGTGTGCACAAGGAAGCTCGTGGTTATAAAGTAATGCACATCCACATTGCTGCTCATCAGTCTTGAATACCTTGTCACGATCAAGTTCCTCTTGAAGGACCACTAAGCATTTATGGCTGACTCGTCCACATATTGTTTGAAACAGGCGGTGGTAGTCTTCATGGGCCATCTTGTCTTTGGACATCAAGAACCCAATGTATTGATGTTTAAGAATCCCATCTATCTTGAAGAATATGGTGTGCAACTTCATTTGGGAGGATTGAAGCCAAACCTTGAGTTTTCCGTGTGAGCTCTCAACTCTGTGACTTTAAATATTAATGAGCGTTAGTGATTGTCATTGGAAATAAACAACATAGTAAAATAGTAAACAACCATAAATATACCACACATACCTATTTGTTGTGCATTTCCCAAAATGTGGTACTAAATTTGGCCAACATTCAACAAACTTCTCTTTGTAAACGAGCCAAGTGTCATCTAGATAATTTACCAGTCTAGCTTCCCTTTCCGTTCATACACCTTCCTCATGTGTGAAAACTCCTCCATGAAATGCACCTCTGCCCGGCTCTTGACTACCTTGGACTAATATTTTGTAGCATAAGCCACTTCACCCATTTTGTGGAAGAACCTCTTCGCATTCAATTCAATGTTGGTGTTAATGTGTCATCGATAGAGAATATGAGACAGGTGGGGAATGCAACAGGGAGATATTTCAGAAGACCAAGCTCTTTGTCGGTCACGCACACTGATCGCTTACGTTCTTCTATCAGCAACTCTTTCAACTTTTCAGGATCCAAGTGTACCCTGTTTCCTTCTCACTACATACAAATGCGTATGCGATGTTGAAATTCTTCTCACCAGAAGTCATTCCAACTATCTCTACATGCGGCATCTTATACACATTGTCTTGTACATAGCATCAATAATGATGACATATGGGAACATATTAAAACGCTTCACGAATGTTGGGCTAGAAAACATTACATACCCAGTGACATCCCCATCATCTATATATAAAAATGCTTTAATACTATGAAAAGTCTAAAACATTAACAAACATGAAAATGTTAAAGTCACACGAACAAACCTCTACATTGGTAGTATCATTGATTGGTTTAATACTATGAAAAGTCCACCCATACCACAACAATGTGCTTAGTGGGAAATAATTGATTGGTTTAAAACACATCTGTAGTATCAATCCATTCGTTTTCTTGAAGCTCAAAGGGTAAATCATGGGAAAGGGAATCATAAGGTGGGACTAGAGGCTGCCAAAAGAGTAATAAAATACATCCGTGACTAACAACAAAGTTACAAAAATTAACAAGTTGGTCTGTAACGAACCGGTCTCACAACCGTCTGTTCTAGACACCTCAACTACATTTGTTTTACAGATGTTTAGAAAACATACATTTTACGGACCCACTGCAGGAGCATCCGTTACGAACAACAAAAAAAAAATTGGGCATATGTCCAGAAAATGGATGAACAAAAACGGGCCACTATGCTATCTGTCCGTAAAACGGACTGGAAAAAACAAACTATTACGTGAAAAATGTGAACATGATTAAAAATTACCTCAGGATAGTTCGGAAAAGCATTTTCTTCATTCCAAGGGTCGTTCAAATTAAATTTCATGTCATTGATTGATCCCCCTGGCATGCCCGACTTTGAACAGGTGCAAGGTGTGCAACCATACGGGATCTCATAATTTTTGGGGCCCCAATTTTTTTTGTCTAGTATATGTTAAAAAGATGAGAATAATTATTAGTCGGTCAGAAGTATCATTACTACTTTCTATAGTTGTGCCGATTTATCTGAAAAGTCATCTCCTTTACTCAATTAATAATTAATAAAAGATTACGAATTGTCACTGAAGTAGAACTGTATAGAAATAGAAGAAGTACTCTACAGTCTCCGCTCACTCTTACTCACAATCAGTCACTCACCTCTTCTATATTGTTAGAGTTTAAAACTGCCTGTGTGTTAGCTTATGTGGCAGTTGTGTGCTAGGTGTTTGCTTACGTGGCTTTTAGCCTTTAGTTGGGGTTTGACCGTTGGGTGTTAGTCGTGACTTTATATTCTGGTGTTAGCTAGCGCTAGATGGGTATCGTATTCTTCTAAGTACTCTCTTCTTCGTTCTGTCGTCTGTATATTCTCCCTCTGAGATTCTCCAGCCAAGTAATGGAAGTTCACACAGTTTTGGTTTCTTGAGGAATTTAATCATGGTATCAGAGCAAGGGATCATGGGATCCAGCTCTAATTCCATTTTCTTGCCATATCCTTTTCTCTGAATTTTGATTCAATATCGCTTCCGTTTCTCTCAATCTTCTCTTCGCTTCCTTCGGCTGTTCTTTGTTCTTTTCGCCACGCGAGTCTTCTCTGTTCTTCCGATTCTCTTGTCTGGTATTCTCTATTCTTCCACGAGTACGAAAGTCCAAAGAAAATGAGTAACGACGAATCCGAACACAACCCTAAAACGGGAAAGGATGGTAAAGGGGTCCAAGATTCAGATTCCAGCGGCAGCGGTGGTTCATCGATCGACGTCGGAGATGCGCTTTACCTTTCTAGCTCAGATCACTCGGGACTAGGGCTTGCATCCAAGTATGATGGTGGACCAGGCTTCGCGCGGTGGAAACAGCAGGTAGAAATAGCGCTTGCTTCCAAGAACAAGCTTGGCTTCGTCGAAGGTACCACAAAGAAGCCCATTGATTCCGACATACAAGCGCGGGCTTGGACCCGTTGCGACAACATGGTTAGGGCATGGCTTCTCATGAGCCTTGAAAAATGTGTCGCAGACACTGTTCTATTTTGGTCTTCCGCAGCCAAAATCTGGGAGGATTTGTGTGCGAGATACAACCAGGTGGACGCCACAAAAATGTACGAACTGGAAAGGCGCTTGATCGGAACCACTCAAGGAAGTGAAACTGTCGGAGAATATTTCGCCAAATTAAGAAGCGTTTGGGATGAGATTGATGCTACTACAACACTTCCCAGCTGCGCTTGCTCTACAGACAAAGGATTCAAGGACTACATCAAGACTCAACGGTTGATAAAATTTATGATGGGGCTTCATGACAAATACGCCGCTGCCCAAGAGAACATCTTGATGATAACCCCTCTTCCGTCAATCGAACAAGCCTTTTCCATCCTCATCCAGCAAGAGCGCCAGAAATCCCTCACTGCGAATCCAAGTGTCGAGAAAGAGAACCCTGTCGCTTTCTCTACGGTTCAAGGAAAAAGGAATTTCGGGCGTGGTCAATCTGGGGGAGTCAGGCGGAGTGGTCTCCAATGCACCCACTGCCACAGAATGGGTCACACAGAGGACAATGTTTTCAAAAACATGGGTTTCCCCCGGGGTGGAAGACAAACAAGGACAAGAGGCATCAGGCTAACGGTACAGGAGAACAGAAGGAAGAAGGCACAAAAGATCCATTCGGAGGAGTCCTGACGGCTGACCAAGTTAATGGCCTGTTGAACTACATCAGTAGATCACACATTAGCAACAAGGAAGCCTCCACTTCTGAATCCAACTGTGGATTCACAGGTGCGTCTCCTTCCCATACTAAATGTATTTTGACTGACAGTAATTATTCTAAGGAATCTGATGCGATTATTGATGATACTGGTATGCTTACGAACTCTCATCATCTTTCTGGCTGTAAGTATGAATCTTCTTGTGAAGCAAATGATGTTATTAGTAATCATGCCTGTTTGACTGGTTTTGTTTTTGAGAAGGTTAGTGATCCTAATTATTGTGATTCTGATAGCCACTGCTGCACATCTGGTAGTGTCCTTGGTAAATATTTTGGTCTTACTGATTGTGGTTACAAAGGTGCCAATACAACGAGTGATCATAGTTTCAAGGAAAAAGATTGGATTATAGACAGTGGGGCCTCTGACCACATGTGTGGTGATCTATCAATGTTTTGTCAAATTTCTTTTCTTAAGGGGAATCACTGGGTTGGCATGCCAAATGGGCATCCTCAGTTAGTCAAAATAACTGGTCATATTAGAATAAACAGCCTAATTGTCCTTAGAGATGTTCTCTATGTCCCCAATTATAGATTTGGTCTTATATCAATTAGTAAGCTAACTAATCAGATGAAGGGTAAATTCTGGTTTGACTCTACTTGCTGTGTTTACCAGGCCTATGACCAGCATGAAGAATTGAAGATTGGATATGTCCATAGGGGTCTCTACCTTCTTGACAAACATTGTGATATGAAGAAAAGTTTTTTTAACCCACATGTCCATGATGATGTTCCTATTAGTTTTGACACTGAATGTAATAGTTCTTTAGGATTGTGGCATCATAGACTCGGACATGTTCCAAAAGAAAAGATGTCAAAATTAGGTCTTGTTAAACAGAAAAACCTACAGAATTGTTTTGTGTGTGAACCATGTAATAGAGCGAAGAGTCATAGGCTTTCTTTCCATTCAAGTTCAATAAAGACCCAAGATGTTTTTGAAATGTTACATATTGACTTGTGGGGTCCCTATAATTTGGAAACTTATGATGGTTTCACCTATTTTTTGACTATTGTTGATGACAAAAGTCGTGTCACGTGGACACACTTGTGTAAGTCGAAATCTAATTCTTTTCCTCTCATTATTAGTTTTATCTCTATGGTTGAAAATTAGTTTAGTAAAAGAGTGAAATGTGTTAGGACTGATAATGCCCATGAACTTGGGAGTTCAAGGGCTGGAATTGAGTATTTTAAGCTTAAGGGAATTAAACATCAAACCACCTGCTCTTACACACCACAACAAAATGGTGTGGCAGAACGGAAACATAGGCATATCTTAGAAACAGCACGGGCTATAATGTTTCATTCTTGTCTGCCTAAGAAGTTTTAGGGGGAGAGTGTCCTTACAGCTACTTATTTAATCAACAGAATGCCCCTTAAATCCACTAATGACATTTCTCCTTATGAAGTTATTTATGGGCAGAAGCCACAGTACTCAGATTTAAAGAGTTTTGGTTGTCTTTGTTTCGCTAACATTAACAAGAATCAGCATGACAAATTTCAATCTAGATCTGCTAAGTGTGTTTTTCTTGGATATGGGCAAAACAAGAAAGGGTATAAACTCTATGACTTAGATAACAAGAAGGTAATTCACAACAGAGATGTTGTGTTCCATGAGGAAGTCTATCCTTTCAGGCAAGATCCAAATGAGGTAGTTGAAATTATTCCTACAGGTTCTGGTAATGACATATTTTTATCTGAAGATGATTTAATTACTCCTGTTGATAATAATTTGAGTAAATCAAGATTGAGACAGCACCAAGGTGAACATAGTGAGAATAGAAATCCAAGTGCTCATGTAGAACAAAGGAATGTGGAGTATATTTCTGAAGAACCTGAAGAGAAAAATGCTCAGACAGAGATCAGCAATTCTCAATCAGAGGTCAATATGGAGGAAGGGACAATTCTTCGAAGGTCAGAAAGAACCAGGCGGCAACCTACATACCTGGACAACTATGACCTCTCTTCATTTGTCTTTGAGAAAGATAAGTCTTCTTCTAACTCATCTGTTGATTGTTTTTCTCAAATCTTAAGTGACAGAATTATTGTCAATTCTTGTTATAATGCCTCTGTAGAGAATTTGGATTCTGAGTTTCTTAAACTAGGTGAGGATAATGGTATAGTTGGTGTCAGTAATATGCCTCAGACTCTAGGACTCATTTCTAGTGATGAGAATGAACATTTTTGTTTGCATGCTGAAGTTAATAAAGAACTTGAACCCAACTGTTTTAGTGAGGCTGTTAAAGATGCTAGATGGAGAAAGGCTATGAATGAGGAGTTCCTTGCTTTAGAGAAAAACAACACGTGGGATCTAGTTGATCTTCCGAAGGGAATTAAACCAGTAAAATGCAAATGGGTGTATAAAATAAAGTGTAGGGCTGATGGTAGCATCGAGAGGTTTAAGGCACGTTTGGTTGCCAAGGGTTACACTCAAAGGTATGGGATTGATTACTTGGAAACTTTCTCACCAGTTGTGAAGTTTACTACAATTAAATCCTTAATTATAGTGGCAACCAAGAAGGGCTGGTTAGTGAGTCAACTTGACATAAATAATGATTTCCTTCATGGAGAGCTAGAAGAGAATGTTTATATGGAAATTAGAGAGGGTTATAAAACTGAAACTATAGGAAAGGTTTGTAAGCTGAAAAGATCTCTTTATGGCCTGAAGCAAGCCTCTAGGCAATGGCATCATAGGTTAAGTGTTTTTCTTAAGTCTCTTGGTTTTGTTCAGTCCCTTAACGATTATTCCCTGTTTACTAGAGCTAGTAATGATAAGATTTGTCACTTAGTGGTGTATGTGGATGACATCCTCATTACTGGGAATGATCATTGCTTGATTAAAGCTGTTAAGAAGGATCTGGACAAGTAGTTTAGAATTAAAAACTTGGGAAGGTTAAATTTCTTTTTGGGAATGCAGTTTCTGCATACCACTAATGGTGTTATCTTATTGCAAAGAAAGTATTGCCAGGATCTGTTACTTGAGTTTAGTTTACCAGACAGGAGAGTTGCATCCAGTCCTTTAGATGTTTCTGTTAAACTGAGAAAGGATGAGGGTAAGCTGCTGACTGATCCGTTTCAGTATAGGAAACTTGTTGGGAAAATTAGTTATCTTTCACATAGTAGACCTGATCTCTGCTTTGCCATTCAAGTTCTCAGTCAGTTTTTGAGTTCTCCTACTGATATTCACTATCGTCCTGCTTTACATACCCTGAGCTACATCAGTAACACCTTGAATTATGGACTGTTGTTTAATTCTAAGGATGATTTCTCACTAATTGCTTATTGTGACTCCGATTGGGCAGGTTGCCCGAACACAAGGAGGTCGATTAGTGGTTTCTTTATTCAGCTGGGTGATAGTCCTCTATCATGGAAATCCAAGAAGTAGACATCGGTGGCCTTATCCTCAGCAGAAGCAGAGTACCGTGCTATGAGGAGCGTCACCGCTGAACTTAGTTGGATTACCAGAATTCTTCATGAACTAGGAGTGTAAGATATATTGCCGGTTCCTGTGAGATCAGACAGTCAGGCAGCAATTTATATTGCTAGGAATCCCGTGTTGCACGAGAGGACCAAGCATATTGAGCTTGACATCCATTTCGTCCGGCAAAAGTTGCAAGAAGGAATGATAGAAGTGGAGTTTGTTACTTCGAAGGAGCAAGTTGCAGATATTTTAACTAAGGCCTTACCAGGAAGAGCTTATCCACTGCAACTTAAGAGAATGGGGGTTAAGCTTGATGTGCTTTAGTTCTGTTTGAGTTCAGGCAGTTTTATTTGTATGGCAAACCTTATAAGTTATGCCCTTTTAAGGTTTGAAGGGGGGTGTTAGAGTTTAAAACTAGAGTTTAAAACTGCCTGTGTGTTAGCTTATGTGGCAGTTGTGTGCTAGGTGTTTGCTTACGTGGCTTTTAGCCTTTAGTTGGGGTTTGACCGTTGGGTGTTAGTCGTGACAGTATATTCTGGTGTTAGCTAGCGCTAGATGGGTATCGTATTCTTCTAAGTACTCTCTTCTTCGTTCTGTCGTCTGTATATTCTCCCTCTGAGATTCTCCAGCCAAGTAATGGAAGTTCACACAGTTTTGGTTTCTTGAGGAATTTAATCATATATCTCTGTTCTTCAAATTTAATCTTCACTCATCGTGTCATTGTGTGGAAGTGATGTGCAATAGTATAGTCAATCAGTCATCATCGAACATCTTATCTACGTACATTCATACATATGCATGGTATATTATGATATTTCACACCCGTATCCCTCAAGTGTACCTATTCGTTCGTGGTCGTCACTCGTTAACCATTTATCAATCTCCAGACTCTAGTGTAACAGGTAATTATTTATAAATTTTATTTTCTAGCATCAGTCACAAGCTTTTGTTTCTATATTTTATTTCCAGTAATTTCTCCTATTTGCCAAATACCGAAATGCATGTCGTAATCTATATGTTATTCTGATTATATGCAGCTTGTAACCCATATAGGATTAGTGAATTAATCAATAGAAACTATAAAGTTTTCTAGCATTGTACCGAATAATTAGGTTGTTGGCGCTTATTTTGTTAGAAGATATATACAATAGATTCAACTTTTAAAAAAGTCATAGAAATATTTAAATAATCTAACAAAAATAAACCAAGCAAACCGAAACTCCATGAAGGAAAAGTTTGTTGATTATATTTTAATTGAATTTGATCATTACCTTAAATATTTTTTACACCTCATCATATTTGGATACTTTTTTATTGTGTGTTTTTATACTTTAACTATTTTTTCACTATTTGGATTTTTATTAACATAACTATTATAACCAAGCATAATGTTTGTTTTTTAGGTGTTTATTTTGAAGGGTAGAATGATTGCTCCTTACCGTAATCAAATAAGTGACTAAAACTTGAAGCATAGAGGAGAAAGAACAACAAATTACATCAATCACTAAATTATTCGAGGTTCTATTGTTTCAACTCCCTATTTTATTATAGTTTCTCTAGTATGTCATCAAAAATTAGTAAGCTTGACTCTGGATGTGAAAAGCGTAAGAAAAAAAAAGATTATAAGAACTACAAAAGTCACAAAGAGGAGCCCTTGATAAGTTTGTTTTAAAGGAATCTCAATTTGCATTTGATAACCATGCTAATGTTGATGATGTTGTGCCTTTAAATGTTGAAGCTCTTCTTGATGATCATGTTGATCATATTGAGAATAATGATGAGAACAACAGTATTGATCATTTAGATGATAATCATGTGAAGCAACAAGAGACATTGAACTTCTCTCCCTTGCTAAATATGTATGACCCGAGAAACTGGGATTCTTTATATTCTAAAATGATTGATGTTTTAGTAACAAAGGGTCCTAAAAGAGACTTGTCAGCTGAGAATGACCCTAAAGATAAATGTTTTAAGAGATTTTGTTCACAGTTTATACTATAGTGTTGTCGAATGGAGAAAAGATTGACAGAGACTGACTTGTATACTCAAAGGATCTTGATAAAGTGTTTTGTTCTTGTTGTAAAGTATTTAGAAAAGGGCTTGGAAAAGGTCAATTGATAAAGGATGGTTTTGGAGATTGGACACATATCAGTGTTAGGCTTAAAGAGCATGAGACAAGTGTAGAACATGTGAAGAATATGGCTACTTGGTATGAGTTACGTTTAAGGCTCCTTAAAAATGAGATCATTGATAAAAGTGTTCAAAAACAAATCAAGAAAGAAAAGGATCATTGGAAAAAATGCTATTTAGAATAATTTCTATTGTGACATTTCTCGGAAAACATAGTCTAGCTTTTCGTGGTATAAAAGAAAGGTAGTATGAAAATAGCAATGGAAATTTCTTGGGCTTAATAGAGATGTTAGCAGAGTTTGACCCAGTTGTTCAGGAGCATGTTAGGTGTATTACAAATGATGATCTACATGTTCATTATCTTGGTCATAACATTCAAAATGAATTAATTATTTTTGCTTGCTTCTACTATTAAATTAGACATCATCAAGAAAGTAAAGCATGCAAAATATTTTTATGCGATTCTTGATTGCACTCTGATTATAGTCACCAAGAGAAAATGCCTTTGATTTTGAGATACATTGACAATTATTGTTGTAATGTTCATATCGTGGAGTCATTTTTAGGATTTTTGAATGTGGATAATACTAGTGATCAAGGACTTTTCGATGTTTTGCAAAATGAATTGAAGTCCTTTGATCTTCATATAGATAATGTTAGAGGCCAAGACTATGAAAATGGATCAGATATGAAAGGAAAGCATCAAGGAGTACAAAAAAGACTTTTGGATTTGAACCCTAGAACGTTTTACAATGCTTGTGATTGTCATAGTCTTAACTTGGCATTATGTGATATGACTAACACTTGTGGTAAAGCTAAGGATTTTTTGGGATCATACAACGTATTTAGACAATGTTTACTAATTCGGCTAAGAGGTGGAAAATTTTGAAAGATAATGTGAAAGGATTAACTCTTAAATCATTGTCATCTACCAGTTGGAAAAACCAAGTTTATAGTGTTAAAGCTATAATATTTCAAATTATGGAAATACGAGAAACTTTACTTCAAGTTATAGAATCTGATAATGATTCTAAAATAAGAAGTGAACTAATTCGCTAGCGACAAATGAGCTTGGTGATTATGAATTTCTTGTTTCAATTATCATTTGGCATGATATATTATTTGTAGTTAATTTATTTGGCAAGGATTACAATTGAATGATATTCTCATTGATGAAATGAAGGGTTTAATTTCATTTTTCGAGAAGTATAGAGAAAGTGGTCATCATGATGCTATTAATACTACAAAGAAGATATCTGTTGAAATGAATATTGATCTTGTGTTTCCTGTAAGGTGTGAAATTCGAAGAAAGAGGCAGTTTGATGAGAATCAAAATGATATGCTGGTATTATCTCCTGAGGAATCTTTTAGGGTTAATTATTTCTTGTGCATTGTAGATCAAACAATTTCTTCCTTGAAGACAAGGTTTAAACAATATCAAGAATATGAGATTTTTTTGTTTCCTCTTTACATCTGACAAGTTGTGTTCATTAGATGATATTAGCCTTGAGTCTTGATGTACTTGTCTTGAATATGCACTTAACAATTGTGAACAATCTGATATCGACGGAAATGATCTGAAGGTGAAGATTAAATTACTTAGAGAGATTTTGCCTAATGAAAAGATGGGACCTCTTGCTATTTTGAATTATTTGAAGTATGTAGATTGTTTTCCTAATGCAACAATAGCATATAGAATTTTGTTAACTATTCTGGTTACTGTTGCCTCTGTAGAAAGAAGTTTCTTAAAATTGAAGTTGTTGAAGTCGTATATGTGTTATTTAATGTCTCAAGAAAGACTTAATGGATTGGCAATGATAGCGATCGAGAATGATCTATTGGAGCAAATCTCATATGAAGATTTAGTAGATGATTTTGCTTCAAAGAATGCTAGAAGGATGACTATTTTCAAGTGAAATGTTTGTTTTTTTATATAATTGTTATATTGGCCCCCCATTTTGACAATAAAAACAGTGGATTCATGATAAAATTTTAATACTTATTTATATTTACATGATGTTTTATGTATTAAGGGTCTCATTTTACATATTTAGCACAGGGTCCCAAAATTTTTTAAGACGGCCTGCCCCCTGTCATTTCCTTTTCTGATTAGGGATCAACCGTATTTTATCTCCCAAAGTTTGTTTTCTCTCTCTCTATGTCTGGATTTTCTTTTTCCTTCATTGTAAAGTTTGAATTGAATAATTCCATCATTTCAATCATTCAGTATAATATTTTTTATAAAAAAACCTTTCCCTCCCTTCCAGCTATTCAATAATGTTTTCCTTCTTATAAAATGGTATTTTTTTGAAAAAAAAGTTATATTTTTAAAAATTTCAAAAAAATTATTTAAAATAAAAAATTTAAAAGTTATTTTTAAATCGAAAATAATAAAATAACATTTATTACAACTGTAAAATCTAAAAAATTACATTTATGATTATAAATTCTGAAAATAACTATATACTTTTTATACCGATTGCAGCAACTAAAACCCAGACAACAAAAACCAACACATTAGTTTGTTATCATAATAACAAAAAGGAGCGAGAAAGTATGGTCAAATGTAGAGATAAGAGAACGCGCCTCACGCGCCCCTCTTCCTCTTCCCCGATCTTGCCCCCTATCCATGTTGATGGAGTGCCCCCCAGCCCTGTGCTGCTAAAACCTAGCCTCTCTGAGAGCTCAATTACTATGATTATCAGTAATCAGAAGAAAGAGCGTTGTAATAGCTCTTCCCCCTCACAACCGCTTTCCAATTTAGTCAGAATGTCTAATCCGCCTTCAATGCTGCTGAGTCCCAAAGAAGCTGCGCATGGAAAATTATCCCCTCCTACTGTAGAGCCGTGTAGAAAATCTGGTTGCAGTATACTTGCAGATCAACCGAGTTTCTCTGAAAAGGTAACTCCTTGCAACCTGTCTGAGAATGTTAATATTTTTCTTGTCCCTCCGGATGATATTTTAGAATCGTTAAAGTGTCCGAGGGTAGTTCAAAAAACCCCAAATTTAGAGAGGAGAAATAGGAAACCCAGTGCTAACCTCATCTCTATTTTCATCGATCGAACTCCCCCCTTGATTAACTTTGTCCCCCCGATGGACTCTATTATTTCAAACTGTAAAAAGATGCACCTCCACCCAGCTGAAATGAGTGTTTTCGATGAAAATAGCCTTTCAAACTCTCATCCTCACATTGACATCCACGAAGCCCTTTTCGGTAGAGTTTGGAGTCCGAATCGAGTAACTGCTAAGCTCCTTCAAAGTGTTTTGTTTCAAATTTGGAAACCTAGGCCAGGATTCAAGGTTTCGGAAGTAGCGACGAACCGTTTTTCATTTCAATTTGCCACTGAAGCTGAGAAGATCAACATCCTACTCAATGGTCCTTGGCACTTCCAGAACCGTCTCCTTGCGGTGACTGATATTAACCCTAATATCAACATTGAAGAGCATGATACTCCTTCTGTTAATATCTGGGTAGGTATCCATAAAATCCCTATTTCGTTCTTCAACAGAGAGACTGCTATCAGTATTGCCAACCGATTAGGGAAGTTCCTGGAGTGCCCGGATAGAATCAATCCTATAACTGCAAAAGTTCTTAGAATGAGGATTGAAATAAAAATCTCAGAACCCCTGTGTAGAATGATAGTCCTTAAAACGTCTCAAGGAAACAAAGTGTGTCGTGTCTCTTATGAAAATCTTCCTAGCTTCTGCTATAGATGTGGCAGAATCAGTCATATTATGTCTGAGTGCATCTACTACAATGAAGCTTCTGGTTCAAATGAAAGATATGGACCCTGGATCAGGTCTGAATTTTCTAGAGCTATGGACATAGCTAATGATTGTAAACTTCTGAATCAGTGGAAAGACGAAGGTGTTCTTGATAGTCTTACAGTTATGACCTCCAAAGCTGATCTCCTCCCGGAAAATACTCCTACAAATGTTGATGTCAACCTCTCGCTTGCCACCCTCCCCTCTGTCACTGTCCCTACAAATGCCATTCCTAATAGCTCCTTTATCCCTGAGACCCAATACTTACTCTCACCAACCCTCTCCCAAGAACAATCCAGGCCTTCACAAAACATGCCTCTAGCTGCCAAATTCCCTCTGATTACCCACGGATCTACCCAAATCACAAATACTCCTCCAAGTCAAATTGAGATTGCTGAAGTTGCCCCTATACAATCCTCTCAGCCCCCTTCTTCTGATGCTCATCTGTTAGCCTGGGCAGCAGCAGTTTCCTCTTTCTCTTCAGAATTCCACAGCAAACAGACTACTTGTATCCCTATCATCCCTACTGATCCTCTTCCCCAATCTCTGATGGTTCCAAATTCAGAAATCATTGCTTGTCCTCCTGTGACTTTGTCTACTCCAGAGAATGTGTATGAGTTAGAAGGTTTGATGGACTCCCACTCCCAGCTTCGCTACCAGTCTGGTTCTAAAGGGAAGGGCAAGATGTATCCTAAGACCTCTCTTAACCTAAGACACACTGAAAGCTTCAAATCTAAGAAAAGGAAAGCCTTTAATGTTGGACCTCTGATGATCACCCCCTCTTTTCCTTTAGAGGAGGTGGAGGAGTCTGACTATTACGAGTCTATCCTTGAAAGGGCAGACCCTGAGCAGGATCAGGGCTGCCTACAGAAATGAGTTGCCTTTTTCTAAACTGCCGGGGGCTGGGTCGTCCCTGTGCAGTAGCTTGGGTTAGTTCCCTGATAAAAATTCATAAACCCAAGCTGATTTTTTTGATGGAGACCCACAAGAATAGTACTGATATGAGTAATCTTATTAAGAGATGGAAGGATTATGAAGGTTTTGCTATCAGTAGTGTCGGTAGAAGTGGAGGTTTGCTTCTTCTTTGGTCTAAAGATTGCACCACTACTATCTTCAGCTCCTCTCTCCATCACATCTCTGCAGCAGTTACTCTCCCATGTATGGATATTTTCAATTTTACTGGTTTCTATGGGTGGCCAAATTGGCAACAAAAACATTTGTCTTGGAAGCTCCTTGAGTCTCTTAGGACTCAGATTAATATCCCTTGGTTAGTGGGAGGGGATTTTAACCAGATTATGTATAATAGTGACAAAAAGGGAGGGAAACACAGAGATGAAAAACTACTGGACCCTTTCAGAGAGGTTATCACAGTTTCTAGATTAGTGGATTTGGGTTTTGTGGGCTTTCCTTTTACTTTCACGAACTGCCAAGACCCCCCCTTTACCTCTTGGAGTAGACTTGATAGAGCTTTTGCTTGTGAAGATCTTCTTTTGTCTTTCCCTTCTATATCTGTTCTTCATCTTCCTAGAGAGTGTTCTGACCACTGTCCTATTCTAGTAAAGTTGCTGGGTAGCCACAAAAACTACAAAAAAGAAAAAATATTCAGATTTGAGAATGTGTGGACCTTTGAAGATAGATGTAGAGAAATAGTCCAATATATCTGGGGTATTGATGATTCTGATCTGATGGAAAACATGATTAAGTGCAAAAATAAACTTCGGGCTTGGAATGAATGGTCTTTCCCAAAAATCAGTTTCAAGCTTAAAAAGAAAAGAGAGGAATTGGATAGTGTCTCTACTGGGCCCCAAAACCCCTGGGCTAGTGCTAATAGGAAACGACTCTTACTTGAGATAGAATTGCTTCTTCTTAAAGAAGAAACTAGATGGAAGCAAAGATCCAGAGATTCTTGGATCAAAGATGGTGATAAAAATACTTCCTACTTTCACAACAAAGCTTCTCAAAACAGAAGAAGAAATGAAATCTTTAGCCTTGTGGATGCTAATGGATCTAGCAAATTTGGTTGGTCTGATTTGGAGAATATCAGTATTAAATTCTTTGAAGATCTTTTTGAAGCTTCTCCTCTTTCGGATATGGCAAAACCTCTAGAGGTTGTTCACAATATCATTCCTCATGAGTTATTGGGTGACCTCTCTAAACCCTACTTACCTGCTGATATTCTTGTTGCTACTAAACAGTTGGGTTCTAATAAATCCCCTGGCCCGGATGGTTTTAATGGGAATTTTTTTAAAGCTTACTGGCCTCAAGTGGGAAACCAAGTTATTTCCACTGTTCTCAAAATCCTTCAAGGTGATCCTGTTCCACCTGATCTTAATAGATACCTCATTGCTCTTATTCCAAAAGAAAAAGGTGCCACCTCCCTTACTAACTTTAGACCTATAGCCTTGTGCAACTTTGTGTACAAGATTGCTACCAAGGTCCTAGCAAACCGTGCCCAAAATATCCTGCCCCACATCATCTCTCAAAATCAGTCAGGTTTTGTTAAAGGTCGTCTCATTACTGATAATGCCATTCTGGCAGGTGAACTGCACCACAAAATTTCCAATTCCAAAGCAAAAAAAAGGGCCTTTTTTCTTGTAAGATTGACCTCAGTAAAGCCTATGATAGACTCAGTTGGACTTTCCTTGATAAAGTTATTAGCTCTATGGGATTTCCAGATCATTGGAGGATCCCAGTTATGAACTGTGTTACTTCTGTTAAAGGAGATATTATTATAAATGGATCTCCTACTAGAAATTTTGTTCAAGGTAGAGGAGTGAGGCAAGGAGACCCTATCTCTCCTTTTCTGTTTATATTAGCTCAAGAGACTCTCTCCAGAATGTTAAATAATGCCATGATGACTAATTCCTATGAAGGGATTAAACTTACTAGACAAGCTCCTGCTATTTCCCACCTTGCCTTTGCAGATGATATCATCTTGTATGGGAAAGCTGATAGTCAGAATGTCCAAACCCTAGCCTCTACCTTGAACTGCTTTCTCAGTGCCTCAGGTCACCAAATAAATCTCCACAAGTCAGAAATTGTCTTCAGCAGTAAAATTCCTCAAGCCACTAAAAATGACCTAGCTGCTATCCTTAACATTAAAAAAGTCTCAAATTTCTCTAGATACCTGGGCCTTCCTCTCAAAGTAGGTAGAAACAAAAAACAAACTTTCAATTACCTTTTGGAAGCTCTGCAGAAGAAAGTCCATGGCTGGAACAAACCTATTTCCCAAGCTGCCATCTGTTCTCATGACGAGTGTGCTCCAATCTATCCCCACTTACACTATGTCTCTCTTCAAACTCCCAAAAAGCATCATTGGAAAAATTAATTCTAT
Organism: Limonium bicolor; assembly: GCA_023374045.1. Taxonomy (NCBI): domain Eukaryota; kingdom Viridiplantae; phylum Streptophyta; class Magnoliopsida; order Caryophyllales; family Plumbaginaceae; genus Limonium; species Limonium bicolor. The sequence goes on from CM041777.1 coordinate 275,945,767, forward strand.
CTATTCTCAGTTCTGGTGGGCAGGCTCAGAAAAAAAAGAAAACTATTCACTGGAAAAGATGGAACAAGGTTTGCTCAGATCTTGATAAAGGTGGGCTTGGATTTAGAGCCATTGCTGATTTCAACCTAGCACTTCTAGCTAAACAAGTGTGGAGAATGCTCACGAATGATAGCTCCTTAGTCAGTCAGTCTCTCAAAGCTCTTTATTATCAAAACTCAAACATTCTTCAGGCTACTAAGGTTCTAGGGATAGCCCTATCTGGACCTCCCTCCTTGCTGCTATTGATGTGATCAAGTTGGGAGCACATATTGAATTAGGGGATGGGAATGACACCCCCATTTGGCAGTACCCTTGGATCTCAAACAACAACCCAAAATCCCTTGTTTCTGAATCAGAACCAAAACCACAATATTAAGTTTGTACAACATCTGATTGATAAAGACAACCACTATTGGAATTCTGATCTCATTAATGCTATGTTCAATCCTACAGATACGAAAGCTATCTTGGACACAAGTTTTGATCTGACTAAGAAAGACACTTGGTTGTGGAAAGGCAATTCGTCAGGATCTTATTCGGTCAGATCTGGTTACTCTACTCTTTCTGGTAGCCTTCAAATAGAAGGTCCCTCTTCTCCCTCTTCCCATTTCTCGGAGCTTAAGAGGAAAATGAAAAACTCTCTGTCACCCCCTAGAGCTCAACTTTTTGCTTGGAAGTTTGTTAGCAAAATCACCCCATGTCTAGCAAATATCTCTAAAAGGATGGGGGGTACAGAGGCTTGCTTTTTATGGCAATAGAGATACGGATGTTCACAGTATTTTCAAGTGTTGGTCTTCCAGAGATTTTTGGGATAACTTGGTGGATGTCAATGATCTCCCAATCTACTCAGAAAACTCCATACAAGACTGGATTATCACAAAATCTGGACAGTGGAATACCCATGAGGTTGCGAGAGTTATCAACCTGATGTGGTCCATTTATGATGCTAGAAATAAAGTTAGACATAACCCTGAGATGGCAATTTGGAATGCATTATTCTAACCTAGCTTTTACTGAGCTTATCAGTTCAAGATGGCCAAGAATAACCTCTCTCAGATTAGTCAGTCTCTACTCTCACATCTTGAATGAGAGATTTTGGTTCTTCTTGTATGCTGTGAACAAGAAGACTGGGTTCGAACATGTCTTTGCCATGGTATTATTATTGCATCAATCTGGTAACTTGGAATTGGCCTCAACAGGAAATCCAGGAGTTCTGTTGCAAATGATGTGGCGGAAATAGAGACCATCTCCTTTGGTCTTCAACAACTCAACAACATGGGAAGGAAGGTGAAGGTAATGGTGATTATCAACAATCAAAACCTGATGGAACAAAGACAACAAAGCTACCACAGACCTGAAGAAGAATATTTGCACTTCTTTAACCATCTTTCTGATGGCTTTTGTAATCTATCTCTTTCTCTTCGTTTATGTAATGGGTATCAATCAAATTACCTTGCTGACTTAGTTAGTAGATGTCCGAATATGTTGTTGGAATAACACTAATGCTCCTGTGAATGTCACTCCAGCTTGTATGCTTGAAGCAGAGATGCATCAACTTTTTGTAATGGGCTAGATGCTGTAGGCCCCTTTTGACTATATATATATAATATAAGCAACAAATTTCCTAAAAAAAAAACACATTAGTTTGTTATCACTGAGTACTTACCCGCTGGCTCGCAATAATGTCTCACGGTCTATGTGTCCAAGTGGACTTGTCAAATGAGTTTGGATAATGTTCATCTCGTTTTCGATGACACAACGAAGAGACAACCTTATCATCCAGAAAATTCTCCCTCTTCAACCTTTTGCTCTTTCCCTTCTCCCTTCTTCCCCGCCGGTCCAAAATATCTTCATTCCACCACGATGAGCACCACCAATAAAAAACGACACCGCTCTACGGCCTCCGCCCGTCTGTCCTCAGTCGGCGGCATCATTGAACCCTCTTCTTCTTCAGACGGAACCGCTATCGAATCACCACAGAAACTCGTCCGCATCTCTCATTCTCGTCCTTAACCGTAATCACCGGTTCCAAAAGCTCTCAAACCCTTCCTCCTTCAATCCCTGGCGGTTTCAATGATTCTTCAACCGCCGATGTCATCCTTCGTCTCTACACCGAACCCTCCCCTTTCGACTCCATCCCTGACGAACCCACCCCGCCGAGCTCAAGATCTATCTTCACTCATCCGTCATCCGCCGCGCCAAGTTCTTCGCTGCAATGTTATCCGATCGGTGGATCAGAAACCAGAATCCGAACGATTCACCCGACCCAATCCTTCGATTGAGCTTCGGTGTAAGCCCAACTACCGGCTCATTTTACACCCACGCGGTGGTGATTCGTCTCCTCTACACCGATGACTTCACCAACACCATTGATTCCGTCTCCACCGCCCTCTCCATCCTACCAATCGCTCTCCAACTTCTCTTCGAAGACTGCATCAAGGAATGCGTCCGGTTTCTCGAATCCGTCCCATGGAGCGAAGACGAAGAGAAACAAATCATCAACATAATCCCACATTTAGGAGAAGATGAATCTACCGAACTCCTCGCCAGGGTTTCTCCGCCAAACACATCCTCATCCGAGGAAATGCTACACAATCTAATCCTCACGGCACTACACAACCACTACAACGTGGCGGCTGTGAAGGCGTTTGTTGCGAGGCAATTACGGGACTTCTCGTCAATTGATTCTACTCGGAGAGTGCTGGAGAAGGCTTTCTCAAAGAGTTTGAAGGCTGTGAAGGAGTCGTTGGAGGAATACACAAGTCCTGATTTTAGAGGGGATCATAGTGAGACTGAGGCTTTACAGAGACTAATCTACATGCGGCGATGAGTAATGGGAAACATTTGTTGTGGATTGTTGAGAGGATGATTGAGCTGAAGGTGGCGGGTTCAGCTGTTAAGGAATGGAGTGAGCAGGATTCGTTTGCTGGGGATTTACAGAGGGCGTTGAGAGAGGATGCGTGGAGGAATATTGTTCCTGGGTTGCCTACTGTTGTGTTGAAATGTACTTGTAAGCTTGCTAATGCTGTTGCTGCTGGGAGTATCTTGGCTCCAAGACAGGTGACGAATTACTCCGACATTACCTCAGCAGTTCTTTAAATCTTTTTCTTTTGTTATTTCTCGTGGGTATGTATCTGATGAGTATTGGATAGCAGTTATATCTTTCATTATGTGGCATCTCTTAACACAGTTACCTGTCGCGTGGTAAATTATTTAAGAGATTGGTCGGAAAGAGATAGATTTTGTCTAGAAGTAATGTGATTGGCGACGGTTTATTTATTTTGTACAGAAAAATTGTAGCTGATAATTGGTATTGATGGTGGGTGATTGAAGTAATTGTGCCTCCAAACACTAATAGGCAACAAAATGATGTGATAGAAAACTAAGTTTGATCTGTGGATAGGTAGTTCACATAGAATAAATTGGAGCTGCCCAAAACACTCGTTTAACTGATAGGAAATGGTGAAGGCGGCTGTTTGTATTTGATTGAAAGATAGTTATTAGGGTGGTCGTATAGATCACTGGTTATCTAAAGCGGTCCTAATTTCTAGTTTGGACTATACTAATGTATTGTTTCTTGCTTTAGATTAGTTAGTTGCTCTGGGGTCTTGTTTGATTGCTTGAGATATTGTGCCGCGTTAACGTCTAGATTTGAGATGATAGACTAGGATAGTGGTAATGCAATGATGACCTCTGTTGGTGCTCAGAAGAAGCTAGTCAGTTTTGTTGCCGTTGTCCTGAAAGGGTGATGGTAAGTATTGCAGTGCAGATTACGTATGAGGATCTTATGCTTTATGGACAACACAACTCTTGTATATCCATAGTGTCAATCAACCAACACAATCACCCGGTCACTCTTGATCTTTTCATTTACATGATCAATTGAACATCTACCCATTCATAAAAGACGTCTGCTGATGGAGAAGAAACCCAGTTCATCTGCCTATTCACCGTCTCTAAATTGGCCTTTTGATAGTCTAAAGGTGTAAATCTTCAGATACTTGCTGTAGTTTTCAATGATACGGTCTGTTGTGTAATCATCAAGTTCTGTTAGCTTGACTGGTATATCAAATTGGTAATTGTGCTATTATCTAAGTGCTGTATCCATTTCATGGAATTGGTGCAAGTTGTGATGTGAGTAGGAGGGAGATTGAGAAGTTAAATGTTAGTATTCAATGTGTTTCAGGTGAGGAAGAAATTGGTGGAAGGCTGGCTCCCAGTCTTAATCGTATGCAAAGATTACGCATCTCCCATCTCCATCCTACACAAACCCATTCACCACAGCTCCAAACCAATTTATCTGGAGCTAGAAGAAGCATTCTTGAAGATCATCTCCACGCTTCCCATGGAAGATTCTCAAGAGCTTCTGCAGCAATGTCTTAGCTTCTCAACCCGTGATTCGGAGGACTGTCCCCATTTAATATCTGCATTCAATACTTGGTTCCGCCGTGCCACCCGTCAGGCCCCAGCTTTTGACACTTCTTAGAACTATCATCTGTCTCTATGTTTTCCATACCTCATGGAAGACTGTAAATACTCGAGTTCGGTGATCCGCAGAATCCTCCCTTCTTTTGCTTTTTATCTTGGATAGAACTCTAACCCCCTTATCGTATAGTAGTACATGCTTCGGAGCTAAGTGCAGACCACCTATCCACATTTAGCTGTTTGGTCGTGTAAATCTGGTGGTATATGTGAAATGTTCAACTGGATTCTTAGTTCTTGCACATGATATATGCTAGGTCTCTCCAAGAGTAATTTGGGATTTGATACATATCTGTTGACTTCTGGCTTTGAGCTCTTGCAGAATCCACAAAATTAAGTTCAATGGAAAAGCAGAAGCTGCAATTTGTCACACGCTGCGTATCTTACGAGGAGATTCAATTCTGAAATGAGAACACTCTTACTATTACCTTTTATGAATATAATACATAGCACTGACTCGCCTCACCATATGACATCTAAAGATAGAAAATGGAAAAACAGGATGCAACCTAAAAAGAACATCTGACTAATCTGTGCACATCAAAAGGAAACGTCTTATGCACATCGAAAAAAGTTACGAACAGTTAGGCTGCTACTAATCTGATTTTGATTAGAGTAAGATAGTTTATCTAAGATGCCTTCTGAAGGAGCGCGTGGCACCTTGATAGGTCTTGACAGCCAATCCAACACCTAGACCAATACCCAGACAGACACTTAGTCCTATCCCAACCCCAACTCTGACCCCAGCATTGAACCATGACAATTCACCATCCTCGCCTTCCACCAACTCTGGTCGTTGATCAAGATGCTCATTATGATAATCATATATTTCATCTTCTGATTTGTAGTCTTGATATCCAGCTTCCTGTCAAGTTCAAGTGAAGACTAGTTAGCATGGTTTTGCTGAGTTCAAAACCAGCTTCAACCAGCCTCTGTTATACATATGTCAAGACCAATCAGCATAAGCAGAGAATATTCATGAAACTGGGATAATCGGATGATGCAGTAGACAAAAAGTCATAACATCAATTCTAAAGGCCACACAAGATCAACAACAACATCAAAGTCTTATTCCCAAAACAATTGGGGTTGGTTAATATGAATTAATACATGAAGTTAGGGCAAAGCCATCAACATAGACGAAAAAAGAAACATAAATAAGCTTAAAGATGAAAATGTTACGGAGATGGGAAGGAATAGGGGAGAAAACGAGTGTTATTAAAACAAGGCGGAAATTTCTGAAATAGGGTAATGAAAATATCAAGAACATGAGAGTAAATGAAAATGATATTTTAAAAGTAGCAACGAAGATCATTATTCCAGGAAAAAGATTGTACTGTGTCTATCAAACAAAGCATTTAGCCTCCAATGAAAACGTTGTATTTGCAGATGAAAACACACCTGGGAAGACAAGGAATGGTTATCACGTTCTCCTGCTGCAGCACCACTCCCTGATACTGAACTCAAACCACCCTTCCACACCTCCTTGCTTTTTAAACCAGACCACAACATCTTGGACAAGACAATCGGGTTACCCAAGAAACAGCCAGCAACATAAACCTCAATCATTGGTGAAACAACCTGAGAACTACCATTCAGTTGTCTACCTAGTGGAAAACCACTTCCAGTTGCAGCAGCAGCTTTAGCTGCTTCACAATGCAAGCTCCATTTTCTGCTCCCCCTAAGCAGATCCCCACCAGCAACCTCATTGTACCCGTTTGAATTACGCTTCAAAATCCCTGACAAGAGAATCTCAAGATCATCATTCAAACCTCAAACTTCATACTCGCTGTCACCCTTACACTGTCCGTGCTAACAAACGTCACTTCCTCGAGTTCTTATCCATCCGATCCCTTCTCAGAAGAGTGGAGATCCCATCCTGGCTACCGTTTCCATCAGCCCTTACCCTGTTCACTTCTAGGAGCGTGTTGGGGCTGAGTGGGATGAGGTTTAATTTGAGATGCTGAGGTGTTGAACTGTCCAGCTTGCAGTTGCTTACTCTTACATAGAAAACTCTCAGATCTAGCCAAGATGGAGGAGGAGAGTGTCTGCTGGGAGGATGGTATCCATTACTGGCACTGGCTAAGAATCCATTTTCGCTTGGAGACTGATCAGAAAAACTATCCATTTCCCTAGAAGAGTAGTTGAATTCTCGTTTGAAATCCTTCAGGTCCTGGAATAGAACAAGAGACGATGGAAAGTTCACAGACAGCCAGATCATTCTTTATAGGGTTTTAAAATTGTGGGAGAATTCCTGATTTTTCAGAGGACCTCTTCTTCCGGGACACGTATGTGGTTAATTATCGATAGAAAGGCAAATAATGCTCTGTTACCATACAACTTCAAACAAGAGTGATAAGGTAAATTACGAAAGTGAAAGAAGCAAAGCCAAGTAAGAAATTAATACATCATACATGTACTAACTATCGAACTGATACGAAGATACAAAATTGTTAGGTAAAGAGGTTTATGGGTGGTTTAGTTGAACAACTGGGGATTTTATATTAAGTAGAGAAAACCATGTCTGCAAGCTGCCAAACGGAGAGCAGCAATCGTAATCGACGGAGAAAGGGGGAATTTGGCAAAGCTTTGGTTAAAATGGACGTGATGGAGACACACTATCGGAGAAAACAACAAATTATAGAACTGATAACCCAAAGAAGAAGGATCTGATCAAATTGTAAATAGATAATTCAGTAAGAAGAGGAACAACTAATTACCGTGTTTATAGCGACTTGACAAAACTTTAGTCCATCATCGGATTTAGCTAAAGCCACCACATAGCATGCAAGGCTCTGGTCCGCGTCTCTGTCAAATCAAGAAAAACCTATAACGTTTGCTGCAGTAACTAGCTTAGAGTATGACTCCCTTCGTCTTCTTCAAATTTTCTTCGATCCTCTCTCTCGCGCACGATCCCCCGCCCTCCACCTTTTTTTTTTGGGATTGGAATCAGTAACGGTGGTGTTTGAGGTGGGCGCGCGAGAGAGTATCGGGGAGCGACTGAGCGAGAGGGACGGCAAAATGAATTCAGCCGGTCGTGGTATTCCGATACCTAGCATTCATCGACGGGGGGCTACAATCAGAAATCTGTAGTCTGGAGATTGTGGGAAGACAAAATCTAGGAGAACGTTCTAACTAAAACCCCCGAGGAGAAGTGTGAAAAAAAGTCCAGATTGCGATGTTTTTGTCGCTACAAGTTGTTCTCGCTGTTTTCTCAAGGAAAACGATCGAATTTGGATTTTGTCAAATTTTCATATAAAAAGGTGATGAAGTGACAAAAGTGAAAAATCTAATTCCAAAATTTTATGAAATGGCACTAGCAAATTCATAAAATACCATTTAAAAAAATAAAAGTCATAAAATATTATTATATTTTATAAAAATTTGAAATGTCACTATAATCCCAAATTAAAAAGATGAAAATATTCTAGTAGTTAATAAAATATTTTTAAATTCATAATTACAATGTTAAAAATTCAATAAAATTCAGAAAAAATCAAATAATATAAATACATATAGATAACTATAAAAAAAATATTTAAAGTATTGTGAAAAATTTAAAATAAATAAAAAATATTAAAATATCATAAAATATTAAAAAATAAATATTTCTTATATTTCTAAAAACTATTTAGTACCATAAAAATGAATATATATTTTTTAAACACATAATTTATAGTGCTAATTATTCTATAAATTAGACCAATATAGTATCATAATTTATATCAATTAATTACTATAATTTTAACATATAATTTTTAATTATTTTTTCTACCAATTAGATTTTTTGTTCAAATAAATTATTTTAATATTTTTAATATTTACATTTTTAAAATTTATATTATATTTTACAGATGATTTTATGACATAATATAATTTATTTCGAATAAATAATTTAAATTGATAAAAAAAAATTTACAAATGTATGGTATAAATTATGGTAATTAATAATAAGCTTAATTGTTCATTTAAATTTAAAAGTTTATTAAATAATGTGATTATAATTATAATCGTATAATAGGTTATACAATAGCTGTATTACATGTTTGCACAAAGCCTTGAACTGTGTTTGCGCCATACACCACGTGTCGTATAAGAACTAGAGCCAAAATGAAATCATACCCATTGGATTTGGATCAAAAGGAAAATATAGTTTTGGACTCTGATGTTATGCAAATTGGCATTATCCAACCCACACATTTGTTCTGAACTTGGGTCACACGACCTTAATTCCTTAAAACCATTATCACTATTTAAAGTGACCTTTCTCCTACTTTTCATCATCTCGTATCATCAAAAGCATGCTACTCACTTATTTTCAAAAAAAAAACATGCTACTAAGAGTGGATTCCATTTTAAAATAATAATATTTTATTCTTCTCCTCACAATCTCTCTTCTTTTGTTAAGACATCCATTTTTGGGGGTTCTTTGTTAAGAAACTCTCACACAACTTCTCTCATCCATGTCATATTTTATCTTTTTGTTTTATTAATTTAGAGTGGATTTCACACCATTGTGGATGTCCTTAGGTACTTTAAGATCCGTTCTAAATCTCAATTATATTGACCAACACACTACCTACGCTATCTTAGGTAGTGTTTGCTCACTCAGTTGTGAGGGGTTTGCCAATAAATATCAGATTATAGAATTTCCATTTTTTTTTAGAACGGTGCCTTAACTTATTTATTTCCTTTAAGTAGATTTTCTTAACTTATATAATATGGATGAGCTATTGTACATAAACACCCTTATATGGGGGATGATGTAGCAAAATTCATAAGGATGCCGAAGAGAAAGCTACGTACGTCACCATTTTGTGTGCATCAAAGGATGCACTAGGTAACAAATTGGACAAAAGCAAACTACGATTTCTGTGTATGGTCATCACCACAATACACTTATTTTCTTCTTCATTATCAAATATCAATAACTCTAAAAACCCAAATCTCTCTTACCGATAATTCTCTCATGTATTCTTCCTTTCTCAAAATCCCAAGCCTCTTTGTACGTCGGCACATTGTAAATTTATACATAGAATAAGGCTTGTAATATCCCTATCACCTTAATAAAATTCTTTGCATTTTCTTATTGCTACTTCCAATGAATCCTTAGATATGCCTTGAGAAACCTTTCATGATCTTCAATATGAGATATGTTTTTTTTTGTGTGCTTTAACTGCATTGTTTATATATCTTGATTCTATTCTTATTGTTAGGGTTGGTTATCATCCTAATAAAGGATATCAGACTTTACATGGAATGAATCTCTATATCAAAATAAGGTAAGATATGTGTAACACCCCTACTCCTAAACCTATAATGACGTCACAAGTCGTAGCATAATAAATAATAATTCGCAGCGGAAAATAAAACTAACTACCTTGGTGTTACACGCCGTTACTCACCCTTGTGAGTAACAAGGCATCCATCCAACAACATTAACTCCTCACGCTGTGATGAACAGATACCGAGCACTCTAATTATTACAAACCAATTCCAACTAAATGAGCAACTAATGAAATACAACAATCTCCTTAATACATCACATAATTAAAACCAACGACGTTTGTTGAAAACACAACAGCTACCCCTTGTCCCGCACTCCGGCTTGAGACTTCTTCAATAACCTGGAATGTTTGGCCCAATGATGGGCTCAACAATCGAAATGCTGGTATGCTAAATGTAGTCTTAAATCATCAAGATTCCTTAAGTCGTTTTAGCCATCTTGATATTAGATTCTTTACATGAAATGCCGGTTTACAATAACAACAGTGATAACTGTATACAATAAACATTCACATAATAACTCACCTGTAAATACCATTGTACAATAGTACACAACACCAATAACCACACATCAATAACAATAACCAATAATCACACATCAATAATCCAAACAAGATACGCGTATTAAACTTTACTTGTTAGTTGGCCACCTGGCCCTTATCCTTTTAAACCAAACCATTTAACATTTTCCAATTAAATTCCACCTCTCAGGCGTCATGATAAGACAAACCTTAATAACTTATTAATGGACGTTAGTCCCCTGGGTTCCAATGGAACCATTATCAGCTGACCTTATGGCCCTGGACAAATATATATAATGACCGATCCGGTCGAACCTGTGCACCAACGGCAGTGCCTTCCGCCATCCCCGAATGTGGCTGATGGATTTCCTTTGAGTGACTCCCCATTGAAGTCTCTCGTAGTGATCACAATGCGCAACCAGAAAGTCGAAACAATCCGGATTCCTCTCTTTATAAGTTAGCCCTTTTTGTCAGTGGTACAATGACCAACATTTGAATTAAGACTATAACAGTTGACCATCAGTTAGGTTCAATAATACCTAAAGGTCAGTTAGTCTTTTCCTAGTTTAGATGTATAAACTTCCAGTCATAAGACGTTCGCGTATAAATAAAACGCACAGTGTTGAGCAATACAGTGTACAATATCATATACATAAAATCACAGATATCGCTCTTAAACAATTAACACAAAATGTCTGGACCTTAGGATAATCCTTAGGACATTCAGACCACACAATTAACATACCGTTCACCGTGATAACAGCTAACTTGACAATTCACGCTTTAACAGTCCTTCCCCGTACGCTGTTATATTTACAAGCAATACCGGGTAATATTAATATAACTATCCACTAAACATTACAGTATTGTCACTGTAGAACTAATACTTGTAATATACTAATCTTGTAAGTTCTTTATTTCCCCCTGTTATTTTACAGTGACTCTAGATAGTTCAACAGTTCGTTACTTTATGTGATATTCACATGTGATAATGAATTTCCACCTTGTAGTATATTTCTACTTCCTTAATTATATACTCATAATTATTTCCACTTATCCTTTATATTATATCCCTTGGTCATTTTTATTATAACCACAATTATTTTATAAACTTTATTTTATACTCCATAATATACCATAATACATTATATTACCTAGTTTTACTTCCTTTCCTTATTAAATTACAAAACCAACCTTATTATTTCGGTATTTATATTTTCTACCCAACAACTTTATAAATTACTAGATAACCACATATAATTTCCGGTAATCATAATTTGAACCCATTAACTTTTACAATTTTCCAAACAACCATACACTTTTATAATTTACTAAATACCCATATTAATTTTCAGAAATTGTAAAACAATTATATTAACTTCTATAAATTGCCAAATAACCTTATAACCTTTATAACTCACTAATTACCCACATTGACCTTTGTAATTATTAATCATCCACATTACCTTTTTAATTTACCAAATGTCCACCTTAATTTCTGTAAATTACAATCTCATTATACCAACTTTTATAAATTACAAATAAACCCCTTAATTTTCGGTTTTCACTTATATTTTCCTCTATTCACTTTTAAACCCCAAACTTTATATAAGTTACATATTAACTTATAAACCATAGTTTAAATATTTATTTCTTTAAATAACCGAAGTAACCCATATATTTTCTTAAATCATGATTTCACCCCAAACCAATTCGGTTTTACATAGAATCTTCCATAAATTACATATCCACCCCAAGACTTTTATAAACTTAATATTTTATGTCATAAATCATTTTAACCCAAAGTTTTTGGTCAACACTTTGACCAAGACTTAATTTCATAATTAATACTTAAATAAACTCATAAAATCATAAGTAATTCGGTTCCACCTCTAAACTTTCCAATAATTACAATATAGTCCCAAAACTTTATAAAATGTTATTTTAACACTTAACCACTTATTTAAATTCACCAAAATTCATAATTTTAATTCCTACCTTATATTATATCATAAATATACCAAATTAATCCTTAAGCTCTCGGTTTTTATATTTAGCACACCAATCTTTTCAACATTTACATTTTAGCCACATAACTTTATAAACTAGCCATTTAAATACTTGTAACTATTTTTAATACTCCTAAAATTTATAATATAAGTTAATATACTTATATATTTCAAAAATCACCATTTAACACATTTAATTCTCGGCCTTAATACATTTTACCATATAGTTTCCAAAACTTGATTTAAACCTTATAATAAATACTTATAAATGTATATAAGCCATATAACACTTCTAAAAATTATGCTAATGACTTAGAATGATTATAAACTCAAAATAGAACAAATAATCCTTAGATAATTCAGTTTGAATATCTATGTACCCTAATTAATTTTTGTGACACAAATTTATACCTTAAGGTAATAATCTTACCTTATATGTTATAAATTATTTTCTTGACATTTTAATCCAATGTTTTTCGGCCTTTATATTCCTAAGGCTTCTACATAATTTTTACACCAAAGTTTGAAGCTTAAATCAAACTTAAACTTATTAAACCTTAATTATATAAACTTACTCCTTAAATCAAGACAAATCTTGTACTTGATTTCTCCTTGAACTCCAAGCTTCTCCAATGATATTTTCTTGAAGAACTTTCGGCCTCCTTATAAATATTTAGGAGGTCCATTTGTTAGACTTCTAACAAGAATTTATAAATAAGATTTGGAGTAGTTTTACAAGAGTTTACCTTAGGAATTTTTCAAGGAATTTTCGGTAGACCTTGAGATGATTGTGGATCTAGATTTCCTTCATGAAATGATGAAGAGAACCTTGGTTTAGAAGCTTGAATTTTCGGAAATGATTTAGGTAATTATTTAGGATTTTTCAACATGAAAATATACCTTAACTTGATCTTGTTGTTCCTTGTGTTGTTGTTGAATTTAGGAACCTCCTTGGAGCATCTAACCTTGGCGAAAATTGTAAGAATTATTAGGATGATTTCTTGCTTCAAGACTTAGTAGATATAACTAGGAATTTACATAGAAATGGTGTTAGAACTTAATACACCATTAATGGAGCTTTGAAGCTCTAAGGAATTACTTAACAAATGAAGAAGAAAAGAGAGAATAAGGGAGAGCTTACCATTCGGCCATGGATGGCAAAGAAGAATGAAGCTCACGTTGGTATTAGAAGAAGGCAATTGAATGAATCAATTTCTTTTGATAGTTTAATGTCAATAATTGTCTAGTTTTTTTCTTTGTTAATTACTTAATTGATTGGCTCAAGAAAGCCCCTTAATTAGTGGTTGTATTCGGCTGATGACAAGGGAAATAATGGAGCTTTGTTGGCCACTTGAAACTAGAAGACAAGAGTAGATATAGGTATGTGTTTCTTTTGATTTTCTAAGGCAATTAACATGTTTTATTCCCTTGCAATTTACGGTAATATAGTAGTTAGTATGGCATCTGATTTCTTGTTAATTATTGACATAAGAACATGGCTATATTGCTAGGTATTTTAGCTTGAATTTTATAAGGCAAACAAGACTTTTTTCCTAGTCAAAATCAGACACCATGTGCTAGTATAAGACAATTGCTTTTGTTTGTATTTAACATATGAATGTGCTTTGTTGGGTAGTGTATTATTTAGACTAAAGTATAGCAATAATTCCCCCTTTTTCCTATATGAAATCGGCACCACATGTGACATAAGGCAACTTGTTTTGTTTGTTTTCATGCAACTTGTAAAAGTAGATTCTAGTTGTAATTAAATGCATTGCTTTTCATTTCTTTTCTTAATCTTATACTAATCCCTCTTGTTCTTTGCAGGTCACACGGTGGATTATCCCCTTTGAGACAGTAATGTTTGATACATTAATATATACTACATGCTAGGTGAGTCATATTAGCATAAGACAAATTTTTGAATTGAAACTAGCCAAAATAGGCATGAAATGGCGCATGGATTAGGGACCAAATGGGATTAATTTTTCATTTGATTTTTGTTACACTATATTGTACTAAGACCATCCTAATATGTGTAATAGGTTCCAGCATTTAATTGGTACATTTATACCATGGTAAAAGGTGAAAGTTTTAAGGTAAAAATGCTGATTTTAGGTACCTTTTTGTCCCAAAAATCGCCCCTATTTGTACTATGAATTTAGTACTGCCATTAATTGATTTAGATGCTTAATTTATCCCCTTTTAATATTATCAACACGTGGCTCCTCAATAACTTCAAGGCAATTGCTTAAAACGCATTTTCGTGACACCCAAAGGTGCGTTTACGTGCCTTAAGGATTTTCTGAAAAATAATTAGTCGCTATGAGTTCCAAGTGTTTATTGACATTTTTTATAGTCAATAATAATATGTTAAGGTGTTACATTGAGTTTTATGGGGTTATATCAATTCTAAACACAACTCCCGAGCTAACCGGGCAAAAAGGAGCGTTAAGAAATTCGTCTGAGCACTTTGTTTATTTTTGAAAAAGTGGCTCGAGAATTATCTTTAGAATGTTGAATAATGATGTTAGGAACTCTAAGAATTAATTTTATAGGAGTTCGTGCCACCTCGGCACTACTCCTGGGCATTCCCGAGGGTTTATGGGACCCTCATAAGGCATCTCCTAGCACTTTGCGTTTAACTGAGAATTTAATGTGAGTACTTCATCTTAAATGTTTATTAAGGTGTCATGGTGCATTTGGAATGAAGTGTAAAGCTTTACTTCATCCTATAATGTATTTTCGGGACTTTCGGGCCTTAATGGCCTTTAAGGGAACTCCCGGGCATATTGTATTTTTACTCAGTTCTAACTGAGGACTTGTGTTTTAAAGGTCATAAAATGATCCTTGATTAGTTTCATATGAAGTTTATAGCTTATATAACTTGTTTAAATTAAGGTCGGGCTTTAACGCACGTTTTTGACCTTAAGGAGTTTAGGTGCGTTTTAACGCCCAAGTGTTTATATGCCTTCTTAGGGTTTCATAATCCCCCAAATAATATTTATAATTCCCCAAATAATATTTATAATTCCCCAAATAATATTTATTTACTTATATTTAATTATTTAAATGTTAGGGGTATTTCAGTCTACCCCCCTTATAAGGACTTCGTCCCGAAGTCATAACTTATACTTGTTCATCCTATGGAATCAGGTTCCTCATTATCTATTCCCTGTATACCTTTCATTCTTGGGTGTCAATATTATACTGACACCCCTATATTCCATCCGTAATCCAAGTGTATGCAATTCGTAATACACATAACCTTACTCATGATAACCAATGTAATTATAGTATAAGTACTTGATAAATATTGTAAAACAAATACGTGTTCCAACTTCCTAGCTATCCCACTCGGTCATCACTGCACAAGTGCAATACCAAATCCTCAGTCCTGCAGAGTGCAGAGGCGTAAACCCTTGACAGTGAATCTCTTGTGTGATTGTAGGAATAAATATACTGTAAGGTAATTAAGTGCTTCCATAAACATCCAGGTGTTACATAGAACACAACCATAACTTATTCAAGTGTCACATAGGACACAACAATAACCATACAAGTGTCTCATATGACATATCATCGATAACCAACCATTGTCACATAGGACATATCAATAATAGCCAACCATCCAACCAATTGCACACATGCGCAACAATCAAACACACACAACCAATTATAAAACCAGTATAGACTGCAGATATGCAAGTCGCATGTGGTGTAACACACTTCAAAATAAGGTAAGATATGTGTGTTGTTAATTATAAGTTGTAGTTGGCTGATCAACCTATACCAAATAATAATATTTTAGTATAGTAAACAGGGATGTCGAATAACCTCTTCCACAATGTTTATATGAAATTTCAGACAGAGATGGTGCAGCGTGATCGCACAAAACATTGTGCGGGTAACTTAGTTGGCAGCCCAGCTGGGTTACTTTTTATTATATTAATTATAAAATTATTATATCTTTTAAAATATAAGTCTAAAATAAAAAAATTACACCATTATTCATCTAAATTCAAGTTCTTCAAAACAAGACCAGACATGAATATGTTTTGAGAAGTTTAAAAATGTATATTAATTACATGTATATATCCATATATATATATTAATGAGACTTATGATTCCTAACATCAATTTAGTGTATCAATGTAAACACATAACATCATTTGAGTGTATCATAATATTTATTTTAATATATCATAATATCAAAATTAATGAATTATATCTTCATTTTAGTGTATCATCATAAACATATAAAAATAAAAACAATTTAAACAATAATACATCACAAAATAATATTTGGTATGTATGAAAAATACATGATTCACCGTAGAAGGTTTAAAATACACCATACAACAATAATAATGCACTGCAAAACACTAATGATTTTTTATCGGTTCTGAAGTTTGTTATCTAATTCACCACTTATTAATGAATGAATCATAATATCAAATTTAATGAATCATATCATCATTTTAGTGTATCAATGAAAACATATATAAAAAAATAAACAATAATATAACACAAAACAATATTTGATATGTATAAAAAATACACGATTCACCGTATAAGGTTTAAAATACATCATACAACAATAATAGTACACTACAAAACAATAATGATTTTTTATTGGTTCCGAAATTTATAATCTAATACACCACTTATTAGTTAATGACTGATAATATCAATTTTAATGAATCATAATATCAAAATTAATGAATCATATTATCATTTTAGTGTATCATCATACACATGTAAAAATAGATTTTTTTTTCAAAATTGTCAAAATATATCCATGAATGATCTTGTTTTAAATAGCTTGAATTTAAATTAACAGTGATATATTTTTTTCATTTTTGACTTATATATTAAAAATTACAACCATTTAAAGTTAATATAGTTTAAAAACACAGTCCAGTCAGTAAAACAGTCCAATCAACTACTGACTCATGTGGCACATTTATGGTGTTTTGTTTAAGTGTGTTCGGACTTGTGTCTGGGCTAAAGGGTCAGACGCGTCAAAAGAGTGGTTCGGGTCAGTCCCGGGCATACACCTGAACCACACCTAAAAGTTGGCAAAATGTTTTGGTCCGGGTCTGTATACCCGGATAGATACTCGGACCTATCGTGAGAATGGCCAGAAACCTATTTATGGGTGTTGTCCGTGGGTGTTGTTCGGGTTTGTAGACTCGGACACATGTCCAGATATTTGTAGCTTAGAGCATATCTTCTTCGTTCTTGCTCCGATTCAAGATCCGTTTGCGCCCATGTGTTTCTCTCTTTATCTACTTTGCTCCTAGCTATGTTATTCATCCTTTTTAAGTAATAAATGTGTATGAACACCAATAAAACAAAAAACTAGAAGAAAAGTAGCTAAAGTGAGGAAATGAGCATGATAATCATTGATAAAGCACATGAAATAAACCACTAAAACATGCTCATTAAACAATAATCATTAGCTAGGCTCTAAACCTTTTTTTCTTCGGCTTTGTCTTTCAGAAGTTTGTCGTCGGTGAGTAATCCATGATCCGGGTCATCTAGCTACTATGTCTGCTGGTCATGTTATTGCTTAAAATGTTCGGCAGGGATATACTTGGAGTATTCTTGATTTTGACTAGGACTAGGCTGGTCACCCTTCCACATGAGCTGGCTAGCTTGGAGAGTGCGTCGGCCTCTTGGTTTTCTTATCGGGGAACATGGTTTATCTAGAAGGAGTGGAATGGGCCCTTGACCTCATCCCTTGATTCAAATTCACCAGATAACTATTCGTTGACCAGCTTTGAATCGCTGAACATACGGATTTGGTTGGCGTTGAGGGCAAGGCATAGCTCCAAGGGTGATGAGTGCTTCATACTCGACTGCATTATTGGTGGTCGTGAACCCAACCTGGATAGCGCACCTGGTGGTATGCCCCTCTGGCAATTTGATCAGGATGTCAGCACCACATATGGCTCTCTAGCTAGAACCATCCATGTATAGTGTGTATATTGGGTAGTGACGGCTGGCTTCGAGGAGGATGGGGTGGTGTTGAAGTTTGTCTTTTTCAGGAAGTGCGCGAGGGTCTGACCTTTGATGGATGAACGCGGTTGGAAGGTGAACTCGAATAGCTCGAATTCCCACTTGACTAGGCGGCCGGATTGGTTCGACGTTTGGATTATCTGATTGAGTGGGTAGTTTGTGCCGACGAAGATCAGATGAGCTTGAAAGTATGGTCATAGCTTTCGACTGGTGATGGCACGAGGATAATCTTCTCCATGTGAGGATATTGCGTCTTGGCGTTGAGCAGGGTTTCGCTGGTGAAGTGTAATGGGACCTTGAGTTTCTTGTCGTCCTTGACGAGTGCAGAGGCTAGGGCCCACTCTGAGGCAAAGAGGTACAGTATGAGGTCCTCCCTCAGGAGCAGGATGCTGAGTCGGGGTAGGTTGGTTATTGCCTTCTAGATCTCTTCAAATACTCAGAAAAAGCATAAAGTTCTAGTGTGATAAAGAGTGCATCAAAGTACTTTGAAAGGGCTGGCTTTTTCGGCCAGCTTCACACACAAATGAATGAGCGTTGTAAGCTTCTCATTCAGTGCTTGGACTTCCTTCATCTTCTAGGGTATCATCAGATATAACACCTTTTGAGGTGCTCTAAAAGTATTCATAGGTGCTCTTACTTTTGTTAAGAAATCTTAAGGTCTTTGAAAGGGATTTCTTTCACATTCTATAAGGTACATGTGAAGGTGTAATGTATTCTTAAAGTGTTGATGACAACGAGAGCGTGGGAATGGGGAATACAGACTTCCACCTAGTATCTATTTTAGTTTTTGAACTTTTGTATGTTAAAAAGAATGTTGTAAAATATGTTAGTAACTTGTGTAATGTTTCTGTAATATTGTAACGAAATACCCGTGAAATCCGAGTTAGAATATACATACTATATAATAGAATTTAATGGATTAGAAATTATAATTGCACGTATATGTTATGGTGGGTTAGTCGAGAGTGATATAAATTAAGGCCCAATGAAGTTAAACGATTATCTATTTTATTCTAATGATTATTAAATATACTTTCCTTATTTTTCCCACCGATATTATTATCTAAATACTTATTTTACATTCTATAGACTTATTACATTAATTTAATCCTAAGAGTTCAAATCTATTTTTACTTCCTTTAATTAATTATTCTTAATTTCAAGAGTTCAAATCCAATTTTACTATTTCCAAATCAAGTACTTTTAATTCTAAGATTTACTTCTTTCAAATTAATTATGAATCCCCATTCTTCTCCAGATTATTTGATATTCTAGCCTTTTCTAACGTAAAGACATTCCTTTCCGTTAGAGATAATTATTTGTTTTGTTTCTACTTTTGTATTTCTATTTCTCTCTTATATTAAGTAGATATTTGAAACTCTCTTTAGATAATCACGAAAACCTTTATCTCTTCACAACAACTAAACTATTCTTTTTCTTACTTTAATTCTAATTAGTAAACTACTCCTTGATTTTCTAACCCGTTGAGTCTAGACCTCTTTCAAATTGATTACAACGTTAATTATTCATTTATCTTTAAATTATTGTTTACAACACTAATTTATAAGTTTGTTTTCCAAAATTATTTACAACGTTAATTATTTCTCTTTCCTTTTCTAAATCAATTATATTTATTATTGAAATACTCCGAACCTTTATATGTTGTTTAACTATTAAAATATGGTATATTTAGGCTAAAAAGTGCCTTAGAAACATTAGTGAACAATTTAAACCATAGAAAACACAATAAAGCACCATAAAGACAATTAGAGCAAAAACATGCTCTAAGCTTGGGATAACCTTGGTTAAGACTCAAAGAGCTTACCAAGACTTTATTTACATGCTAATGAACATGTTAAACCAATTACTAAAGAAAACCAAGCTTGAAAACAAGTTAAAACATAAAATGTGCTTTAAGGAATCTTAAAGCACATTTTCGAAAAATTGTCTTGGAAATGGGTTTTGAGTGGCTAAGTGCCCATCATTACTCCTTAATAAACATGTGTACTACTTAGTATCACATTAGGAAGTCTAAATCAATGGGAAATAAAAAATTTCACAATTTTGTGCACTAATTTGTGAATAGTGCTCAAATAGTGCTAGTTTAAGACATAAGTCAACATAAGTTAATTAAATGGTCAACAAAGCCATAAAATATCCTATATACTAAAGGGGGCCGGTTTTTAAGTGTGAGTTATCACACTTAGCTAGTTTGTTAAGGAAGGAAGAGTAAATAAAGTGTAAGTTAACTATTTACCTTTTACATAAATATCTTTTAAAAACTTACCTCTCACCTCATTCTATTCTTTCTCCTTTGTTCCCACCATCTCCAACCTTCATCCTCCCTTCTCCAATACGGTAATGCTACAGCACCTCTACCATTCTTCATCTTTTTGCTTGTAATTCCTAGCTTCATGCTCCAAATTCAATTTCAAGACCACCATTCTTCTAGTTAGAGCAAGCTCTACAATCTTATCTTTTCAAATCTTCAAGAACTCCATTTCGGTGCCATGAAGATTCACCATTGAAGGAGCAAGAACTCATCTTTTCACACCTTATTATTCTCCTTTGCTTCAAGGTAAGGAAACCCAAAGAAAATCTACATTTCCTCTCATTTTTGTTCATGTCCGAGAATCACCTCTTGATGGTGTCTTCTCTTGCTCTTTTGTTAGCTTCTTTTCAAATTCAAAAGGACTGGGAGGAGTCCTCTCTTGCTACTTGATCAAACTCTCTTTCAATTCCAAGGTAAACATCCATTTTAGTGTTTTAAAACACTTATGTAATCTAGGGTTTACTCATGAGTTGAGTATAAAACTTAATGCTCATTACCCTTATATGTGTGTTGGTTAGAAGATTGACAACTGATCAAAGTTCCTTGCTGATTTTCAAGCCAAGAAAACAAGAAAGAAATCTTGAAGAAAAGAGGTAAATAACCTAACTTAATGTAGTTTTTGTGCCTTAGGAAATTGAGCTATATTTGCTTAATAAACTACCTAAAGAGCCAATGGGAAAAGAGTTAGTAAATACCCACAAGGAGGTTATTAAGGGCATATGCGATGTTGTGTGTATTTGTAGGTCAAAGGCAATTAATATGTGGGAAATTCAGTGTTTAAGATTAATGCAATTTAAGGGCCTAAGAGCCATGTTGTTTAAGGGCCTAAGTGCCAAGCAATTTAAGTTTATGCACTATATTGCGATGTAGTGTAGTTTAAGGGTTAGTTGTGTGTAAAGAACATTCCTTGTGTGGATGAATGTCCTTGATTGTTAAAGATGAAAAAAATTATGTGTTTTGGTGTAAGAAAGTGTTAGTGAAACCATGTCAAAATTTGGTGAGTAAATAAGGAGTTTTTAGGTGTTTAAATGAAGTTGGGTGACCTAGGTTGTACTAGGAATTGCTAAGGGTTGATTTGGTGAAAGAAAGGGAACTAAAGTGTTCATAGGTATTAGAAGGGCCTAGGCATTGTTCATGGAAGTTTAGAGATTAAATGGGTGATTTGAGATACACCAAAGTCATGGTGAGAGTGTGGTTAAGACTTGTGCAAATTTTGGTAAATAAGAGAAGAATAATGGCTTGTAAGGGATTAGGTATGAACTTGTGGGAAATCTTATGGAGTTTGTGTAAGGGAGATGTTGGTGAGAAATAATACCTATGGAGTAGTGGTAATGGTGGTAAAACAATATCTTGATAAGTTGAAGCCTTAGGCAAAGATACAAGTTGAATGTGTAAGGAAAAATGTTCTAAGTGTAAAGGATTTGGTAAGAATTTGAGTAAAGGTTAAGGACTTTGATGGTGGGTGAATAAATGAGTTAGGAGGTTGGTTCAAGAGTGGGTTAAAGTGCCAAAATGAAGTTAGAACATACTGGGACATGTATGGTGAGGTTTGGAGTGAAATAAGCAAGTTAAAACCAGTTTCTGGGTCTGACCTACCTTAGGAACGAACTTAGCAAGGTCGGTCAGGCCTAAAATACCCATCCATGAAACTCTCTGGAATGGACCGACCTTAGCAAGGTCGGTCGGGCTTAAATTTTGCATACGGAAATGTTTCTGGAATGAACCGACCTTGGGACCGAACTTAGCAAGGTCGGTCGGGGTAAAATTTTCAAACAGTAAAGTGTTCTGGTTCTGACCGACCTTGGGACCTACCTTGCAAGGTCAGTTGGCCTTATTATAAAAAAACAAAAAAGAAAATGTGGCTTAAGTAGTAAACCATAGTGGGTATAATGAGGATAATCAAGTGTAAGTTCAAGTATAAAAACATGCCATGTAAGTATGTAAAACACTTAGTTAATCGGAAGTTAATTAAGCTAATTAACCGACGTTATTAATTATGTATAGGAGTTGCATTCAGTGGAACTCAAACGCAGCAGGGACCTAGGTATGGTTTTCTTGTAGTTTGTTTGCTACCGGTTTACACCGGCTTGTGTGTTTGTTATTTTCTGATTGTTTATGACTTTGTAAGACTTAAATCATGAAATGAGTTTACATTCATTGTTATTATGGTGGCGTGTGTGTACCGGTACCGTTGACCTCGAATACGTGCTAACCCGCTAGTTGACCAAACTAGGATACGTAAGAGAGCGGTACCCGGTTTTAACGTTTCAACTTAAGGAACGTTCTAACTACGGCTATGCATGAGTTGGTTGTGGTTGTGTTTATGAAGTGTATCTCATCTCCCTTGTGTGCCTAACTGGGCCTAAACACTTACTTGTGATTATTTGTGTTAAGTTCCAACAATGGGACTACTAACAAGAGTATAACCAGGGGCTGAGGAATCCGGTCGTTCCGGTCACGCGTGTATGTACCGGAGTCGATATCTGAATCAGATTCGACCCTCTTTATGTTATGGTTGTTCTCCTTCTTGGATTACAATCACCCACAAGCTTAACCAAGGCTTACCTATCTAACTATTGATCGGACTAGGGGGATTATATGTGCGGTGTGCTTGGATCACTATATCCGACACATCTTTGGGTTAAGTTATTCGTTCGACAAACAGAACGGTAACGATTTATGTGACAAGATTAACATGAGAGTGAGATCATTCTCTAGGCTTACCAAGTTGACTAATTAATGTTCGGTTCGTTTCCTAAAGTGAAACGTTCCTGTTATGTTATGTGTTATTGTTGATGTGCAATGTTTAGTGCTATGCTTAAGTATGATGTTTGTTAAATGAATGTCATGTTATCATGACAATTGGCTGCGTGTATCCCGGTAGCCGACAGGCTGCACGTTAATCATACCAGTCATGGGTTGCTGAGCCCCTTTGGGGCACCATATTTCATTTTGCAGGATGAGGATCGAGGAAGCGGAGTGGCTTTAGATCCTAGGTGTAATGAAATACTTTTGTTAATTTTGGATGTTGGAGCCGGGATGCGCCTGTGCTCCCGTGGTGATATTTTGTTGGCAGTACCGGATTTACAGTGATGGTTTGTATATATAGACTCGGTATTGTTGGTTTATATGTATGTAGCTGTTAGAAACTATTGCTCGGGAGTCCATGTCCATCATACCGATACATATGTACGTATTCAGCCTTGTTAACCATGTGGGTGGTTAACAACGTGTAAAACAGACCTGTTTTAGTTAATGTATACGTTGCGAATTTCCGCTGCAGTTATCGTTTATTGTTAAGTTTACAGTTGAGGTGTTACAATTATTTAATTATTATAATTCCCCTTTTCTACATTAATTCTATTTATAATCACGATCTACCTCACGATCGCCTTCATTCTCTTCGCAACGTTATTACGCTCCCTCTCTCTCTCTCTCTCTTCAAACTTCCAACTCTCAAACTCTCTCTCTTTCATTCCTAATGTTGTCAAGCTTCTTCCCTGGTGCCACATTAGGTAGAAGGGTAAGAGTAATTATTGGTAAGGCTTTGAAATTATTTTGGTTGTGGTTTAGCAAGTCTCTGATTGATATCTCTATTCACAATTCTATACCCCGATTTCTCTGACGGGCACTTCTAGTGGATTGGTTGATTCGTCTTCGTAGTGGTGAGCGTATCCAGGTAAACATCTGTGCTCATCAACGTTTTCTCGTGTAATTTTACAAACTATGGATGGATACATAAAACCCTGTTTTGGGGATTTTTGGAAGTCGGGAATTATTTTCCCCCGTGTATTCTGGATTCAATGGTTTTCCAATTGGTATTGGATAATGTTTTTGGGAGACTTTCACTGGATGAATTGTTAGATTGTTGGTACCTTTATGGTGCTCCGTGTAAATTGATGGTACCTTATGGTGCTCCGTGGAATTGTCGGTACTTTGTACCCCGTGTATATATATATATATAAATTTTTGTCTGCAGATATTACTTGCAGTTAAGCTCTATGATCTACTCCTTTGGGTCAAAAGTACCTTCTGGGGGGTGTGCACACTTGAGGACTTAAGGTGTGGTGGAATATTATTGTTGCGACCCCATTTCGGGTGTCGTCCGTGTATACTGATGATTGAATCCTGGTGAAAGTTCTCCCCCGAATTACTTTTGGTGATTGTGATTTTGGAAGTTTCTCAATTGGACAATGTTATTGCTTGTGTTACTGATTTGCAAATATAAAATGAGTTCCAAAATATATTTTACGTGTTGAGGCAATGTTAACTCAGTTTCACTGTTTTACGTGATCCCTTCGCGTTTTATGTACGTTGTTTTCCGATCGCATGTACTTTTGGTGGAATTAGGGATTAGGAACACGCTATCACCTAGCTTAGGAAGGACGAGTTGTTTTTCTGAGTTGTTAAGATGAGTTTGTTGAATTGAAATACATTTATTCTACAATGTTTGGGAAACATTTTGGATTTGTTTCGGTTGGGTTATTCCTAAGCACTCAATGGGTTTGAGTGTGGCGGTAACGCCCTGGTAATTTTACATTTCCGCTGCTATTGGTTCAAACTTTTGACTGATATGTTTAGAAGGATGTTCTTGATAATTATAATCCTTGTTAAGGTTTTCATATGTTAATTTAATTGCCTTTCCATTGTGTTTATTTAGTGTCTAAACTATCTAAACTTACTGGAGTATTCCTTTATCTATTGACATTGATTTCACAAACATTTTGGTATTTTTCTGACTCTGTTTTCATATTGAAAACTGCATTTCAGGACCTGTCCGAACGCCCGTCCGGACAGATCCCGAGACTTTACATTGATTTCACTGATCTGGTTGTGTCTGATTGAAGTTCGGACAGCATGCGAGGAGAAATCCAACTTGTAAGTCTTGACTTATGTCCGAACTTACAAGTTCAGACCAATGTTCATACGCTTTCAGTTTTAACTCTCGACTTGTGTCCGAACTTCAATGTCTAGACATAAGTTCGGACGTTTTCATTCTCTGGTTTTTCAACTCTTGACTTGTGTCCGAATATCAATGTCCGTACACAAGTTCGGACAGTCCGGATTTCTCAAACGTTTTCTCCTCGGCTTGTGTCCGAACTTAGACGTCCGGACACAAGTTCGGACAACACTTGTTTTACCATTTTAGGACTCGTTTGGAGTCCGTTTTTAAAACCGTTTACACCGTTAGATTCTTATTTTTGTGTACTTTCATTTTAGGCAAAATCCAGGGTGTTACATGTAAGAAATGGAAGACAACCTTAGCATTCACAGAGGTTGCGGATGCGCTGGTAACAACCAATATGTTTAATGACTTCCATTGCTAATCAGTTGGACTTGATTATTAATCGTTGGCTACGTAAATGGACTAGAAATTTGGGGTGTTACAAAATCACAAAAGCATCAATGGCATCTGCTGAAATCGAAGCAATCTCTCATCATGAGATAGGACCCGTAATGGCTAACCAAGTATCATTCCCTCATCACGAGGTAGGACCCATATTGAGTAGTTGCAATACCCATAAATTCAACTTCATATTTTACCACTGGTTCATCTCACAAGTTGATCCTGAAATCCACCACTGAAACTCAACCCTAGTTGAGAGCGTACATTAACCATCAGAAACGACCGCAGTCGAATCTGTACACCTAGCCTCACTTTAAGTTCCTAAGTGTGTGCACCCCCTATAAGGACTATCGATATTATATAGATCATAGAGCTTCACTGTGGTCTTTTGACCCAACGGCCCAAAAATTATAATTAATGGCCTCATGGGCGAATTAGTGCATTACCAGCATATTCCAAAATTTCCAAAGTTCCATCAAATATCCATGTTCCACTAATTCAATAATTCAAATTGTTCACAACTACAACTTTTAAATAGTAAACCATTCAAATGATCACCCAAATTTCTCAATTTGCTAGTAACATCTGATTGATGTTAAACACAAAATATATACTCATTTCAACGTGTCAAACCATACAATCCATCAATTATGAGTATATTCAGGAGTCTCCCACAAATCATCCATGAATAATGGGAATCAATCCATAATATATAATCACCTTACCAAATCGCGAGATAACTAGATTTACCTTTTCCTTGAAGACAAAGACACACCAAGCACTCCCAATGAATCATAGTCAATCACCTTTCAAGATACATCAATAATGGAGGAACCAACGAGAGCTTTTGAATTTTCTTGGAGGTATTGCAATGGCTCCAATCAGAATGAGGAAGGAGAGATGAAAACACCACAATTTATAGCCCTTTCATTTGTGTGATATAGAGAAGTGAGAGAAGAGAAAAAAAACTATCCTTAAGTAATTTAAAGGAGTTTCAAGTAAATTACGGAAGTTGGAAGATCTAGCTTAGTGAATAACTATATAAAAGGAAGAATGACTTTGAATAATGAATTTCCTAACTTATTGCCGGAGGAGGAGGCTTGACAGTGAGAAAAAGGCATAACAAAAGTCATAACATCACTTAAAGGTCATAATAACAATTTTGTATATTAAAAATTAAATAAGGGTCTAATTTAGTGAAGGGTTGATAAAAACTTGTAATTAAATTGACTATAAAAATTGAACCAAGAATTATTAATTTCATAATTCGACTATCGGTTGATCAAAATAATCGATTTGTGAAAAAAGACCCATTGACTAAAAAATATCGAATATACGAAATAATTAAAACAACTAAAACAAAAATAATGTTGCAACCGGATATTTCTGCTACAAAGTGTAAGTTACATATATTACAATTAAGTTACACAACTAAGTTTTTTTTTTCAATAATTTTATGTAGTTAACTAAAACTTTTAACACCAAAATATTGAGACATTTAAAATTTCAATCTAAATAACCAAACTTCTGTTACTAGTATTTGATTAAATTTAAATAACCAAATCAAAAAGAAACACTTCTATACTCAATAGTTAAATATCCACAAGCATATTTTCTTTTGTTTCATAGCCAGACGCAGCGTTTCAATTCTCAACGTCGTAAAGCCATTTGCGTTGTCTGAATGCCAACCACTGCAACCTGGCAGAGCGTTACTTCGGAGATCTCAGAGAGAGAGAGAGAGAGAGAGAGGACTTGGGGGAAACACAAAGAGAGAGGTCGGTTGGTCCTTCTACAAAACGCCTCTCTTCGACCATCGAAGAAGCCAAGTAGATTCAATCACAGCTACAACCAACTCCCTGATGGCGGCACTTTTAGCTAGGCGGTGTCTTCTCTCTATTCGCGGTCAACACCTGGTTAGCTTTCTTCTCCTACATCCTTCGTGTTACGAATATTCCTCATTTATATGTATTATCATTTTAAAAAATTGAAAACTTCGTTTCTCTAGCCTGATTGTTAAGATGTAATTTTTGTTTGGTTCATTAAATTCCATGAATTTCTGACTCCACGTTCTTCTTCTTCCAAAACTTTTGGGAGCTTTGGTTTGTGTAGTCGTTGATCGACTGTGCTTGACGTTTTTCCTGACGTTACTAGCGCTGAAGGAAGGGGATAATTAAGTGCGTTTTGTTTGCAATTGATTGCTTTCCCTGTTTTATTATTAGGGCCTCGAGTTCTTCATCCGTTGAAATTGTGAAATGCTAGTAAGGCAATAAGAATTTACTGATTTTGTGGTGTGAAGAAGTAGAGATGAAAGGGCTGATGGAAATTGGGCTTTGGCTTACGCCAGTATTGTTCCTCTCCTTGATGGCTAAACTGCCTATGTTTGCTGAATACACGTTATCTACGTTGAGGTTGTAGTACTTATATAGCCGGTGGGAGAGTATAGACTATATAGTGCGTGCCTGTCACTGGCGAAGTTTACCATGATGACTTGCAAATTGCAATGCTTAAGGCGGAGCCCTGAATTTCATTGATGCTGCAAAATTTTGTGGGGTTTGGCTTGCAGCTTTCACGTCTAAAGAAAACTGTTTTATGAGCTTATGTAATGATCATTGATGAAGGTCCAAGATGCAAGTTAGAACCTTGAAATTTCTTGTATGTTTTTGAGGTTATCGCTGATACAAAAGATGATGGGGCTATATTTGTAGAACTCAAGCTTGTTTCTTTTGGTTCCTGGCTGATACAAATTCATTTCTAAATGAATGTGTTGATGCGAATGACTATAATATCTGGGTTTCTGTTGCCTATTAACCATGGTTTCACTAGCAAATCCATGTTCTTGCAAGCTGTTTCATTGAGTGGTAGTCATAGATATGTTGCTTAATCATTTGACAGGCTTCAAACAGGCTCCTGCAAAGTTCAAACGAATATGGAATCAGATCATTCTCTACTTTAAAAGGTTTTGTCTATCCTCTCCTTTAAATTTGTGTATTTGCGGGCTGTTCAGCTTTAAGCTGTATAAAAGTTATACTTTTGGAGGGATGAACTATGTGCACTGATGCGACTCGCAATAGTCAAATTCTGCCTATCTGGCTTTGAAGTGTTATTTATAGATGGATACTGTAGCAATAGTGAACGACAGACCATAACATGTCAATTAGTAAGAGTGAAGGAAGGATAGATTGCGCATCATATATAAAGCTAGGTAAACTGCAATTCCATAGCAAGTCAATTGTGCATGCTGGATTCACTTGTTTTTTTTACTTGAACACCCTAGCTTTAAAATTGCTGTTCAGTAATTGGAGAATATCTAATTCATTTATGTAGTGGGATATATTGTTAGGAAGTCATTGGTATTGTCTTTTCAATATGAAGAAACTGATGCCTGACATTGATCTTACCATTCATGTCATGTGTGTCCGCTGTTTCACATCTGACTCCCCTTGTCAATAACTTGCAGAAGATGAAGAAAGAGAGCAACTTGCAAAGGAGATATCTAAGGATTGGAATTCTGGTAATATCGCGAGATCTCTGAAGTGGTCTTTGTACTGTTTCTTTTGCCTGCAATACTTGATGATCCAAATGACAATTGTGAACGGATATTAATGCAGTGTTTGACCGAACCATAAACACTTTATTTCTGACTGAGATGGTTCGAGGCCTGAGTCTGACTCTCAAGTACTTCTTTGATACAAAAGTTACCGTAAGTAATTTCCTACCTTATAAATCAAACCAAAGCATTTTTGACCGGATATTCATATCTAAACTTCTTTTTGCAGATCAACTATCCATTTGAGAAGGGCCCTTTGAGCCCACGTTTTCGTGGAGAACATGCTCTCCGCCGCTATCCTACTGGAGAGGAGCGTTGCATTGCTTGTAAACTCTGTGAAGCTGTAAGAGTTCTACTTATTAGTATATTTACCTTATATTTGTTTGTTATACCTTTCTTGTTTAGCCTCAGCAGAATACACTTGCTGTAAACATAGACCCTGTAGTTCTGGAGATGAAGGCATTCGTTTCTGATATCAAGTGTGCCTTAGTAGTAAAGTGGAGTTAAAGAGGATGGTTGAACCTGCATGTCATTTAACAGCTTTCTTGGTAGGCTTGGTATTATCTGTATTTATCTGATTGGATTGTGGGTTTTCAGGTCTGTCCAGCACAAGCAATCACGATTGAGGCCGAGGAAAGAGAAGATGGCAGTCGTAGGACAACCAGGTTAGATGATATCACGCTTCCTCATACCCCAACTCATCCTTGTTATAGACATTGAGTGCTCATCAGTTAGAATTTGGTTCTAGGTATGACATTGACATGACAAAGTGCATCTACTGTGGATTCTGCCAAGAGGCATGCCCTGTTGATGCTATAGTCGAGGGACCAAACTTTGAGTTTGCAACTGAGACTCATGAGGTATAACAGTGATATACAAAGCTATGAAGATCATTCACGTGCATATCGTTAGAAAAAGCTCTTCAGTTTTTGGTTTAGATTTGCTACTGTAGGTTGATCTCTAATTTGTCGTTCTGGTTTGTAGGAGCTTTTGTATGACAAGGAGAAACTTCTTGAGAATGGAGACCGGTGGGAAACTGAGATTGCCGAGAACCTAAGATCAGAAGCCCTGTACCGTTGATGAGGCACATTTTGCGTCATTTCATGGCTTTGTAGTAGGATTCAGAGCATGGATAAATTGAGCAATAAACTGTCCGTCTTATGGATCTTGGTGAGAACTTATTTGATTTTGTTGTCTTTACCTAAGGCGTTGGTTGCTAAAATTGAGTGCATGGCCCACGGCGAGGTTTTGTGATTTTTATCAGAACTTTTTGTTGTAATACCAGTGAATGCTATCTCACTGTTTTGTAATTTGGCTGTCTAGTCCAGCTGCCATTTCCAGCCTTTAGTCTAACCGACGGCAATGCCGCACAACAGTATACATATTGATTTCTGACTTCAGTGAGAAGCGCGTTGATGGTCGAGGTGATGAGTTTGGGGGGTTTGGGGATACCAGAAATGGTAAAACTATGTTGTTAAACTCGGTGTCAACAGGTTGCATCAAAGCGGCTTACTTCCATTTTCTCTCTATCCCCCGGTAAGATCGATAAGATAGGTAATGAATCCGGAACATACTATTAGGAAGTGATGAAGTAATGAAACTTTCATTTATCAATTTTTCTGTTATTTCTTGAAAAAAAAAGAAAATTCACGAGATACTCCTGTTTTCTTTCATAATTCACAATATAACCTTGTAATTTTAGTAATTCAACTTTAAACATGCTTAAATGTTGTCCAAAATTGATGAAACTTTATATGGACGATGTTAAAGTGTTATATTTTGGTCCAATATCAAATTTGAAGCGTTTTAAGTTCACATGTGACCCGTGGGACCCAATGAATATGTGATTGTTCATTGGGTCCCACATGTCACCTGTGATCTTAAAAAACTTCAAATTTGATATTGGATCAAAATATAACACTTTAGCATCGTCCATGTAAAATTTTATCAATTTTGGACAACATTTAAGCATGTTTAAAATTGAATTACTAAAATCACAGGGGTATATTGTGAATTACGAAAGAAAACAGGGGTATCTCGTGAATTTTTCAAAAAAAAAAAAACCTTCAAATCTTAACGGAGGGAAAGGAGTGATATTAGACAAGCGGTCAGTCCATTCCATCGGTAATAAGCTGTAAAAAACACAGAGAAGAAAAAAAGAAAAATCATTTATGGAGCTTTGAATTCATGGCTGGTAACAATCGTCAAGAAACCGGTTAGCTTTTCCAATGGTATAACATTCAACCCTTTCAGAAGTTTTCAAAACTGATTATACTTTCGTATGAAAACAACTAGATAAAAGGAATTAATAGAGATCAACCAGGTTGATGGAAGTAGCAATCCCAACAACGGGATGCAGAGGAGAAAGACGGAAAGTAGCCGATGGACCTTTTGCAAAGAAGACATAACAAGAGTATCTCAAAAGGCCCAACGGCTCTTTTCCCTCCGCACAGCCTCGTCCCTCTCTATATGAGGGCTTATTTCCTCATTGTAAGACATCCTCACTATCTTATTTCTCTCTTCATAATTCTCAGCTTTTGGATTTTTTTCAGGTTTGTAAAAGCGGCGGTATTTACCAAAACAAAGACAAACATGAGTGGAGCGGACGAATATGAGATCCAACTACATAAGAGTCTTTTTTTTGGTTGGAACGGGGTCCAGTGGACTGTTACAGCAATGCAAGTGCAAAGTGTCTGACATATCTGCAGCTTACGCTTCTCGGACGAGGTTGGTACCCTTCATTAATTAGTTATTCTCGTACATTATCGCTTAATTAATTGTAGTAATATATAACAATTTAGTTAGTAGTTTAATTAATTGCAGTTTAATTAATAGCAGTTAAATTAATTAGTACTTAATATGAATCTACTTAAATTTATAGTAGTTAAATTACTTAGTAGTTAATTAATTGTAGTTAAATATAAAACAGATTAGTTAGTACATTTATTAATTGCAGTTAAATTAATTAGAACTTAATTTGAATCTACTAAAATTTATTGTAGTTAAATTACTTATTAGTTAAATAATCATAGTTAAATAATTGTTGTTAAATAAGTTGTGGTTTTAATAATTATGTTTAAGTTAATTGTAGATTAATTAACTGTAATTAAATAAAATGTAGTTAAATTTACTTTGTAATTAGGGGGCATTTGTTCTGGGGTAAGGAGAGGGAAACAGAATGGAATTACCCCAAAACCCTCCAGCTTGATTCCCCGTTCTCTTCTAGGGAATGAGATTCCATTTCTTCAGTACACTTTGACTGGCGATATATGACCATTGACTGATGAATAATGACTATCAACCGGCGACCGGTACATGTTGACCGGCAATTAATTGCGTTGACCATTGACCGATGGTCATTGACTAGTTATTTATTGCATGTTCCCCAGCTCAAGCAAACAATGAGGAAAATCAAAGGGTCTTCATTCCTTTTCTTAATTTCATTCCGTTTCTCTTGCTCAAACAAATGCCCTTAATTTAATTGTACTTAAATTTATCGTAGTTATTTTAGTTGTGATTTAAGTAATTGCAGTTAAATAAGTCATGGTTTTAATAATTACATTTAAGTTGTAACTTAATTAAATGTAATTTAAAATTTTGTAGTTAAATTAATTAGTAACCTGCACAATGGAGGTGTGAAGTGATATTGAATAATTATATATTGCTTGAACAATATCATTCCTGAAAAAGTAAGATGCGCAAGCAATAATTAAGCATGAACTAAGATACTTACAACTATTTTAAAAAATTCAATAACATGTAGGTGATGGAATAACTAGTTGCGAATGTCACAATCTATTACATGTGTTGATTAGATGCATCTCCCACTTCTTGTTTCCAAATCTAGTATGAAAGTTGAAACTATGTGACGAATACACAAGATATGTTGACCATAAGGAGGAAGCCAGTGCGGATTCTCCCTTATAATTGACATTTTAGCTCAAGTGTGGTCCGTAATCACTGGAACGTCATTCATTGCCCCAATAATTCTGTAACGGACCCGGTCAAGAAAATATTTCCAATCATCTCTTGACTCTGCAACAACCTAGCCAAATGCCATTGAATTATCTTGTTGTTACCATCTTGAGTAACGACAACCCACAATTTACCCTTGTACTTACCATAAAGGTGAGTCGTATCTATTTGTAGTGCGGGTTTTATATACTTGAAAGTAGTTATGCATAACCTAAATGTCCAACAACAACGTTTGAACTGCCTTACTAAAGTGATTTGAGTTTCGTCTTGAAACACAACATGAGAATCTAGATTCACATAGGAATTAAGTATGTAGTGTTTGATGCTTAAAAGATACCTTGGTAATTCCTCATATGACTATACCCAATTTTTATAAACCCCTCTTAAGACTTCACCATGACCTAGCCAAACTTTTTTGTAGCTAATTTTCCTTCTATACACTAAACGGATTAGTAGAATGACGGTCTTGACTTGCGGTGTAGGATTCCCTTTGACTCGTGGTATCATCGCTTCAGCGACAAAATGGTAAGTCAGGTGTCGATCATCATGGCCTATAAGTCCACCCGTGTTGAAAATGAAGCTTCAGGGTTGTACGACGTCGAAGGGCCAACCTCGTCGTCAAGCTCATTAATATCAGGAAAATCTTTCAGCTTCATCTCAGCATTGACATCCGAACTTCCATCCTTTACATATTCGACCCACTCAGCGTCATGCTCGGGAGAATTTTCTGTGCTTTCACCGTTTTCATCCGGAGTAGGTAACATGCTCGAACTCTACTTGCAACGCCAAGGTGTTTGGCACATCGGTACTGTGTTGGAAGTTGGATACTATCATTCTCACTGGAGCGTCACTAGTAATGTGAAGCGGAAGAAATGACACAGATAGAAATTTGCTCTCGAGCTTTCGATAAACCATGTTGGCATTCACATAGTCTCCCATAGCTCCATATCGACAAGATATTTAACATTTTCTCGTAAGAGATTGAAGTGTGGTAAACTCAAAAGTTTGAGTGAATATGAACTTCGACCGGTGGGATATATGAAAATACACATCATAAGAGTCGAATTTGAGACTACATTTTGTAACGCCCCTACTTATCATAAATGCAGCGGAAATAAAATACTAAGGCGATTACAGATCATCGGGTTCCAAACACCCGGCCCAAACCTCACCAATTACAACTTATGACATTACAAATGCTACGATCTGAACTCGAGAAAACATAACATAAAAGAATAATAACAAAATACAATAGCTCTCCAAAGTTCCTAATTCCCATCCCATACACTCATACTCTTCGTGGCTACCTGTATAGCAATTCGTACCTGCAAGATGAAACCAAGCAGCCCACCCCAGGAGGGGTGAGTCAGTTCCCTGGAATGGAACTGGTACAACTCTCCAAAACAACAGTTTTAAAAGAAAAACATAACTCTTAAAATAACAATAACTTGAAGTCAAATGCTCAAAACAAATCAGAAGAACAAGACACATCAAAATCACCAAGTCAAAGGTAACAAGATGAGGAGTAAAAATAAATAACAGAAAGGTAACGTTAGTCAATCAAAATCACACCATGTGTTAGTGAACAACCATTGTTTAAGTTAGATCCAATTCCCGTTAGGAGTAGAAAGACCCAAGTAGTCACAAGGACTAGGAATGAAAGAAGATATCCAAGAACCATAACTCAAGAGTGGAATAAAACCAATTGGAAGAGATGGCCCTGCTGCCAACTGCGTCCCTTTTGGGACAGGGGATATACAGCCCCTCGCTGTTAACTACGTCCGATAGGACAGGGGATATACAGCCCCTCGCTGTTTACAACGTCCGATTGGACAGGGGATATACAGCCCCTCGCTGTTTACCGATGAAGATGTGCGCATATCACAACCAAGACTCAGCTCATGGAGGAAACAATATCCAGGGTCAAAAGAAGCATTTACCAAGATTGACATTTCCCATATTTCCACTAGATCATTAACTACACCAGAGCGATACCAAAACACTCAGTCCTACAGAGTGCAGAGGCGTAAACCCCAGGCAGATAATATCTAATGAAACAACCAGATAGAAGGAACCAATAACCATACAAGGTGTACATTCTAGGCTCAATTAGTCACATCAAGCTGAGTTAGTCACACAACCAATTTCCTTTCAAGATTCATTCAAGCTCATTTAGTGTTTCTCAAAACATTCCATAAAATTCGTCATCAAAAATATCTGAGTACAAAACATTCCATAGAGTCCAAGACACAACAAGCTGAGTACGAGAAATCGTATCTGGTAATCGCTGTAGCAGTTCTAGTCGACTTGTGCAAATAATCAACAATACTCTAGGAATATTAAAGGTAGTCTAACATCAATAACTTGTAACCTAAGTTAAACTTAAATAAATTCCTCACTCTTATTTCTAAGTCTCAATTGTCTTTTAAGCCCTCACTTAAATGTTATGTATAACCTTTGACTTATATTAGAATGTTGTATAACCCAAGGTTGTAAGACTAGGGAATGTATGTTATTAACACTTGTTAATTGTTACACTCTTATCCACTTTATTCATACTTAACCCTAATTCTCAATTCAAGACTCTTGAGACCCTTATATCATAAGTACATATTATATTATTCATCTAATCTTAGAATCTCAATAATAATTCTTAAGCTTAATACTTTTATTCTTAATTTAGAATAAATATCGGGTTATGACCTATGATAGGTTTATCTTAGAATATTATACTATTATTTCACAATGTAATGATTATGTATTTTATCAGTATTACCAAATAATCCATTATGATTAAGTTTTCCCCTCAACTTATTTAAGATCTACATCCTGTATATTGGAATCATGGTGTTGTAGATGCATTTTATGATAACCTAATTGAGTTACTAAACTCATTTATCTTATGTTTAGTTTAGGATGACTTTTATTACAACCATCTAATAATCTTATCATAAGATGTTAAATTGTTTCTCATCTTGAATAACTATATTATAGTTAACTTAGATTTATCGAACTCTTACATTTAGTATTCCCAAGGTATATTATTTACTTTATCGTTAACTATATAATAAGGCACTTTAAGATAACCTTTTATTTATCCTTGCTTACATTTAATTTCCTAAATGTTTTATTTTTTTTACACACATTCCCGCTATAGACTATGTATAGCCCTTTTATACTAAATTTTAATAAACTTACGTCTTAAAATACATTTTTCACATTGTTCACAAAACCTAAGGTTTCAAAGGAATAACTTAATAAATTAATCTCCTTCATTATGTTTTAGGATGAACATTATATCTTAACATAAGGTAGAATTTATCTAAGAATTAAACTCTCATTCACAAGTGAAATTGTCAATTACTTAATAAGATAATATGTTCTGAAAAATCCTCATACCTTATACTCAAATGACACATTAATATTTTTAGTGTCGTAAAGTAGATCAATATAATCTCTTATGTAACTTAGTTTTATCTCATAAAAGGTTCAAAGGTTTTAAGTATCAAATTCCTATTTATAAACCTTTCTATAAATTCTAACTACTAAATACCTCACTTAATTGTAGACTCACATCCTAAGTATTGGTAATTAATGTTATAAATGTATTTCATATGGCTTATCTAATGCCAAGAAACTTAAGGATTATCATTTAGATAAATTTCCAAATCATAGTTTAATGTAGTTTTATATCATAATCCTTTTAATGATTTTAACTTAAAACATTAAGTTATATTTCAATACCATAAATGTTAAGAAATGATTAGATCTAGACTTACTAATCCACCTCACATTCATATGTAAAAGTATTTTATTTACTTTATTATTGTTTATATATTAAGAACATTTAGATGTAAAAGTATTACATTTATTTATCATTAATTATAGAATAAGATCTATTTGTGTATCATTTATGTAATCTAATCACAATTTTCCTAAGTTTTAACTTATTAATTACTTAACCCAATTATAGACTTACATTATGGTCGTTGACTAATACTATACATGTATTTTGATACGGTTTATATAAATCTTAGAAATTCAAAGATAACTCCTTAAGATTAATAATCTTAATTTAATACCGCCTCATATAGTATTCTTTTATTAGTATTATGTAGAGGTTTAGTTTATCTCATTAATTCCTTCATATTATATTTTCTATAAGGCATTTTTTTCTTTTATTTATGTAGTTTTTTTATGTGTATATATATTAGGATTTATTCAAGACATTCCTTGTGTAGCTTTATTGCACTTAATTATTTATACTAACTTTTACACATAGCTACATCCAATATATGGTTTATAAAATAAAGTATTTCCCTTAGTTTTCGTTAAACATATTAGCTTCCATATTATATAATAAATAAAATGTAGTTTAGTTAAATTCCTTGATTTAATATAAGTTTCTATTTATTTCTCTCATATAAATATATATAAATATATGTAACAATTTTTACTCACTTAAAGTTAGTACCCAAAATATTTATAAACATACTGTATTAAATGTTAATCAGTCTTATTATATTTTCCCCAACCTATAAAGTTCATTAATCAACTATACTTTAATTTTTGATTACATTAAAAACCATATATTATAAGTTATTCTTATGAAAAACTCATAAACACACTTTTTAGACCCATTTACAATTGTCCAAAAATCCCCAAATTAAATATATAGTAACTATAACATTTTAGACATATTATAAAATTTTTATTTCATAAAAATATTATTTTAAATTATCCAAATAATTCCATAATACTCGTAACTTGCAAAAATCATAACTTATGTTTAAAAACTCAAAACCCATATTAATTTACATCAAAATAAACTAGATTTTATAAGGAACCTATGGTTAAAATTTCAAGTCAAAATACATTCGGGAAGGCCATTAAATAAATCTAGCAAGTTAGGACTTTATTCTGGAAAACATATTCACTTAATACTTCTTAAATCCCCACGATCTAATCTCGGCCGTCCATGTTTATTAACTGAGATCGGACGGCCCAGAATCCGCTAGTTCATCATCGAACACAATAACCCATTCGAGTACTAAATCGCGATTATCTCTCAATCTACAGAACGAAATCGAGTGATTCTTGTTCCTATCGATTCGTAATCAAATTCCGGTTCTAATGGTACCGATTTCCCCAATTATAATGCAGTATACACCAAGTTTCGAAATCGATTCGAGAGTTAGGGTTTATTTCGGTACAGAACTTAATTCGGTTGCAATTCCTACAAATTCTCCCATTGTAATGCATAATAGACTAAATTGGTATGTGGGTTTGATCGATGATGACATTTCGAATGGAAACCATGGAGAAATTTGATCGGAAACTCACCGGAATTGCATTAACGGGGCGAAACCAAATCGGGAAAACTGGAAATCGATATTTTATGTGCGGTTCAGGTATGCTCCTTCTCGAATCAACTCGCACCAACTGAGAGAGACTTGATTCATGGAACCTATCACAATCCAAACTAGACATGTAATTCTAGATGTTAGTGGAAGAATCATGGAATTTGATGAACTAGGGAGAAAGTTACAGATCTCTCAAGATCGGTGTTTACCTAGTTGGTTTCGGGATGAACTGGGCAGATTTTCGACCGTGATCGACTAGGCGACTTTAGACAGACTTATCTCCCAAACCAGTGCGAATAAGCCTTGTCCATCAACATGAAAGTTGTAGAGGGATTAGAGATCTTCAAAACAAGCTAAAGAACAGGAAATTTGGATGAGAAATGAAGAAGTTATGGCGTGACGAAGTTTACCCGATTTCAGAAAAAACTGGAATTCTGGGTTACGAATTCGCAAGGAGGCAACTTTAGATCGATTTTCCCGTCGATGTAGAAGAAGTTAGATGATGTGTGAGTAATGGTTGGAAAGAGGAAAGATAGGAGAATCGAATGAAACAAACGACATACCAAATGGTGGAGTAGGGAAAAAGATATAGGTGTCTAAAGATCGACCCTCGACATGCCAAAACCGCTGGGAAAATCAAACGATTAAGTGTCTTGGGTGCTGACTGGGCGCGACACGTGTCCTGGACACGTCAGCATCCTTCAAAATTTTGGCTCTAAACTTCAATTTATCATAACTTTGGCTAGGATGATCCGTTTTTAACGTTCTTTTTATCGATCTTCATGGTTTTTCATAACCTATTTATTGGTATAGGTTTCATGGCCTGGTTTGACCATTCTCAAAAAGTCAACTCTAGCATGGCTTAATAAGCTTTAAGGTTTCTGGAATTTTATATTGACTTTTATGTTTCAAAACAATGTTCCAACACTTCCTAAAATCTTTATAATATATTTGGAGTGTTTAGAAATTTTCCCAAGATTTATTGACTTATAAATCTTATTATTAAATTCATAATACTATATAATAATGTATAATAATTAGGGTTAAATAGGAGAAAACCCCTAAATAAATTTCACAATTCCATATAATAATTTAATATTCATAATTCCATACCATAATTTAATATTAATAGTATTATTTATGGTTTAATAAAAGAAATCCCCTAAATTAATTTAAATTAATTTAGGGGTATTTCACATTTAGGTAGGGAGTACATGGGATTAGGGTGTCAAAATCGGGTTTCAGGTCAGGTTGAGCTCAACCCAAACCCAACCAAAAATAGTTTAGGTCAACGTAAACCCAAAGCGGATGGACCCGAACCTAACCCATTTTTTTAAATATATTTTATTTTTAAAATTTTGGATTATTTAAGTATTAAATTATTAAGTATTACATGTAATTATAAGTTGCTGATTAAATGTTTAGTTTAGTCATAAATTAATTATTAAACACCAAGTTAATTCATACATATAACATATTTTTTATTTTTAATTAATTTTTTTAGATTGACGGGTTCAACCCGAACCCAAAACGGGTTTCAGTGACCCAACCCGAACCCGACCCAAAAATCTTTTCGGGTCAAAAATCTCAACCTGAACACGACTTTTTACGGGTTCGGGTCCGTTTTCAGGTTTCGGTCAAAATTCCCTACATGGGATTTCCAACGTTTGAGGTAAAACCGGAAGAAAATTGAGCTGGAAATAATGATCGGACAACACAAGAGAAGGAAGACGGAATTGCCCTTAACGAACAACACAAACCATTAGACTGAATCAATTCAGTCAAAAACTAGCCATTACAGCCAGAAACTAGGCGTGGTGAGGAAAAGTAAGATAAGTTGATTGTCGTCTTCGTTGCAATAAAACACTAACAAGGATTGAAATAGACACGTTGTCTCCTTCTTTGCAAAAGGTCCCCTTTTTTCCTCTGCACAAAAGGCGATAACCAAGTCACCTCAATCTCCATACCGATTCTCTAGTTCTTTTGTTCTTAACTACAAGAAAATAACACATCTCAGAGGTAAAAACCCAGCCAAACGCCATTGAGAATAAATTGATTGGGCTAAACCCCGTTGACAAGAGTTGTTCCGTTGATGGAAAGCCACTAGTTGATATCATGAGACGAGCAATATACGCAGGATGCATCCAATTTCTTACCGATGCTGTCTCTAATAGCTTCAGTTGTCCTTGCGCTGATAGACTGTATTCAATAAGTGTTCAATTTCTGAGGTGGCGTTTTGTTCTTGCGAATGCGGCTATAAGAGACATTAATTTGGAGGTGCGTAAGATTGGTTCATGAGTATAGGGGGACGCCGCGGTGCTGCCGCTAAACGGAGGAGGAACAAAAACTGATGGGAGGAGAAAGAGAGGCAGATTGCTGAAACGCAATAACTATATATATGACAATTGAGAAATGTGAACACCACAGGTCCTATGGTCTAGTGGTCAGGACATTGGACTCTGAATCCAGTAACCCGAGTTCAAATCTCGGTAGGACCTTTTTTTGCTCTGTTTTTTTTTTCGTCTTTTGGTCCTTTGAACCTCTTCTTCCGATTTCCAGTCTCCTCCGTATTTACTGCCACGGTCCGGCCTACAATTGGATTGGATGGTGCTACCTACTAGCGGCACATCAAGACAGTTGAATTTGATACTATTTCAAAAGGAGATTAATAGTCATTTATGCATCTGCATGCATGCCCGCTTCAGTGTGTCATTCTACTGTGCCTGCTAAGCGTACAAACGTGCTGAACAGAACATGGAGCTGTAAGAAGAATTTAGAATGTTCTTCTCCCCAGCCCAAACAGTTCTAAACCGCTAAACAAAGATAGAATTAAATACCCCGTACCAAAAAACATACGAGTATGAACTGAATTAATAGCCAAATAGACCCATTTAGAGGGAGAACGCCTGCTGAACAGAACATGGAGCTGTAAAAAGAATTTGGAATGTTCTTCTCCCCAGCCCAAACAGTTCTAAACCGCTAAACAAAGATAGATTTAAATACCCCGTACCCAAAAACATACGAGTATGAACTGAACTAATAGCCAAATAGACCCATTTAGAGGGAGAATGGTAGCCAAGCCCCCGGTCGGTAGAGGAGTAGAATCCCTGAACCAAAGATCCTCGATTCAATTCCTACTTACTGTCGTATTGCGAGAAAAGTTCATTTATTGCTCTTATGCTGAACTTTCAATCAGTTTAAAAAAAAATGAGGGAGAATGGTAAGGACAACTCCTATCAACGTTTAAAGGCCATCAAAACCCGCCGATCAATATCATAATTAGTATATTACATTGAAATGTGCTTTGTGGATCAAATCCCCACTTTTAATCTGATAACGTAACAAATATTAACATACTAGTCTATACAATTCAACAGAAATAAAGATGAACAAAATTTTCCAAATAAAAGTCAACAATTGACCAAGTGTGAACTCCAACTAAGGCTTTATAAATTATAGGGAAATTTCACGGTATACCCCCGAGGTTTGAGCGAATTTTACGAGATACCCCTGAGGTTTCATTTTTATTATGAGATACCCCTGAGGTTTCATTTTTTTTACGATATACCCCTGAGGTTTCACTTTTATTACGATATACCCCCGAGGTTTCAATTTTATACGAGATGCCCCTCAGTTCAGATTCTGATATATTATATTTTTCATATCCTCATTTTACC
Source organism: Limonium bicolor (assembly GCA_023374045.1). NCBI lineage: Eukaryota > Viridiplantae > Streptophyta > Magnoliopsida > Caryophyllales > Plumbaginaceae > Limonium > Limonium bicolor. The sequence continues at coordinate 275,988,369 of CM041777.1, forward strand.
CTCGCACAATATACCCCGCAATGATCTCACGGGTTTCTGGTTAAATTTTTAAAAATTTTAAAATATGAACAAAATGCACATAAAAATTAAAGATCAATTAAAATTTTAATTCAATTTAATAAATATTAATAAAAGTATAAAAAAATTAGAATAAAAAAATTTAAAATAAATAGAAATGACAAAACAACAAAAAAATAATCTATTTAAAAAACTTATATTGTTACAAAATTTAAACGGTGGGTTAAAATCATAAATTATTTTTTTTATCAAAAAAATCATAAATTATTTTTAACAATTATATTAAACGCAAGAAATTATAAATAATTTAATATTTATAGATAGAGTTTATTAACAAATATATTATTTGATATCAATAATCACAAGAAAAATGATTATATTTTATGATTTTAAGCCACCGCTATAATAGTATCTATAAAAACCATAAAATAATGATTTCAAGAGTTTATTTTTCTAATTTAAAATAATGATTTTTGATATCAAATAATATAATCATTTCTTTTGTGATTATAGTATAAAAACCATAAAATATAATCATTTCTCATGTGATTATTGATATCGAATAATATATTCGTTAATAAACTCTTACTATAATTGATAAAATTATTTCTTGTATTTAATATAATTGTTATAAAAAATTTATGATTTTAAGCCACCGTTTAAATTATGTAACAATATAAGTTTTTTAAATAGATTATTTTTTTATTGTTTAGTCATTTCTATTTATTTTAAATTTTATGATTCTAATTTTTTTATTTTTTATTATACTTTTATTAATGTTTTTTAAATTGAATTAAAATTTAAATTGATTTTATGTGCATTTTGTTCATATTTTACATTTTAAAAAATTTGACCATCAACCCATGAAGTTATTGCAGGGCATATGGTGCGTGGGTAAAATGTGGATATGAAAAATATAATATATCAGAATCTGAACTGAGGGGCATCTCGTATAAAATTGAAACCTCGGGGGTATATCATAATAAAAGTGAAACCTCAGGGGTATATCGTAAAAAAAATGAAACCTCAGGGGTATCTCGTAATAAAAATGAAACCTCAGGGGTATCTCGTAAAATTCGCTCAAACCTCGGGGGTATATCATGAAATTTATAACTTGCTGCTTTTTAGAGTTCAACTTGCCAGAATTATCATTAGTTGAAGGAAACCAACAACTACACCTCAGTTAGATAAATTTCATTGATGTTAATGTAAAAGCTCTCTTATCAGATCATTGTGCATCACTTGGCCTACCTATTACAGCATCTTGGGATCGAATCGTAGGATCGTTCGATCCTACAAAAAGTGAGTTAATATTGTTACAAAATATACATATGTTATAAACACCTTCTATTTACAATATAAATTTTAATTTGAGTAAGAAAATATAGCATTATTGAGTTAGAATATAATAAAGTAAGACCACAACTATGACAATACATTATATTGTCCATGAAAAAAAGATAAAATGAAATGAGATAGGTTAACATAAATTAAATCAACATACTTCATAATTTTTATGTGCATATTTATTTTTTTCATCACCCTCCCAATGAATATTATGAGCTATAACTTTTTTATTTACAAAATCAGGGTTTTCACATCCATGTCATTCAAAAGAGTAAGTAAGCAATGGAACACAAGTCAAAATGAGTTCTAACAGCTTATTGTTTCAATTATAAACCAATAAAGAAAAAATGATCAGAGTAATCAATAATATTTTATTAATTTGTATTGGTCCTTTTAAGTTATTTTTTCATTTTCTACTTTAGAGTTTTATAACTTTGAATTTTCCAACCATTACAATATAAAATAAAACTTTAAATTATAGACATTTTATGAACACCTAGGTACATTTTGTAATCTTTCATGATGGAATGTAACAAGAAGTGATATTCTAATCTTAATCATTATCCGTTCAATGACCTCAAATAAAACTGCATATACAAGTTGTTTTTTAATAACATCTAGTTTCAATGTTCAAAGTCATGAAATTTCACGAATTATGAAACTTTTGACAAAATTTTGAGAACTATTTGTTTCTTTAGATTTTCTTAAGATATGATTTACATTTAAATGAAAAACATAAACAAAAAATAAAATTGGGATAGATGGGATCGTAGAATTGTACGATGGATCCAGAGCGTAGGATCGTGCGACGGAATCGTGATTCTTTGACGATCCTACATATTTCCGATCCTACCTGTGATCCGGATCGTAACTATGAAGTTGGAACGTACGTAAGATCGTAGGATCGTGGGATCAAATCACGATTCTATAAACATTTACCTTTATAATCACATCCAACCCTATCTAAATTCAACATAATAAAAGGAATCATAAAAGGACTTCATTTTATACCTTCAAAATGCTATAGCTATGTATCACCCTGTCAGGCTACACCTTTTTGAAATTGTTTTGTAGACTAAATCTTTTAAAGGAGATGTGGTCTCCTTTCTCATTCTCAAGTTCTTATTATTTCTTCATCTTTATAAATATAGAATTTTTGAGAGTTTATTTTTGGGACATTCTTTGTTAAGACATGAATTATAGTTTCTTTGCCTCAATAGATGTGTTTTTACATCAAACTATAAAAAAATGCATAGACACATTGCCAACTCAAGCAACAAGTGTTACCACATAAATGGTACTGAACCCTTGACCTTTTGTCCCTTCTTCCAACTCCTTAATATTGTATCATTGAGACTTCTTATGACAAAATTGCAATCATATTAATAGTTTTAGAACTTTGTGCTATCCTCATCTATCAATGATGGCACAATATGCATTCTAGACGTCATACTAGTCTTACCAGATAAGTGAGTCCGTGTCTGAGTTACTCCTTGGGGGTAAAGCCACAAACTATAAAAACACACACACACATTATTTAAAAGACTTTTTCCGCCTACCTCTTGCTCCCGACACTCAACCACCACTGTGTTCAGTTGTAAACTTGTAATCTATCAATCTGAATAACTTCCAACTCACATTAACGCAACGTTTGGTTTAAAGGGAAAATGAGGGGAAGGGAATGGAAAACTGGTGTGATTCCTCTCCCCTGCGTTTGTTATGACGGGAAATGTAGTTCTCAGGGGAATAATATTCCCATCATTCCCCCGCCTCAGCACTATCCTTCATTCTTGTACAATAATCACGGGAAAGTGCCGGAACTACACAGTAACTCTTTTTTTTCTTTTTCTTTTCAGCTAAGAAGCGAATAGTTTTAATCTTATTGGAAACAACAGATGACATTTGTAGCACAAATAACGTCTATGGATACCAATTCAACCGAATAAAACAAGTTTTGAGAGACTTTCTTTTTTCTGTCGCTACGTACATATATTTGCAATATTACAACAAATATAATAGTTTACAGTATATCCACTTTAATGTTTATATAGACATTAAATTAATTTTCTAAACTATTTCATTCAATTGTACATATTATAAAAAAATGAGATCCACTGATTAATTATAGGTCTATAATAAAACCGATAACTAAATAATTGAATAAAACAAATATATTATTTTTGTTTCAAAACTAAACAATCATTCCCATATCTATTCTCATACATAACCCAACAACATCACCGAGAAGTAGACAATAATTTGTTTTCAAAAGTGAGTTACACAAAATTGGAACTATTAAAAATAAAAAGTCAAAATGATTTATTTATTTACACAGTAAAACTAGATAAATAAGTAATGAGAAAATTTATGGGATACTTTTAAAAAAATATTAATTCACAAATACTACAGTTTTAAAAATATTTTTCTTACACCACACAAATAATAAAAGCATACAAATTTGAATAAAAATAGACATAAACAGTAATGTGATATTCTGTTAATTAAAAATATTATTGGTATGATGTGAAATATGTTTATTAACAAGTGAGTATTTTAGGAGTATCTAATAAATTATTTTTTTTACGGTATCGAAAAACTTTTTAAAAGTTGTAGTATTTTGTGAATTAATAAATTTTTATTGGTATTTTGTGAATTTTCCACAAATAATTGAATAAAACAAACACGTTATTTTTATTTCAAAACTAAACAGTCATTCCCGTATTTATTCCCATACATGTTTTCTCATTCCCTTTCCCATTCTCCTCGTTTTCCCGTTCCCGTTCCCTTTTCCTTGTCTTATCCAAACGGTGCCTAAGGTCTCTGTAACACTCCTCGATCCTTTCCAAAATAAAGTTCTCACCATTTCTAAGACACTATCTAGCCTCTTTTGTTGATAGACAAGCTCTATCCATGTCTCGGGTCTTCCTAGTACCCGGATCATCTAAGATGCACCTTAGCTTTGCATACTTTCTCCCATCCTACTTAAATTGGTGTTTCTTGCCACCTTTCCTTGTGACCGGCCAGAAATGCTTTTACCTGCTCTATCCACTTTACAACATACATATATGAGCTGGTGGTCTTTTTGTTCTAGAATGACAACTTGACCCGTGTAAACCTCCCTAAGAATTTGATTCTGAATGATTAATATTTTAGCACTGGGTGCAGAAGAGAGAATATTATTAAAGTGTGAGAGCAAACTTTGGAAAAAAGAAGTCTAAAATATGTAACAAACACAATGATTTTTCATTGTCTTTTCAACTTTGTTTTTGGGCCATCCTTTGAGCTGCTGCCATCGTTGATAGATGAGAATAGCATAGCTTGAATAGACAGAAATTAGGCTCACTCATTCACTCTATCCCTAGAAATCTTAACAATGTACACTTCAAATCAGTGAATAAATTACAGATACAATAAATTGGGCAAAGGAGTAAAAAAAATAAGGTAACTCGTTCTTACCAAGAAACAAGCACAAAGCAAACACACGCACAACCTTCAACCTCCTCCTTGTCATGAATCATTAATCCTCTTTTCTCAAGAACAAAAATTCGCCACCACCAACACCCACGAAACCATCATTCAAATTCCTTCTCCCATATCACTAACTTTCAAACTAAAGAAATTCCTCTAATCCAAGGGCTATACACACCACCATCTTCAACTGTAAAATCAAGTTTTCTGTCTCCAGAAGAAAGCTCCGTTATCCACAAAAGAATACCCGAAAAAATTCAAAATCATGTACTCTCACCACCGCCATGTCTCTCTACATCATACATCGGCTCAGGAAATATCTCCCTGGAAGAATGTCTTCTCCTGGACATGGACCCAATTCCACGCCCTCCACTACCTTGTGACTCAGACGTGGTCATACTCTGCTTCAAACTCCCAGCCCCAACATCCGCAACCCGCCTTGACAGCGACCCCGCCAGCACGCCACCTGCCGGGGCATCCGCTGAGCTGTTCCGCCAGCTACCGAACACTGTCGATGCATTCCACGACCCTCTCGATGAGGTGTTCGTCCGCAGCCTAGCGGAGCCAGCACGTTGTTCCTCACGCACTACCTTCAGTGGGTTCTCCAGGGCTTTCAGGACGTACCTCATCAATGGTCTTCTAGATGGTCTCGGATTCAGGCATGATCTGGCTACGATTGCCATTGCCCAGACCTCTTCCAGGAGGTCCTCGTCGACGAGGAGTGATGGGTCAACGATCTTGGTTATGAGGTCCTTGTCATGGATGGTGATGTGTGGGAGTATCTGCTCCAGATATTCCTTTGTGGTGCTGCTGCTGGTTGAGGAGCTTATGCCGAGCTTTCCGGTAACTAGCTCGAGAAGTACTTTTCCAAAAGAGTAGACGTCTTGGACACATGAGGCAGACTGAGAACCTGCAGGTTACATATTCAATGAAATTCTTCAGCTTCAGAGTATGTATCCAAAATTCAGGGCAACATAAAGGCAGAACCAATATATTAAATGCCCTGCGGTATAGTGTTTTTCCTTAGCATCTACAATCTTAACACATTTCCAGGAGTCGTGTATATATTATTACTGCAACTTTATTCAACGATCTTGCGCTAAATTACCAAAATTTTAACCTTCATTACTTCATGAGCAACCAATCAGTTATCACTATATAAAAAGACACACGTAAGTGAGATCTATTGTGTCAATTAAATTGAGGTTCTTAGTTATGAGAAACAAAATGGGGTGATTCTACTCCATTGTAGACTAGACATGAAAACATGCAGAAATCTAAACGTTTTTTTAGCCAAAGGTTTAAGTATGTAAGCGTTAATTTTAAGATAAAAGAGACAATTATCATAGTCATGTACATATCTAGCGTTCTTAATCTAAAGATGAAACAAAAGATAGTAATAACTTTAACACACCTGATTGGCCTCGTTCAGATGTCCTGCACAAATCAGGAAAACACCACACAAAAAGGTCAAAGAGAATAGAAGGAATTAAGCAAGCATAAGCATCCTATGAAGGACATGGAGATGGAGCCCTCACAACAACCAAATCGTTTCACAACATATTTCCTTTGCAGTATAGTAAAATTTGATGATGGAACATGAAACAAGCTCAATCAGAAAAACATAGCAGAGAAGGCTTTATGAGCATCATACCAAAAAAGGATTTCAGATACTGAAATTCTAGAACACAGAGTTCACATGACAATGCTAGATATCATAGGGCTAAAGCTAAACAGTTGAAAGTGCTTACTGTGATCTACGCAAGAATCTGGTGATCATGCTCTGCTGCTGCACTTCTCCTTCTTGAACACCAATCTCACTCAGGCTACCAAGTCGTACTTCAAATTTATCATCAAGAAGTATACTGCTTGCTTGCATATCCCTTTGGAAAACAAAAATCAGCATTTTTAGTAACCGTACCACTTGGAATTTGACTTGAACTAAAGCTTGCTAGTTGTCAACTACTATCAGATATTAATATCCTTTAACTTACTCTGAATGAAACAATAGCGCAGATGGAAGGCAAAGATTAATTTAAAAAATGGGGAAAATAGATCAGTGATTTTGTGCGTAGCCTGATCAAGCAAGCCTAGAAACCTAAACAAATTGAAAAATAGAACCTAACAGAAGAAATGAATTTGGTAGCACACCTGTGAACAAAGGGCGGAGTGCACTCATGGTGAAGATAACACAACCCCTCAGCAGCACCAATCGCAATCTTCAACCTCGTGATCCAATCAAGAGACTGCAACCCATTATCCTCCACATCCACCTTCCTATACAACGAACTCGACAAATCCCCATTTGGCATCCCTTTATAAACAATATACTTCTCATCCTCATTCTCCAAGCAATGCCCCAGCACCGTAACCAATCTGGGATGCGAAACCTTGCTGAAGAAATCCAACTCCAACAAATACCCATCTCTTCTGACTCTATTCAAGTCTACTTTCTTCACAACTACAGGGATTCCGCCTTCGCTGAGCCGTCCTCTGTACAGATCACCGGAATGGCCACTCTTGATGAGATCGCTGAAATTGTCTGTTACCTGGATAAGCTGTTGTTTCGTGAATGCATCGCCTAGATTTGTGAAGTTTAACGTCACACCGGGAGATTGTGGTGTCGCCGCGGGTGTGGGTATCGGGCCTACACCGCTGCTTCTGGAACTGGAGGTGCGGTTTCTTCTTCTACAGAGGCAGAAGATCAGCAGGAGTAATAGAAGTAGCAGAATGAGTAGTGACACCCCGCCCAGTACGCTTGCCAGTATGATGATGTTCTTCTTGTTATGGCTCTTCCTAGGGTGTACTGGAACTGGTGATCCAGAGCTACTGTTTCCATTGCCAAAATTGTCAAAAACCAAGCCCTTGGAATTGTAAAACGAATTGCATTCTTCCAAAGTCCTTTGACCTTTGACATTCTGCAGGCAGTTAGCGTCAAGGGACGCATTACTAGAGCTCCCAGCACTGAGCGGAACCATACCCTCAAAGTAATTCCCTGATAGATCGACGATACTGAATCTTCGGATTACAGGTGTAAGTCGACCGTAATAAAAGTTATTCGAGAGATTGAACAGCAAGCCAGTAGAACCAAGAGACGTATCCTCCGGAAGTGTACCGGTGAAACTGTTTCCAGAAACATCCACAACTTTTAGTGAAGGCATTGACCACAGCACATTCGGTACAGAGCCGGAGAAATTGTTCCAACTCAAATCAACAAACTCTAACACATTCAAAGATTGGAACAACCCATCGGGTAATTCACCGGACATCCCATTATTACCAACCAGCAATCTCTTTAGCCTCTTCATCCCGGTCAAATCGGCGGGCAAGGGATTAGTCAATGAGTTCGAGCTGAGATCAAGGTCAACTAAATTCGCAAGATCGCCAAGCTGGGACGGGACGGAGGCAGTCAAGCTGTTGTTGGAAAAGTTCAGCCGCTGAAGGTTGGAGAGCATTCCAATCCCGAGAGGAATTAGGCCGGAGATGTAATTGGAAGAGATGTCGAGAACGGTGAGGTTCGTTAGAGAAGAGAATGACGACGGGATGTCTCCTGTCAACGAGTTTTTCGATAGATCGAGGACCGATAGGTTTGGGAGTTGACCTAATCCGGGTGGGATTTTGCCTGAGAGGTTGTTATCAGGGAGGATAAGAGTGGCGAGACTAGTCAGACTGGAGAGGGTTTCCGGTATGGCGCCGATAATTGAGCAGGAAGTGAGATCAAGGATTTGGAGATTGGACATTGATTGTCCGAACCAATCGGGGATTTGACCTGGGAGGGGGAAGTGGGAGGCGTTGAAGATGTGGAGTTGGGTTAGGTTTGAAAGGGAGTCGACGGCGAATTGTGGGTTTTCGGAGCCGAGTCGTGTCCTGCGGAAGAAGGAGATGTTTATGGCGGTCACGGAGCCGTTCTGACAAGTGATTCCGGACCAGGATGTGCAAGGGTCGGATTTGATTGGCCATTCTTTTGCTCGTAGACCTAGTGAGGATCTGAGTTGGAGTAGAGCCTGAAACTCAACCGGGGAGCGAAGAGGTTGCGGTTGTAGTTGTTGTTGTTGTTGCAATGTGGGATTGACCAGTAACAGGAGGAAGAGGGAAATGAAGGGAAGGGTCAACCTCCAGACGCCACGGTTGAGAGGTTCCATTTAACAAGGTAGTAAGAGCAAAAATCCGGTGATCTGTTCTACATTGCCAGTTTCTGGGCTAGTCTGGGCATCGTTATGAAACAGTTGACAAAAACTGCAGGGTTTTCCGGAAATCTCACAGCTTTCTCTGACGCTTGGTAAGTAATGAGCGATGATTTTTTCGCCTTCTTTCTTCTTCTGCCGTCGGAGAAGCAAACGGCAGACGGACCGAGCGGAAGGGGGAGAGAGAATGAAAATGAGTGGGTAAAAGCTTTTACCTCAATCACGAGCTTTCAGTTACTCGTTAGTGGAGGGTGATGTGAAGGACATCACGCATAACTTCCCTCCCGCCCTTTGGGGTTTCTCTCTCATCCACATTGCTCTAACACCACCAGCCCACCAACCTTACAACTCTCTCTCTCTCTCTCCCTACGAATCTTCCTGCTTTGTATTTTTTTCTTTTCTTTCTGTTGAGGGAGAACGCAGGAGCTGATGGAGAGAGGAGGACGACGACGAGTGTTCAACTCTCCCTCTCTCTCTCTCAGATTGTGTTGAATTAATGTAATTTAATTATCAAGAAAGCTTATAGTAATAAATTAGAGAAGACAAGAAGAGGGAGGAGGAGGGTTGCTGGGCTGGTCAAAGCCGCATCGATCTTCGTTTTCATCTCGTCTTCGGATTCTTCTTTCCGGGATCGGCCCTTCTCTGTGTGTAAATTCGCAGGCCTGTCTGTCGCTCTCCGAAACAGCTGCTTTTATTTACTCCGAAACGACTTCGCTGTATATTTTTGCTTCGTAGCTGACCTTCCTTCCTCCCTGGCTCGCTCTCGCGGTTTCTTCCGTAATTTCCTGCCAAGAAGGAGTATTATTTTGGTTTTGGCGGCCGTTTCCATCGCCAGATAAAACTGTCTCTTTCTTTTGAAAAATAAACCTGGGTATGACTTTCTCCTTCCGTTCTAAAAATGACAAAATTGGGCTTTTGGAGGTGTTCAGTTACATCCTCAATGGACGAAACTTTATGATAAATTTGAAGATGTTCTCATGTCAGTTTTTTCTCTGTTTTACTCCCTCCGTCCTGAATTGACCGTCCTGTTTGCTTTATGGCACGCTTTTCCACTTCAATATTAAGCATATAAGATAAAATAATTTTATAAAACTAAATTTTGTAACATATAGTTTATCATGTAAGGAATCATATGCAAAACTTAAATTTTCAAAATTAATTTATCTTATATGTTAAAAATTGAAGTCAAACGACATGTCCAAATAGTAAACAGGACGGTCAATTCAGGACGGAGGGAGTACTAAGTATTGGTAACATCAAATTTTGACTGAAGTAGATTCGACTAATTGGTTTCGGCCAGATAACCAGAGGAGGAATAGACAAACTCTTCGCTACATGTATATGTAGTCAAAGATAGCTATATTTACTGTACTAAATGAAAATAAGTACAATGGATAAGAAAACCTGTACAATAAACAATTATACTGAAAATGTTATTTTTGTGTACAATATTTGTTATATAAATAATGTACAGGTTTTATAGGTGTAATATACATATTTCGTCTACTACATATATATGTAATATATCTATCTTTGACTGTATGTGGGTGTAGCCAAGACATGTTGAGATAAATAAATGTTAACAACTAAGGCGTCGTTTGTTCTTAGCGAGTTGCAGATTAATTTGCTTTTGGAAAAATTATCAGAACGTGTGGCATATTTTTATTAGGCAAAAAGTTAACCAAAGCTTATATGTCAAACTTGAATTGGTTAAACCATATTTCTAACGCAGGAATTGCTGTGTTTCAGTGCCATTATCGAGCGAACCCTAAGCGTGCGTTTGAGGGAACGCAGCATAGTAAAGTTTCCTCTAGTTAACTTCAATGACACTAGTTAACTAAGAGGGAGTGAACAAGTGGCTATAGTTAAAATTTAAGTGAGATCTGGACAAATAATAACGTGACATGTATTAATATCTTATTTTAAAGTTCATAATAAGGTGACATGTATATGTATATGTGTGTATTTTCTATCTTTGACATAAAAATATTTAATAAGATGGATTATAGACATTTAAAATATATTCCCTTCGTTCAACAATATTTGTCGTTTTATAAAGTTACAATTTATTAAGAGAAGTAGAAAAGTGACGCATGTACCACTATTTTTTACTATTCTATTTAGATAATAATTACTTTTGTGTTGAACGGGAGAGTCATTGCCTTATATTTTTTTAACAATATTTAAATCTTAAAACGATAGATATTAATTAATGGAGGGAGTATATAATTATGATTCTAATTAAAATATACAACTTTATTACATATAGGCAACTAGTAGGTGGACTAAACTATTTATTGTTTGGAAAATTTGACAATAATTTATTCTCTCATTAATATATGTTGATAAATATACTTGAACCAAAATACTTTATACATAGTTACAAATAAATTTTATAACTATTTCCAATAGATACATGATTTTTTTATAGTTTGCACGTACTTTAGAAAAAAAATCTACATATAGATATTAAAAAGAGATTATTTAATTATAAATAGTTGTTCAACTTAAAATCAAAAGTGTTAAAATAAGTCCATGTGATTTTGATGATAGTAAATTTTCTTTGCTGGTTTTAATGTTTGTTTAAGTGCTTAAGAAATAAGGATCTTCATAATCACTTGTTTACAAGTGCATTCTTTTTGTTTGATCAGTGCCTAACTGTCGGGTACATGTCCACGACCGCTCTAGGCAAAACTTAGAAGAAGACTCATACTCAATACCGGAACTGATGATGTGGCTGATGACATGGATCACTTGGAGACTGCAATCATCACTTGGAAACTTCCAGGAAAGCTACTAAATATCAACAGCTAAAGATACCAACTTGTGGTTGGTGGGAAAGTCAACTTGCGCATGCAAGCTTGACTTCCAGCAAGCCAATAAGAAGCCTTCACATGTTGCCTACAAGTCTAGATCATTAGGTGATCATTGTTGGAGACAATGGCTGAAGAATAACAGAAGCCGTCATAGGTGCTAGTTACCAAGTTACGTCTGCGGCTGTTTCTCGACGGTCCAATGGGTGTCTTCCACGTGTCACCTACAAGCATGGTTGAGCAAGAGCTCAACCAATGACATGCAACGCTTTCCAAATAGCTGGTGAAGTTAGTTGAAGTCTACAAACTGGATAGAAGCCACTTGATTATATACTTGGATCACATTTGTAATAGAAAAAGGTTGCACTACAAGAAAAATCAGATTTAGCTACCACTATATATCAGTAGCTAAATCATCAGTTTTGGTAGCTAAATACAACGGGCTACTGCATTTTATGATTTAGCTACTGATATACAGTGGTAGCAAAGGTCCTAGTGGCTAAATTAAAAATAGCTACCGTTTTGGAATGCGGTAGCTATTTCGCTTTGGTCTCGCTACTACTTTTCCCATAGCTAGATAGTGCTACTGTTTTAGAATGTAGTAGTCAAATGGCTACTAGTGTAACAGTAGCAAAATGGCTTCGAGTATAACAGTTGCGAAATCGTTAATAGTACATCAGTAACAAAATCGATACTAGTGTAGCAGTAACAAAATCGCTACTACTTCAATAGTAGCAAAATCGACACTATTATAGCAGTAGCAAAAAAGCTACTAGTATAGCAATAACAAAATCGATACTAAATATTGGTAGCAAAATGGCTACTATCAAAGTTGCTACTAGTATAGCAATAACAAAATCAATATCTGGGCTCTACTACTGAACAATGGGCACCACCATTCAATCCCACAAGAAGTGGGGAGCCATGTCGAACCTTACAACGTATGAGTATAAATAGACCTCCATACCAATGACAATTTAATTCATACTAGTGTATTAAATAAAATGTGCATAGAGCAGGAATCGATCCCCTGAAGTTTGGATGAATATAGAATGTCTTAACCATTATGCCATGATAGTTATTCACACCATATATAGAAACTACGCGTATATATTGAATGTTTGATACTGTAAATATAAATGAAAGTTTTGCCGAGACATGATCAAACCAGAGATACATTAAAATTAATAAAATAGATATACGGTCGATCATGGTACATGATAATTTAATTTATATAATATAACAAATTAATTTAATGCGACCAAAATAGTAAAGCTAATAAAAAAGTAAGTATATTGTTGGCTTAAAATTATAAAAAATTAAAAAATATACATATATAGCTTTTAAAAATCTTTGAAATGTCAAAAATTATACAAAAAGATAATATATTATGTAAAGTTACTTATTTAATTAAGTCTTATTATATAGTGTTACAAATACTAATATAATATACATCATTATATGAAAATTAAAATTTGTATAATCTAATACTTTTATAAATTTGTATAGATGTATAATATTGTATAATCTTGACTAATTTAAATTGTTATAACTTTACTATTTTTCAAAATCCTATTAATTTGTATGTTGTTTTGTAAATTAAAAACATTAATATATAGTATATTTATGTACGTTTTATTATAATTTTGTATACTTTAACATTTTATAAATTTATACACACATACATATATATATATTATACTTACTTTGCAAATTTTAACCTACACGTCAACTAATTTAAATTGTTATTAGTTTTAGTTTTTTTTATATTTTATTAGTTTATGTGGCTTTTGTAAATAAAAGCATCATGTAGTAATAAAAACTGTACTAAATTAAATATATATAAACACACACACATATATATATATATATGCACTTAACTAATTTAAATTATTATTACTACTATTTTTATATTCATTTGTAAATTTTAACCAACATATGTACTAATTTAAATAATTAATACTTTTAGTCTATTTTATAATGTATTAATATGTGTGATACTTTGAGACTTAAAAAAATTATAATATCAAAAATATATTATGTTAGGTATATCTTATATGATAAAATAAATTCTAGTAGTGGTATATAGTTTATTTATTTTTCATGAATTTGACAATTTTTATTTACTTATTGTTCTTTTTCAAAATTTTGATAGCTAAAAGCTAACACATATACTATATTGAAAAAAATAAAAAAATTAAAATATTTATATAAAAAGATAATATGTCCACTATGACAGTAGCAGTATAGGTTAGTATTTCGAATTATGTAGTAATCACACGTTTAAGTTATAAGATAATAATAATTATGATACCGCATTCATTTGTTGTATTCTAGCATAATATCTACTAAAGTTGTATTAGCATTATTAGTTGGTAGCAATTTTGAAATTAAATATAGTAGCAATTTAGCTACTTGTTTAAAGCATTTGCTAAATAGTAGCATAATAGCAACTATAATCAAGTGTCAGTAGCAATTCATAATTTTGCTTATCTACTTGGTCGTAAAAACTTTAAGAGAGTAGCAAGTTAGCTACTAGTTATAATATTTTTGCTATTGTTGTCGAAATAGTTGCACAATAGCTACCATTTTTAAATTAGCATCCACCAGCAACAACAAGTTCTTAATTTATTTACCGATATTGGTAGCAAAATTAGTTTTATTGGAAGATTCAAGATTTAAGAAAAAATAGCTACTATTGGCGGTAACAAGTAACATAACTTAGCTACCATTGTTGCTCATGTAGCACAACAACTAACACTTTGTTAATAACTTTAGAAATTAGTAGCAATTTTTCAATTTAGATACCAATATGTGTAATAGCAATTCATCGTCCCCTTTTTACTTTGGATTTTTTAAAAACTTTTCTTCGAATTTGAGATGTCTTTTCTTCTGAGTTTACTCGATTTCATATCTTAAAAGCCTGATTTTAATTCAATTATTTTTTTAGATTACAAGAAAGTACTAGATTTTTTTAATAATGACTCGATTTAATGTACTTGACTAGCTACCCATAATGCTCAACTCAAATTCAATTTTTGGTTTTGCTTTAAGACAACATTTTAACATGATGGGATATGTGTGTGTTTAGGGTTTAGGTCTGGATGATAAACTATTATCGGGATAATAATAATAATGTAATTAAAATTGTTAATTGGGTAGTTAACCATTTACGCAATCCATAGTTTCAAAGTTATGGTACTTATCTTTATATACATTAATTTGGTGTAATTTCTTAAAAATATATCTTTCTCATAATTATAAATAGTTGTATTTTGAATAATATATGTATCACACATTTAAATTATAAGAGAATTATAATTTTGCTATCGCTTAAAAATATTAGCTATCATTTCTTATAACGTAGCACAATATTAACCATAATCTCATTAACATCATCAGTCAGTAGCAATTTCATAATTAAAGACAGTAACATTTTTATGCTTGCTAAAAATATTCGCTACCGATGCCTAAACAGTAGCAGAACGGCAACCGAGATGAATGTCAGTAGCAATTTCATTAACTTAGCTTATCTATTTGGTAGTAGCAACTTTTAGTAGCAATTTAGCTACTAGTTATAATATTTTTCACTACTGCTGCTTTAATAGTAGCACAATAGCTACCATGATTGAATTAGCCACATTCAGCAGTAGCCATTCCGTAATTTAGCTACCAACATTGGTAGCTAATTTTTTCTTACAAAAGAACCAAGATGAAATCAAAAATAGCTACTACTAATGGTAGCAGTCTTGTCAGGCGATATCGATTTGGCTACTGTTTAAAAAATCTAGCTACCATTGTCTTTGTTGTAGCAAAATAGATACTACCATGTTAGTGCCATTAAAAATCAATAGCAATATCTAAAAGTAGCTACCAATATATGTGCGGTAGCAAATCATCGGTAGCTAAATCTGTTTTTTCTTGTAGTGTTGTTGAAAACACTCATTTACGAGATAGAGATTATAGCGCATAAGATTGTAAGATTTGAGCTAAAGTGATATCTTCAGTGTTATTGAGTGAGTGAGTCCTAGTGAGCAGTAGTGTGAGCGAGTGGAGTGTAAAATCATAGTGTTGAAAACACAGGGTAGCTAGGACAGTCGGAGAGCAGTCGTGCGACTACTGGGAGACTGTCGGGTGAAGTTGTTCACTCAAGGTAGAAGGGCTTATGGGTAAGTCCTAAACTGTCTTGTAGTCCATAGGTTGGGGTAGAGAGAGATTGAATGAATTACGAGTTGTAATTCTCAATCGAATAAAATTTCTAGTTTAAAGTACTTGCACTCTTGTACCATCCTTTAGTCCTTGCCTGCAAAACACATCCATGACATATCAAGGACGTATTGTAGTAGCATATAGCCAGTTACAAGAAGATTAAAAAAAATTACGGTAACTAAATTATTAACTATACAAAATAAGTAGAGTATTATGCAATTAAATTTATCAAATAGTTGTTTATTTTGAAAATGGTAAAATGACAAAAACCGTCTAGCAGTTAAATGAGACTTATTTAAATTAGACAATGAAATCGGTAAAAATAGAAAAAAAATAACAATAAGTATAGCAAAATAATGTGATATTTAATGTGTTTACTTAAAGAAAATAATTAATAATTAAGTGGAACAAGTTTGGAAATAACATTTGTAATTTAGTAATCTGGTTTGAGCTGGCAGCTGGGTGTTTGCCTTAGGATCTGGTCCGGGCTATTGCTCACTGTTGGGTGATCTAGTGGTCAAAACGATGTGGCTTTCGGCTCAAGCTCTTGTGTTGTGAGCCTTCATGTTGTCGATCATTTCTCTTTCACTACTCTTAGGTGAGGGCGGATTTGGGGATATCAATGATGTGTGGAGGTTGATTGTTGGTTAAGTTTTTGTAGTGGTCCGAGATGAGAACGGTTGTCTTCTTGAGGATTCCCTTAGAGTTTTGTCGGATGTCTGATGGTTGGTCATAGCGAAAGCTCACACTTAGGGCTGGGGTCTCTTGGGAAAATTTCCGGTCCACGGTTGGTTACGTAACTCATTTCCCCGGTGCATGTGTTTTCTCCCGTAATTACACCGCAGGTGTAATTTTAATTTTTTTCTGAGTTGGAAGCGCACAATAGAAGTCAGCCTGTCGGTTGACTGACTTCTATTTTGCGTCTCCAGTGCATTTTTTTTATTTCTCCTTTGTTAAGGAGGCGTACACTGCAAATTAGTCAGCCGGGAGGCTGACTTGCAGTGTGCGCCTCCTTAGCAAAGGAGAAACCGAAAAAAAACCTAGCGCACAGATAATACACGTTACTCATCTTCTTCTTCCTCATTCTCTTCTTCCGCCGTGCTTCCCCATTCTCTTCTTCCGCCGCGCACTGCATTCTCCTTCCCCATTCCTCTCGAACCATTTCTCTCCATTCTCTTATCCTTCTTCCACTCAAAACCCCTTCCAAATTTCCATTCTGCAAGTGTTCCCCCCTCCATTCCCCTCTCTTCCGCAGCTGTCCACAACCATTCTTCACATCCACAACCAGTCCACCTCTCTATCTGTTGATAAATCGATTTTGAAGAAACCATGGATCCGGGACATTATCAGATGCTTGATGCGCAGGGACCGGCCGAGAATCAACCGTTTAGCTTGCAGACGACCCACATTTCTGCAGCTTCTGCATCTACGGATGAGGTTAGTTTTTTTTTGAATTAGTATAATTTTTTAATTTTTTTTAGTGTTAAGTACTTAGTATTTGTGTTATATTTATAGTTATTGATTATATGCTAGAGATTGTGAATTATTTAAGTGAAATTATAATGTAGCTTCATAAACTATAATCTAACTTTATAACTAGAATGTAAAGATGGTCAACGTTGTAGTTATCTAATTATAATTTAGTTTTGTAATTATAAATTTATTTCGTTAATCGTATTGTAGTTTTATAATTAGAATGTAGAGATGATTAACATTGTAGTTTATTTAATTATAATGTAGCTTTATAATAATAATATATATATTTCATTAATTATAATGTATCTTTATAATTATAATCTAACTTTATAATTAGAATTACGAGTTGATTAACATTGTAGTTTATTTAATTAGAATGTAGGTTTATAATTATAAATGTAATTCGTTAATCATATTGTAGCTTTATAATTGTAATCTAACTTCTTTATAATTATAATGTAGACATTATTAACATTGTAGTTTATTTAATTAGAATGTAGCTTTATAATTATTAATATATTTCGTTAAATATAATGTAGCTTTATAATTGTAATCTAACTTTATAATTAGAATTACGAGTTGATTAACATTGTAGTTTATTTAATTAGAATGTAGGTTTATAATTATAAATGTAATTCGTTAATTATATTATAGCTTTATAATTGTAATCTAACTTCTTTATAACTATAATGCAGACATGATTAACATTGTAGTTTATTTAATTAGAATGTAGCTTTATAATAATAATCTATATATTTTTCATTAATTATAATGTATCTTTATAATTATAAATTTAATTTGTTATTATATCGTATCTTTATAATAATAATCTAACCTTGATATTAGAATGTAGCTTTATAATGTAGTTTTATAATTATAAATGTAATTCGTTAATTATATTGTAGCTTATAATTATAATCTAACTTCTTTATAATTATAATGTAGACATGATTAACAATGTATTTTATTTAATTAGAATGTGGAGATGAGTAACCCAAAATGTTTATTTAATTAGAATGTAGCTTTATAATAATATTCTATATATTTTTCGTTAATTATAATGTAGCCTTATAATTATAAATATAATTTGTTAATTATATCGTATCTTTATAATAATAATCTAACCTTGATATTAGAATGTAGCTTTATAATGTAGTTTTATAATTATAAATGTAATTTGTTAATTATATTGTAGCTTTATAATTATTAATTTAATTGTTTTATAAATAATTGTTTTATTTCTCAGAGGTACGAACCTTACAGAAATCGTACCCTAAGAACCCGATCAAATTGGAAGGCTCAGGTTCCTCACCCATCTATTGCGCCATACATTATGAGAGCTGGTTTGTTCAAAGTTTGTGGGTTGGGACTTACCACCAGTAGAGGGCTCATCAGTGCTTTGAGAGAGAGGTGGCGTCCAGAGACGCACACTTTTCTTATGCCGTTTGGTGAGGTGACCATCACACTGGAGGATGTTCATGTCCTGTTCGGGCTAACGGTGGATGGCTACCCATTATGTTTGACCACCAATACACCTGATGTGAATGCAGTGTGCATGGAGCTTCTTGGGGATGTACTACCCACTCGTAGAGGCAACCAAATTCCTATAAATTGGCTTGCCTCTAGATTTGTGGAGACTGACCCAAATTTTTATCTTCTTGACCCTGTCATACACGAGCAGCATGTGAGGGCATTCATGCTTCGAATGCTTGGTGGTCTTTTGTTTCCTAATGCGAATGGAGCATGCGTAGATGTTGCATACCTATTAGTCTTTGCAGACTTTAACAGGGCTGGTACGCTGAGTTGGGGCTCCGTTTTACTTGCGCATCTCTGCAGAGAGATGTGCAATGCTACCAAGTATGATTCAGCATGTATAAATGGTTGTAGCAAGTTGCTGACTGTATGAGCGTATGAACGCCTACCTCATTTCCGCCGAGAAACTTGATTGACCCACCACCTGATCTTCACCTAGCTTACAGGTAAAATGTAACACCCCAACTACTAATCTCATCATTACCACTTAAACTGTTACAATTTACCATTAATCTCGCAACAGAACTTTAACTACAACAGAGGGTGATACAATGCTGTTAGCCACCCTCGTGGCTAACCAGGCCTAACTCACATACAGTAACGGTCTGATGGACTGGAACAACCGAGTACTTCATACAAATTCAATACTAAATTCATTTCTTTACTATACCGAGGCTACATTATACGGATGCCGATAACATATTCGGTCTTACGCCTCATTCAATACATAAGTAATTAAATCTACTACCCATGCTATCCACCGACCCCGTCCTACTCTCGCACGGTGGCGTCTTCGGTGTACCTGCGAATAAAAACGATGCCCCTAAGGGCTCAGCTTAAAGCTGCATATGAAATTCGCTTACCCCGAGCGCTAACCGGGGTACGCCGACTACTTTTGTCGAGAGCATGAGATTCATTTAAATTCAATCAACATGCAACATAGTAATACATTATATATGTACACTACACAAGGATTCAATAATCAATCATGGGATACAATCCTTAACTAACATAACAAGGTTGTTAGTTGGATCATTTTACTCTTAGGCCTAGAGGGTCATACCTCACTATGCCTTGGATACTCATACAATAACTTACCCGCTCTCTTGGATTACTTATTCTTATCCACACCCATTCGCTTGGGCTACTCATTCTATACTCTCCCTTCTCTCGGGTTACTTATACCCATTATCTCACCCACACTCTTGGGTTACTTATACTCAAGCACTTGTAGATTCTCGAGACACTACAGGTCTCCTACGTCACGCTTGTTACTCTTAATACATACTTAAGCCAAAACTCATGGCTCTCGAGCATAGTCTTACTTCCCCGGTTTCGATCCTACTCTGGGTCTAGCATAGTGGGAAGGTTCAACTAGCTCCCGGAACTCTCTCCTAGTCCCTATCTCTTTTACATAGGTCCGACTACTCTTGGACTACTCACATTCCCACACACTCCTCTCTCGGAGTTATAATGATATTATGTATATTAGTCAAGAAGCATCACTCTCGATGTTTCTACTGACCATGGGAACATTACTCAAGTTCAGTTAATCTTAGGTTTTTAGAGTTACCCATACATCTCATTTACCCATACTTTCGGTTATTTTCTTTACCGGGTAAAATCCTCATATAGGAGGTCGACCATGTCTCAAGGGAGTTATATAGTCCCTTAGGTCTCTTTTACTTTTCTTACAAGTTCATATCTTGAACTTTCTACAATCCTCTAGATGGAGGTTCATTTACCTTTCCACATTATTTAATTCGTGGTTTGTTTCAATATGGTTTTCTAGCCGTTATCGGGTGTTTACTCAACCCGTACATTTCCTCACATTCTAGTGGGTTCATATGTTGCGTCATCGTTACACTTAAATCGGTAGTTTGTGTGTTTGCACGTTTTCGTTACCTTGCGCAACGACCCGATCTATGGGTCTCTAGCCAAACGTTGCTCACTACGAGTCGGTCCATACACTATGTTAGACCACACCGGCATACAAGTATGTTAGCTCATTCAACATACAACATGCATACATAATCACACAATGGATTATTTTCATGCTTTAATCTTGATTAAGCCGGCACACAAACACACAAATCAACGTAACTCGGTTAGCACGCGGAGTATGAGAAAATCATACCTTTCACCGGGGTTTTTACTTTTACCGTGTCATCTCACCATGCTCGGTTCACACACGATCCTCTGATAATGTTCCAAACATTATTATCAATACTAAGCTCATACGGTACATAATTAAATGCTACTCCCGTACTTACCCCGTTATCCCGTTATCTCGGTTTTACTCTTGTTAATTTGAGTTCTCACTTCTCAATCACTTCTAAAACTTTCTTACACTTCTCAGGGCCTTTACATGTCACCAAACAAGGCCTAAACATCATCTAAAACCAATACCATTCAATCCCCCATCATTTAAACCCTTTAAAACACTTTCTGTAGGATTCTGGGGGTGGTCCGGGACTTGGTCCCTACCCTAAGTCCCGGACCAATTCATTTGGTAACTCTCGGCAGGATTTCAGCACTGGTCCGGGACCTTGTCCCTATCTTAAGTCCCGGACCAGGTATGGACATTCACCCTCGGCGCAATTTAAAGGGGTGGTCCGGGATTTGTCCAAGGACCAAGTCCCGGACCCTGCTAAAACCTGCAACATACATTATTTTTCAGCCCCTAATCAACCCTTAAATCCACCTCCAATCATTCCCTAATCTTTCCACAAGTTTCCTACATGTTTAATCACCTTAAAACATGCTCTAAAACTCTTCAAATCATGGGTTCAACCCTTACTCAAATTCTTGCTCGAAATCACAATTTCCATTCTCATTTCTACACTTGCACACTAAGCATTTCCAGCTCCTCCTATGTGACAGATTTGAGCTCCCTCTTTTTACCATTCAAACTCCACTCAATAATGTCATTTCTAGCATTCAAATGGCATTATTTCTACTCCTAATACACTCTTCTCCATAGTTTGGTTTCCAAACCATTACTACTCACTTAAACCTCTTAAACACACCTAGTTTCTTCCTTTAAATGAAACACTCATGTCCATACTCTCCTAGATAATTTTTTTGACAGCACTTGCCACTAGTAGAAAAAGACCCTACCACAGCGGTTGTTTGGTACCTATGGCAGCGGCTGAAAACCGCTGCGATGGGTGCCGCTGCGGTAGGTACTCTAACGCAGCGGTTCTTTTAACAACCGCTGCGGTAGGTACCTACTGTAGCGGTTCTACAATCGCTGCGGTAGTGCTCTACCGCAGCGGTTGTTAAAAGAACCGCTGCGTTAGACCTTTTTTTTAAAAAAAACAACCTATCGCAGCGGTTGTTGAAGGAACCGCTGCGATAGGGTCTCTTCAAAATATTGACACCCTATTGCAGCGGTTCTTACTAAGAACCGCTGCAATAGGTTTTTTTTTTTTTGTTTTTTCCATTCCACCCTACATTCTACTTCTACCACACACACCCAAAATCAATCAAACCTGTTAAGATATAGCAATTAACAATGCCACCACAGTGGGGCATTAGATCAACCATTTCACCATTTAAATAGCCACCAAACCTATCTACGGGCAATAATCCACTTACATTTACAAATTTGAGCAAATTAATCAAACATCAACAAAATCTTTACAGAAACGACAATTGTTTTCAAAAGAATTCAATCCTACCAAAACCCTAAAGCAACCTACATTAACGCTCATGAATTCTGCCCATTCTTCGAGCACCTCGGTTATATGTCCTTCGTTGTAACCGTCTACCAACTCTTCAAAAGCCTTGAATTAACACAAAAAGAAATATGATTAGTTGCTAATAATACTTTGAGTTTAAGAATCAATGTTAAAAATTATCTACAAAACCAAAATATTTCGAGAATGCTACTTACCATGTCTAGAGACTTCTCTGGCAAGAGTCTCGGTCCCGCTATCAAGTCACTCATAAACCGAATGACATAGTAGCCACATTCCGAACCTCCCGGCTGCTGTGGACACTGCACATGTATATACGTACATATTCAAAATCGATTTAACACATAAATTATAATACTGTTCCTATTTTAAAACTAATGAACATATTACAAAATTTGAATAAGGACTACAAAAATACCTTGACTACATTCCACGGAATCTTCTTAATCTCTCTCCCGGACTTGCGTTATACAGATACAAAGGCACTAGAATTCATACGCACAGATAAAGTAAAAGTTATCAACCGGATGATTAAGAAATAACTAAAAATTGATAATTAATCAAGTTAAGTAAATTCATCACCTCATCAACATGTTATATATAAGTGGCCTCTTGGGATGCCGAGATGCTGAGTCAAGCTGCAGGACTCTTGGGCTTTTTAGACATAGAACGAGCAAAGACCAGTGTCGGCTGTTCATAGATTACAATACAAGCAGAACTTAATTCAATCAATTACATAATACAAAATCATAATTTTTAAACTAACTTAACATTAGATAAAATTCTTACCCTTGATGAAGAGGCAGCATTATGTAAGATTTATCAGCAACTGCACACGCATGTATCACATCGACAAGTACTGGACCAAAGCTTGGGGGTCAGATCCCATATTAGCTTCGAACAGTAGTCAGGGCATAAGAACCCGAAACTACTATTCTCATGTACTTGGACCGCCTTGTCATCAACAAACCTGCACAATATAAAGAAACCAATATTATGAATTTAATTTTCAAATATACAGAGTAAAATGTGTACAAGGTATGCTAATTACTCACATGCAAGCCGATTTGAGAATCGACGCACTCAACCAATCCTTCGTGAACAACTCCACAAAATCAGTAAGATAGATTTCAAAACTCTGAGCGCCTGATAGTAAAAAGATCCGGTCTTGGTTCCATTGTAACCGAATCTCTTCCTGGCGGCGTCATCAAGTGTGGAGTGCAACAGTTTCAGCTGGGGGGTAAGGCATTCAGAACCGCCGGTTGTAGCAAATTCGATCTCATCACAACTCTAGTCGCGGATGCCATCGAAGGATTAGCTGGTGCAACAACAACTCTCTTTCCTTTTGCCTTATCAGAATTTGATTGAATGTGTTCCTAATATATTAATTTAATAAGTATATGTTTCTACTCTAGGATATGTTAAAGAATAAGTTTTTTCATGGGGTTACCTGCTGCTCCCCAAGCTTAATCAATCTACAGGGCCACTGTACTGTCATGGATTCAGCTTGACGAAGGGTGGATATGTCTGCACTGGGCACCGGTATCTGACAATCCGCGTAAGCAGGCGCGTAACCTTCAACAAGCACCCGGCATGGTACTCTCGGAGCGCTGCATTCCTCACGGTGTCTCCAGCAGAAGACTTGAAAAGTTTTCCCCCCCACTTCACTTCGTCAACGCCAATCACTTGGAACAATGTGCAGTCAATTGGTTGCTAAATTTTCAAAATTAAAGATTTTAGATGCACATAAACAAGTGTATAATTTGTTTTTTTTTGTATTTGTAGTTAACATGTTGTTCTAACCTTGAGAGATGAATATGGAAATGGGTTGACGGAGTGAACACTACTGGGAGGCACTGCTGCGGGCTCTGATGCTTGTGCCTGATCTGGCGGTCTAGAAACCTCCTGACTCATCCTCTCAGATCGCATCATCTCCATAGCTTGAGCGATTGACTGCTGAAATTCATTTCGTAGTCGCTGCTCGAGCTCCGCATTCTGGCGTAAGTGCTCCTCATATGTAATGCTCCCTCCAGCACTGTGTCTGACCCAGGATTACCGAAGGCTTGGCGTATACCGACATGACCACCAAAGCCTACTGCACGACCCGGATGATCCTTCTTCCCGAGAGCGCGGGAAAGTGGATCATCCTGCCTAACGGGCTGCCAAGTGCCCTGGGTGATCTGGGAGCTTAACTCTTCCTGTTATGGAGTTTAATAAGTCAATAAGGATACTTCGGTTTATTTAACTGCTATTGTTACTCTATAAATATAATAAACATTTTTTAAACTAAAAATCACTTACCATTTGGTTGATGACTTCTCTCGTGGCGTCATCATACTCAGCAGGTGCCGCCGGATTTGAAGGTTTCTTCCGTCGACTTAAGTCCCAAACCTTCATCCTTCGTTCGCTGACATTCGAGCCAGCTGGCAACCCCCCTTTCTCCCACTGCGGCACACGCTGAGCAATACTTGTACTCCCCATGTGATGGGGGTAACGATTTTTTTTTGCATTTTGTTGTTGTTTCTCACGTATAGCCTACATATATGTATGAAAAGACAAATTATGCAAATAATATATGAAAAAGACGAATTAACCAAATGAACTCTAAGGACACTTTAAACATTTATCATACAAAAGAACAACTACTAGTGTGAAACTCACCTTGAACTCAGGGGTCAAACGCTTCGCAACAAACTCATTCCACTGCTCTTCAGTAATACCATCATATTTTTGCCACGGTGGTCTCCGATCATCCACATCTTCACCTTCTGCCTCCTCTATCTCTGCGGGCTCCTCACAGTAAATGTACTGCCTCGTGAGCAGAGATCTGAAGTCTTTGAACTGTGTGGCAATCCCCTTCATCACATCATCCTTCAGAGAAGGATCTATACTGAATCGGTCCTATATGCACAAAAAAATGGATTAGTGTAAAGTAACTATATAAATCTTAAAACAAACTATTAAGTGTAACAAATACCTTGAGACGTTCAAATATCTGCTCCTTCAACGCCTGAGGCACTTGCTTCCAATGTGGTTTATATTGAAATATGTACTCACCAAATGCCTGCTAGAGCAGTGAAATCATTTTTCCAAGTACCCGTGGGCTGATTAAACTCATTGAACTCCAAAGGCTTTGTCGGGGGGCCTCTATTTGCTTTCAGCCCACGGGTTGCCCCTCGTTTTTTGGGTTTCTTGAGAGGCGGAGGAGCAACTTGTATCTCTGTCCTTCCTGTGAAGGCCCAGCTGTCTCTCTGCTGTGGGGTGGTCTCTACGTCTGCTTTCTTTGATTTCTTTTTACCACCTCGTGTGGTGCGTTTTGCCGGTCTACTTCCCCAGTCAGGAGCAGCTGTCCTATAG
The DNA here is from genome assembly GCA_023374045.1 of Limonium bicolor. Classification (NCBI taxonomy): domain Eukaryota; kingdom Viridiplantae; phylum Streptophyta; class Magnoliopsida; order Caryophyllales; family Plumbaginaceae; genus Limonium; species Limonium bicolor. Next base: position 276,014,475 of record CM041777.1, read on the forward strand.
GATCATCAATCATCATCCACTGAGGAAAAAAACACACACATTAGATCAATATTCATGGAACGATGTATAATTGCAAAAATAAACATAAATAATTAATTCTGATAACATTGTAACAACAATAATACGAATTATATAATGTAATTTCAACCAATGGTGTTACCTAGACATAGTAACATATATCATGATCTGTTTTCTACCCAAACCCCCTCATTATGGTCTGATCGAGCGTAGATGGTCTGAACATCATCATTTTGTAAATCATCAGTTGAATCATGCAACCCTGTATGCAACGATATGTTTCATCTATCATCTCATTATCATCATCGTCGTTGTTTTCATCCTCAAACAAAACCGGTCTTCTCCCTGGAAGAACAACATACCATCTACTAGCTTTTGGGTCTTCAACATAAAACACCTGGTCACAGTCTTTACCCAACACAAACTGATCTTCCTTATTAGTTGTAACACGTGAAAGATCAACCAAAATAAGTCCTTTATCATTTTGGAGTCCATGTCGGTTGTCCACCCAATTGCAGCGGAACAATAGAAACGAATCAATGTGATAGTTTAGTTCCCATATGTCCTCTATCACACCATAATACCAACTACTACTGCTCATTGGTTGAACCTGGTTACCTAGACCATATTCAGTCACCGATGCTTCAATTTTTACCCCACTGTTCTGATGTATTGATTTAGCATCTTGGCGTGCAGTGTAGTATGTGCATCCATTAATGTCATACCCTTCAAACGATACAACATCTGTTCCAGAACCAACAGCTAGACATCTGATTTCTTCACTGACATCTTCGGGGTTCAATGAAGCTTGCTCAAACACATATTCCTTAAACCATTGGACGAATACTCGATTTTGTTCTTTTTTAAGCCAGATACGGTTTTTGGTAGGGTTTTGTCGACTCAACTCAGCAATGTGAATATCGAAGTAGGGTTCAACAACCTCAAGGTGTTGTAGTACAAACAAATGTGCCTGATTAATAAGATCACGAGAGATACGAACAACCTTTTTGCCAATAACTCCTTTACCCTTAAATCTACCATGGTGACGTGGTTTGGGAATACCAATTGACTCTGCATCGTTCAAATAACTTGTCACGAATTCTGTGACTTCCTCAGTCACTGTTGCTTCGATGATACTGCCTTCCGGTCTATATCTGTTTTTCATTCTACCCTTCAGAATCCCCATATATCGTTCGAAAGGATACATGTAACGTAAGTAGACCGGACCACAATATTTGATCTCTCGGACAATATGCACTACTAAATGCACCATTATGTCGAAGAAAGATGGTGGGAAATAAATCTCAAGCTGGCATATTGTCACAACAATTTCATGTTGCAGATCATCGAGGGTGTCTGAGTCAATTGCCTTGCAGCAGACAGCGTTGAAGAAGAAACATAATCGAGTTAGAGCATTTCTGACATTTTCTGGTAATATCCCTCGTATTGCAACTGGAAGAAGATGCAACATTAACACATGATAATCATGAGATTTCATGCCTAACAGTTTCAAATCCTTCATAGAAACTAGGTTCTTCCAGTTTGAAGAGTACCCAGATGGTACCTTCAATGTGTGCAAACACTTGCAAAAACTTAATTTTTCACTCTTAGAGAGGGTATAACACGCAGGAGGTAGATATGTTCGCTTCTCATCCTCTATTGGGTGTAGTTTCTTTCCGTATGCGCAACTCTTGCATATCTCTCCTCACCTTCAATCCGTCTTTCGTCTTGCCGGGTATGTTGAGCAAAGTACCACACACTGCCTCACCGACGTTCTTCACAATGTGCATGATATCCAAACAATGTCGAACAGGCAGATGCCGCCAATACGGTAGATCCCAAAAAATGGAACGTTTTTTCCAAATGTTCTTCGGCGGCTTGGATGTGTTTCCAAAGACATTTTCAATGTCTTTTACCTTTGCATACACTTCCTCTGAATTCAAAGGCAGACGAGCCACACGAGTCTCGGGCTCATTGTTGAACAGCTTTCGCTTTCTCGAACGGTAAGGATGGTCTACTGGAAGAAACCGTCGATGACACATATAAACATTTTTGCCGCAGTGCTTCAGACGATCTGACATGTGTCATCCTCACATACCGGACACGCTTTGAATCCTTTCACCGAGTATCCTGACAGTTCCCATAGGCAGGAAAGTCGTTAACAGTACAGAACAACATCGCCTTCAGTGTGAAATTTTCTTTCGCATGAGCATCATATACCACTGTCCCTTCATTCCACAACAAGTTCAGATCGTCAATCAGTGGTGCAAGATATACGTCAATGTTATGACCAGGTTGCTTTGGACCAGAAATTAGGAGTGATAACATAATGTATTTTCGTTTCATGCACAACCATGACGGTAAATTGTAGATCACTAGTAGCACTGGCCAAGTGCTGTGCTGCTCAACGTGCCATACGGGTTCATCCCATCGGTACACAATCCAAGTCTCGGATTCCTATCCTCATCCCCAAAATGATGTTTGAATTTTCTGTTGATATTTCTCCACTGAGGTCCGTCTGCAGGATGTCTTAATTTTTCATCAATTTTTCTACTATCCGCGTGCCATCGTAAGTTCTTTGCATCTTTCGGGTTGGCAAACAACCGTTTGAATCTAGGAATTATCGGCAAGTACCACAATAATTTCACTGGATGATTTTTTTTCTGAAAGGAGGATCCTCATCCTTGTCCTTGTACCGGGACAACAAACATTTAGGACACTTGTCTAGATGTTCGTATTCACCCCTATAAAGCACACAGTTATTTGGGCAAGCATGAATCTTTTTATATTCAACTCCCATTGGACACATCCATTTCTTTGCCTCGTAGGTGGATGTAGGAAGACCATTCTCATCAGGAAGCATATCATGTATCAGCTCTAGAAATGACGTGAAACACTTGTCACCAACTCCATATTTCCCCTTTAAGTTGAACAAATTAAGTACAACAGTCAATTTTGTGTATTTCACGCACGAAGGGTACAAAGGTGTCTTTGATGCGTCCAACAATCTTTGATACTCTTCCGGCTTATCGACAAAAGTATCCGCAACATTTTCTAACATTTCATCCATTTGCTCATCATGGTGAGTGGTCTCATGTCATCGAATCCTGAATCACTTAACGGTACCGACTCATTGATGGTATTGAAGGTGTGGGCGGTACTTGTGTAACGTGAATCATGAGCACTTGATGATGTTGAAGCACTAGCTGCAACTGTTTCTCCATGAAAATTCCATCTTCTGTAATGTGGCATGAATCCACGGGACTTAAGATGAAATCTAATTTCCTCAATGTCTTCATATTTCCTTACGACCCCACAGTCAACACAAGGACATGAAATATTGTCCGCCTTTGTTCTGTCCTTGTGTTGCACTGCCGCTTTGAGAAACTCTTTCAGCTTCTCATCAAAGTAGTGATCCCCTCGATCACCGTACATCCAGTCACGCTCCATTCTATATGTGAAAACAAAACAAGTTTAAGAATGATTTGTCTTTCAGTTTCGTCTGCATTTGTATATGGAGCATGTTTCTACTGGATGTACGGTTGCAACCAAACCCAGCACTACTCTATGGTTCCAACCAAACTAACGTAGCCTAAGTACTCTAATGTTCCAACTTAACTAATCTAGCCTTATTCTAACAATTCGAAGACATTTAATTTAACTTCAACAAATCATTGCATTATTAAAACAAAAAATAAAGTTTAATTACTTACTTGTTTTAAGGTTGTACAGAGGGGGAAGCTAGGAGACTGCTTTGGTGATGGGCTGGGAAAGTACTGGTACAAATCCAATAGCAGAATCAGAAGACCTGACAAAGAAAAGTAAAGATTGTTATACACAAATAACAAATAAAATTAATTAATAAGACTAATACGATTCTAGAAAAAATTTGGCATGACCTTTGCGTAATCGTGTTAATCCCATGCTTATCATTAAGCATTCACCAACATCTTATTTACCACGACAAATAAATTCAACAATTGGCAGCAACCATTCGCAATCACTCAATAATGTCACAACCACTTGCCATTTCACCACCAACTAATTAATGACTGCATATAACATCTCTATCCAATTTGTCTATGCTACAACTATTTTCCTAATAACTACCAGAAAATGAAGAGAAACAAGAGAAAAAAGATATATAAAGATGTTACCTTTCCACTTTTGCACCACAACAGAAGAAATGAGGAAGAAGACGAAGACGTAGAGACCACCCCAATTACTGCAGACAGCGGCGAAGCAAGGAAATAATATTAGAGGGGTAAGAAATCCATTACTGTTCTACATTATGTGTGCTGTTGTATTATAATTAGTTAAAAATCTGCATTATAATATTATAGTTGCATGATTTTGCATTGTAAGCGGGATGTAAGATGTTGAAACATTATCCAATACAATCTACCTCAAATTCACTAATTATACTTATTTAATTAAAACAACACCCAATTTACCTTAATGCACCACCCCTTATTAGATTAAAAAAAATCCAATCTACCTCAAGACATTATCAGAATCCCTAAAGAAGCATATAAAGCTTATTGCTTTTATTTTACTAACACCTCAGTTAAATAAACACCAACAGACTAAAATTATTCACCTTAGTTGATTCTGTTTGCGCAAACCTTGCACAATTTCAGAGCCAAACCATTTCCGTAGTCAGATTTAGCCGTTATTATTTTTCTTTTCATAGTAGTTTTAATTGAGTTTGTTTGTTTGAATTGACGTTTTAGTTTACTAGTTGCTATGTGTATAGGGGGCTACAAGGTTTACTAGTTAGGGATCTACCTAATATATAAATACAAACCAGTTTTTCATGAAATTGTCTCCGCCATTGTATGCAGAGGGCACAAACAGCAAAATATCAACTCAGACATTTTATCGAACACCTTACATGCACAACTATTTATACTAATTCAATAATGTATCTATATTCAAATTATGCACACACAACTAAACTAACAATCAACAACTACTTTACAACTAGTTTTTCAATCAAACAAGAGAATAATTAACATGTTTTGAAGTTAGGGATTCGAATTTCTAACCTAGTGTTACTGCAGCTCTCGCGCGACGCCTGCGACCTCCGTGACGGTACGGGCTGGCGACGGCAACGGCGGCGACGAAGGCTGGTGGCGCGCGTGGAAGAAGAAGCTGGTGGTGGTGGTGGCGTCGCAGGCGTCCAAATCGCCGTCGCCTGCTTCTAAATCGCACAGAGAGACGTCGGAACAGAGAGAATGAAGACACGCGCGGGGAATGACTTCTGGCGAATTGGGGCAAAATAAAAGAACCTAATGCAGCGGTTCCTACTAAGAACCGCTGAGATAGGTTAGTTAAACAGACCAATCTCAGTGGTTCTTAGTAGGAACTGCTGCAGTAGGTTCTTTTATTTTTTAGAATAACCCTATCGCAGCGGTTACAAATAAGAACCGCTGAGATAGGTTAACGACATTTTAAAAAACGTCCTATCTCAGCGGTTCTTTGTACAACCGCTGCAGTAGGCGCTGCTATAGATCTTTTTTCTACTAGTGTGCCTACTTCCTAAGCATTTTCACCACAATTAAATCAGCTCATAAACACTTCTTCACCCCTGTTTGGTTTAGGCATCAATAACCACATCAAACTCCCATTTGTTCATACATATAAACTAGCTTATCTCCTAGGTTATTTTGCACACTTAAACCCATTAAACATTCTCATTCAACAAACAACTTTGTAGTATCATCACTACACAAGTTCAAGGTTACTTAATTCAACACTACCATCTATTTGCAAGTCAAATAAAATCAACACAAGGTGAGCTTATTACCTGGTTTATTTTCGGTTTTTCCTTCTCTTCTTCCTCTTTCTCTTGTTCCCTCTTTCTCTTCTTGTTTCCACACCACACAAAGGAGTATGGATTGCCAGCTACAACCATACTCCATTACACACATAACAAATCAATTTAGTTCATCCTTCCTCACAAGCTAGTATTTTAAGGAGCTAGTTTTTAAGGCTCCAACTTAGATATTACCTTAGAATGACCAAATGGATAGCTTGGCAATCAATTGAAGGAATTCCAACACTCCACAAGGGCAAAGGGAAATCGGCTGAAATGGAGGAAATTTTCAACGTTGGGAAAATTTTCCAAATTACAAGAACAAGCTAGAAATGGGTAAAACTCTTTACCTTAAGGCATCAAGGAGGTGAAGGAGAGTCAAAAGCACCCCTTCAAGCTTCAAAAGGCCCAACAAACATGGAAGTGAAGATGGAGATATCAAGCTTTTGTTGGGTGGAAAACGAAGCCCTTACCGAGAAGAATCTAGCGGTACAATTTTTGTGTGATTTGGTGGAGAAATGAGCAAGATAAGGGAGATTGAAGATGGGGCTGCTTGTTCTTCTTCAAATCGGCCATGAGTTTACAGAGAAGGAAGAACATGTGCAGAGAGGGCTGGGAATCGTAGAGAATAAGGAAAGGAGGTGAGAGAATAAGTAAAATCTTTTATTACTATTCCCCTTTTTACTTTTGCTTTTCTTTTCTTTCTTCCTTTATTTACTAGCTATTATTAGAGAGGGGGAAGGCTGCCAAGCCCATTAAAATCGGCCCCACCTATATGTGAGAGCTGGAGCGTTTTTTTGGTTTTTGACAGGAAACGCTCGTTATTTTACCCGGTTTGACACTATTCACTAACCGGGCCCGTTTTTCGGATTTTTCTCGTTTCTTTATTTTTAATGGTTATTAAGCTTCCATTAATACCTATTTATAGTCATTTAATCAACTATAATTTTTACGGGTCTATTTGACCACTTAAAGTCACGTTTTTGGGTTTTCTCGAAAAACGTGCTTTAAAACTCCGTTAGCGTTTTAATCCATTATTTGGATCCGTTTTCTTCGGGAATCATTCCCGTATACTAATTAGGCCTAACCAAGCCTTAGGAATCCATCTCGGACCCTTACGCTATCATTTGTTTCTTGATAGCAATAAGTTACAACTTTTATGCACAATAAATGACAGCTTTTATGTTATACTTTAACCATAGTAGAAAGTTTTCTACTAAGGTTACAGTATAACATAAAAGCTGTCACTTATTGTGCAAAAAAACTGTCACTTATTGCTATCATTTGTTAAAGTCACTTAACATGCAAACTCAGGGGGAATCATATTTAGGGGGAATCTCTCAATCTTTTTAATTGCCAATGGACCTTCATCTAGTTTTTTTTAAGATATGATGCACCCCACATCAACAGTGTGTGACTAGTATTCCAATGACTGCATGCAATCTACAGACACTCATGTCCTAGTGTTTAAAGATTTCTCAGACCTATCGATGTTCAAAAGTGAAAGAAGATGCGAATCCAATCGAAACTGGAGATGGAGAAGTGCCTAGCTTCTCCACCTCCGTTTCCATCATAAGTCATGAAACTCATCAACCGGGCGATCTGGTACCACTTTATCTTCATATAGTCCCCCATGCCACCATATAATCGACTAAGGTTCATCTTATCCTCCTCATATAACTATTCTAGAAAACCGTTTTCTTCATTCAAGGTCATGAAGTGGGCCGGTAATTCGTTAATCGCCACCGGACTCTACTTCGTGGCAGCCTCACTTAACTTTTTAGCCAATTTCTTCAACCTCTCTATTTCTGAGTTCTCATTCATCCTTTCATCTGCATCTGCCTCTGTCTCTTTTGTACCATGTTTTTCTTCTTCTATCTCTTTTGTATCAATAGAAGAATCATCATGATCGTCGGTACTTTCATCTTCAACAGAGGCAGCAACCGTCTCCATCGGCCAAATTCGTCTGACTTTTTATCCGATTTTCTCTGTGATGTTTCAGTGCTGTCCAGTTCTGATTATTCGATCTACTAAAGCTTCCACAACATATATTCAGAGGTGACTAAAGGAATCGAAAAGGAGAGAAGAAAGGTCGTGAAGGAAAATAAAGTTGGTGGGCCCGTCCGAGTTCAATTTTTTTTATTATAGGTTGATGACGATCGAAGGTCATAGGCGCTAGCCAAAAAATGTAAGGGATACTAAAATAATAACTACAAGAAATTAAGAAGATGTAAGTAGCTAGAGGTCTCTAATATGGCCAATGGTGGTCATATAGATTTCCAAAACATTGAAGGGTTAATTGGAATGCCTAGCTTGACCGGATAACAAATCTGAGAAGAATGTGAAGGAACTTAAAAGTTTGATGTTGGTATTGGTAGAAACGTAGATAAACTTCTGGGTGGATGTTAAGGTAAAAGCAATATGGGGAAGGGGACGTCAGGCAAGCTACCGTAATGCTATGTCTTTGTAACTAATTAATACATCCCATGGTCATCTAACATTTGCACCCTAGGTTATACTATAATATAATATATAGCATTAATTTATAATACACCCTATAATCATCTAACCAAATTAATTTCGCCATATATAACCACGAGGCTATATTTGTATGCATGCCGAAACGCATTATATTTGACACCTAATAAACACATTAATTCCCAATTCCATCAATTGTACAACCAGCAAGTAAAAATCAGCACATAGTACAACAATATGCGCGCCTGATAATTAACAACAATCAACACATAGTAAACCCAGCAAGTCCAATCCAGCAAGTCCATTGGTCTGCATGCAAAATTATTCCCAAACACATGTACACTTTATTTCACGCCTTTAATCCCAAACAAACAGAGTATATATATGTTCCTGATTAACAAGTTTGGTTTGCAAGCACACATAGGTTAACAACAAATGCGCGCATCACAGTTTGGTTTGCTTGCAAAATTATTCCCAAACAATACACACACAATATGCACGCCCTTAAACCCCAAACAAACAGAGCATGTATTTTCCTTATTAAGAAGTTTGGTTTGCAAAATTACCTCATCAGCACAAGAATAGAGCCGAAAGATCTAGCGCGCATGTATGTTGTTCCTTTCGCTAGTTGGGGTTGTAATCCAGAGACGCCGCCGTGCGTGTGACAGGGATGCATGTATGTTCCTGTTCGTGCGATTTTGCAAACTTAAATTAATTAGATCGAAAGAGTATATATATATATATGAAAATAAGGATCGATAGGCATATATGTATACTATTCGCACTCAATATTACCGATAGCGAGAGAGTTCGAGGCACCGATTGATATCGACGCATGCATGTGGCCTGCCAGCTTCATCACCAGTTTGGCTGTCGGGTTACGCGCAGAGATTAGAAGCTTGATGAAGATAGCGAGCGCAGATATCGGAAGAAAGGGGAAGAGAAGAGAGGCGCCGCGGCGGAATTGGAATGAATTTGTGGGATGGTTTCGATTGAGAAGCTAGAGAGCTTAGCGTGTTAACAGAGAAGGTTTACAGAGAGAGTGGTAGGGGAACAGTCACGATTTGATTGATGAGAAGACTGGGCGGGAGGGCGAAAAGACTTTATTAATTTAGGTAACATAAAAAATGCTTCACTTAAGAAGCGTTCTTTATGATAGCATAAAGATCGCTTCTTAAGTGAAGCGTTTTTTATGTTATCGCACCCAAACACATAAAAAATGCTTCCTTCTGAAGCGTTTTTTATACGTCTCTCTTAAAGAATGCTTATTTACAAAGCGTTGTTTTTTACTTTGGGCTCGATCACAAAAACAACGCTTTGTAAGCAAAGCGTTGTTTAAGATGTCCGGCCTATGATAAAAACGATTTACAATATAACCATTGTTAAAGGGGCGTTGTTTATTCTTTTTTTTCTAGCAGTGACACTTGGACAGGGCCCCACAAGGGTAGTGGGTCATCCATCGTTCGCACCTGCTGACACCATCCAAATGACCGGGCCTTCTCAAATGCAGCCTGATCAATCCAGCACACCACCCACCACGCAAGCAACCACATGTGGTTGAGAGGCCAAAATTCTAGGACTAGGAACCCTCGATATTATAATGCTGATTTCACATTCGGTTCTCTTCCATAGATTGTTACATAATTTGTGTTTTGTTCCAGACTAATGTATGCTATTTATTTATGTTTATCGATGCAACTGAAAACGTGGTCAAGGTAATCTGTGTTCTTTACTGTTTCTCAAGATGTTATGGAATTTAGTACTTATTAAAAAACTGCTTGTAACACCCCCGAATAACCCAACGAGTCACGATAAGTCGAGCAGCGGATTCACAACTCCATTCGGGTGTCACAGACGTCAACCACCCACGTGGTTGACACAACAACACTATCAACAACAAGCTACGGTCTTAATGACTGGAATTAAAACCATAACCAAGTCCAAGTACAAAACAGGAGATACAAATCGAGTACCGAGAGTCTACAACATAAGTTCTTAATTAAACAACATAAACCGAAACGTACAACTAGGGTTTAGTGTTACAAAGTCACAACCCATACATCAAAAACATACTACTTAAAAGTCTTGCCCATATAGACTACCCCTATGGTAGTCACCCTGCCTACTCTCCGCCTGCTTCCCGTTTCATACCTGTAAAAAATAAAGGACTCAGCAAAACTATGCTGAGTATGAACGTGTGTAGCCCGCATGTTGCCGGGCCACACTACTACTTGGTCAATATGATTAAGTCCAATTTGCATGCTATAGTAAAAACAGTAACACACAACATACAACATCAACATAGCAACTCACAACATGTTGGGCATAGAGATAACAACAAGCACCTCAAGCAAGCAAACACGAATAGAGCTTACAAGGGTATTTGAATAATGATGATCCTCACAGTGGGATCACACAACGATGAGTGTTTTCATTTCTTTTTCCTTTGTTTCCACCATGTGTACTTCTCTTTCTCTTTCCTTGCACCAGGTCTGGGGATGTAGGTTAGTTCCCGTGACCATATAGTAAAGGTGCCCATCTTTCTTTGCTGCTTTATGGATTAGTTGTGAGTTTTCTTGTCACCGCACGTTGGAGGACGTCTCCTCCATAGCTAGTCTCCCATTCCCGACGTCGTGTGCCGAGAAAGCGGAGTCGCCTCTAGACTCCAGGATAAGCTCCACCAATTTGTCACTCCCCCATTCCCGACACCCAGGGTCGAGAAAGCGGAGTCACCTCTAGACTCCAGGATGTGCTCCACATAGAAGGGCGAAGGATCTGATGCAGATACCAACTCCCGAGTATTCCATACCGCGCGGCCCGAGATGTCGTCTTCCCGGGTTATTCTCATGTTCCACCAATTGAGATTTGCTCTTCATTATTATTCATGCATAGACACCATAGTGGGTGTCATGGTACGTCCTCCATGGTTAGAGTGGAGTTCCCCTTTATAGAATTTTCTTTGTTTTCATAGTTCACAGTGTTTCATCGCAAATTCCATAAACGAGAAGGGACTAAACTACTGTGTGCGCAAATAATATGCAACAATGATATAGCAAGCATATAACTTGATAAACAAGCAATCCAATTTCATGCTTTAATCTTATGGTCTTTTCCACACAGAGCACACAACAAACAAGCCGTGTAACACAGCAACATACGAACCACACATGTCCATACCTTGTTCGAAAGTACGAGTTGTCTCACACACGGGTCCCGGTCGGAGTTCGCTACGGCCCTAGCGTTAATTAAAGCAATGTGCCAGTTTATCATTTCATGTGATGACACTTTATATCGTATGTTATTCCCTAGGTATGTTGTTTAATGCTTAGTTTATATTAATTCTTGAACTTCACATGCTAATTCTAGGCTTATCTTACTCCTAGGATATTCATATCTTTGTTTTACACGTTAACTAAGTCCTTTTCCTTAGTTAATGTTTTAGAGCGTTTTAAGCGCTAGTTATGTAACAAGTTTATATAACATAGATATAACTCGTCTAATGTGTATTCCCTCCTTGGATAAATAGGTGAGAAATGTTTTAACCCATGTATAGTGGTAATCTAGACCATAGAATACCCCTAAACCCATTTATACAGCAGTCTAAAAGTTTTAAAATCTGAAACACAAGTCCCTTGTAACACCTTATCTAACTTCACTCTTAATGTAGTAATTTATGTGTAACTTTCTCCACATGCTTCGGTATCCTAGCTATGTTCATTAGCTATTATTTGAGTTCGTTATTAAACTAGAATCACACTTAATACACCCTAGTAACACCGTTATACAGAAGCTCTAATATCAATGAAACTGAAGCACAAGCTACACATTCCCTCTTGGTTCTTGTTGCTAGTTAGGTTAGTTTATGTTTGTTTCTTTCCTGCAGTGCTTACACAACTAATCATGGGTGTTAATCCTTGGCTTATACTCAAGACTATACTCATGAAACACCCACACCGCATCTGTAGTTAACTACACAGAAACAGACACAAAAGAAAGGCAATCAGGAAAACTGAAACTGAAAACCCATGAAACCGATGCCTTCTCCTTGATTCTTTTCTGTTTAGGTGCAATTCTTTCGTTCAAATCTCTCCCCTATGTACTTCTTACCCAGTTAAGTGTTTCATCTATATTTTAAACTCAAAAATTTCACCAATACACATTCACCTGCTCCTCTGTATAGAACAGAAACAACCTTCCAGAAATAAGACATAAAAACTGAAGTGTTGAGTTCTGCTATCATTTCTTTTATTCCTTTTGTCATTAGTTATTCGATTCCTATCCTGTCCCAATGGTTTACAACCTCACGTAAGAGTATTGGCTAGAATTTAAACTCATTCCCAACCATTACAACCCCTTCCAACCACTCTGCACAGGGTTATACCGAAACCAGATTTTCAGAAACTTTAAAACTGAACTTTCACATTCTGATATCCTTGCTCTTATTTCCTTCTGTTTGTTCACTGTCTGTGTTTCAAACTTGTTTTCTGTTTCCTCAACTTGCCCACTCATTTAATTAAGTATTTCAATTAAGCTCCTAAACCCAAAATAACCCAAGGAGCAAGGGCACACCCACGCACAGAAATCTGAAAAACTGAAAAACTAGAACTCAAAGAATCAGAAACTGGTGGCTTTATTCTCTGTTGCTATGAATCTGTCTTCCATTTTACCTGTGAGCATTTATTAGCTTAGTCTAGTGTTTACTTGCTATTTTAACCCTCAATACCTTAGGAGCATATGGACAATGCCTCTGAAACAGAAGTTTCACACCAGAACTGAAAGGGAAAGGAATGAAAATTTAGAAACTGAAATCATGGACTGTTACATTCCTTTTCTGTCTAGCTAACAATTTGTCTCCCCACCTGAGTGTACACTCCTAGTTGAGTCAATAGACACGTTTCCAAGTACACTCTCAAACCATATGTCATACTCACATATCTTCTGTACTCCTGTACACAGAAGGACAATTTTCAGAAAACAGACTCAAAACTAATCACTCACTCTTCTGTTTCTTTCTCTGCTGTTTTTCCCTTTGCTTAATAACCAGACCTCTAGTTCGTTCCTAAGGTGTTGATATCATACCTGAGTGCACTAGGTAAGTTTCGGACTCATTAACCACACAATGAAACCCTTATAAACTCTCTGCAATTGGGTTTTACAGAGAGCTCAAATTTCAGAAAACTGTAATCAGAAACTTGTTTCCTGTCAACTTCTCTTCTAGCCTTCCTGTTTAGCTAATAATTTGTCTTCCAACTTGTTCCATGATGTTCATTTATTTAGTTAAGTGTTCTAGCCTTATATCAGCTCAAAGCAACCTAAGACAGCTCTGTTAAAACCCAATGAAAATCCATCATGCAGAATCTGTATTGTTGCAGGAAAACCAAAAATACAAAAACTGATATAATTCATTCCTTCTCTTTTCTTTATCCATGAATCTGACTACAACTTTCCCTCTGAAAGCTTAGCTGCTTAGTTAAAGTCTCGAAACAGTCTAAACTCTCACACAACTCAAGACACTAGGTTAAAGCTACTGAAACCCATTATACGGAGACTTCTTTGCTGTAGAAAAACACAAAATGAAAGAAAACTGATATTACCACCTGGTATCACTCATTTCTGTTTGTTTGGTTTTCTGTTACCTCGACCACTACTTAATTTTCCCCAACCTGCTTAGTTCCTCTTTTATACATTTTAATAACTCACTAACTCCAAGACAACCCAGGGTTCTAAGTTACAGTTATAGGAACACAATCTTACTTAAACACTGAAACTGTTACCCTCTTCTTCCTTTGTTGTTTTATTTCATTTACATATCTGTCTTTACTTTCCTTACGTATAAATACCAGGTTAATACAGGGTTTAGGCATTGTTTTAAATTCATTATCAATTCCACTAAACCCTCATGTTACTTCTGGGAGTATAGTATGCAGGGAAACAAGGTTGGAGAATCTGAAAGGGTTATCAGGGTGGAGATTACCTTGAACTAGAATACAGACCCAGGTGCTGTTGTATAAGAAGGGCTCCTTATCTAATTATTTTTGGGAGGAGGGCAGCCTGCGATGCTGGAGTAGGAAGGCAAGGAACTTGAGTTACAGAGGTTGTGTTTGAAACAGAAATCAGAGATAGAGAGAACTAGACTACCAGAGTTTTTTTTTTGTTTCATGATCTTACCTCGATAGTTCCTGGAGAGGTTTTAGCTTTAGGTTTTCCCCAGAACTCTAGCAGTAGGCGGCATGCAGTGTTCTTGCATGACAAGAGTGAAAGTTTAGGGGGACTGGTGCATGGGAACTCAGACAAAACCAACAGAGAAGAGAAAGGGGACTTGCTGTAGTCTCTTTACCTCGCGAGTCCTCTGAGTTTATTGTTCCAGTTTTCCAAGAACTTGGGCACCAGCTCGATCAGATAGACAGGAAAGAGCTCAAGAGTTTCAGAGTTCACTAATTAACAAGAGAAGGTGCAAGAGAATCGTGTCAGTTTTTTTTTCCTCTTCGAACTGAAACAACAAGACAAGGCAGATTGTGGTTTACCTGGAACTGAAATTTACACAGGAAACTGGCTCTTTATCAGTACTCTATATTTTGGAGGAAGATGCCACAGGTTACCAAGGGACTGCTGCTATACGAAAAGAGTGGAGTTACTCTCTTGATCAGGAACAGAAAAGAAACGAGAAAGCAGGAGAACAGCCTTGACATGGCTTACCTTCATGCAAGAGTAACAGCAGGAGCTTAACTGAGTTGAGGTTGGCACGGCATGCAAGGGAAAGAGGAGAATGGTTGAGCCAGGGTATTAATCAGGGGGATGGAGTCGGAGGAACTGAAAAGCACACGGTTAGACAGTTGCTAGTGGACAGAAGTTCTTTCATTTTTTTGTTTCAGTACAGATCAGAACCCACTCTAACAGTCTCTAAGTTCCCATGGAGTATGGGCGTAACAGATGGATTAATGTGGCTGTCTTCCCATTTGATTCCCTAGTGCCGGAAGTCGACACAAGAGCATGGTTTGACTGACATGGAGCTGCTGTTACAGAGGACAATGGAGGAATTTGTGGAAGTCAGGGAAGTGGGCACACTGGTGCGTAGGAGTTTGAGAAGGAACACAGAATTTGATGTCCCTGTTGGATGGTTGAGTGTTTTAACAGAGGTCAAGACAACCCTCTTGTATTTCTGATTGTCGGGTAGTTCAAAAACATTGTTGTTATTGTTTTCTTCTCCTTTGTGTTTGAATTGGTCGATGATGCAGAGAGTACTTTAGGTAGTCATAAGTTAAGGAGTGGCATGGAGTCTCAAGAATCTGAAGCAGGATTCTTGTCGCCATGGAGCTACCGAGGACTGGTCTATGGTTCTCGGTTTTTTTTCTAATCGAGCAGGAGTATCACGAGGGAAAGACAAAGGAGTAAGGCCTGAGTGATTTCAAGTTACAAGAGAAATCATGGGCACTAGAATATACAAAACGCTTCTGTCGTGGAGCTTGAATATCATGGTTTCTGTTTTTTTTATCGGGTTCTGAAACGAGGAAGAAGGAGAAGAAGGCGATGCAGTTGGTTCTTTTTTTGTATTTACTTCGTTGATTGATACTAGTTTTAATTCGTGGGTGTTAGTTACTGAATACGAGCATAGCTTAACCGGTTAAAGTGTTCGGGGAAGGTACGAGAGGTCTTGGGTTCGAACCTCAGTGGGAGCGTCTTTGCTCCCCCCTTTTTTCTATAACCTATACACATGTTCATTTTTATATATGTACGACTATATATTATATCGTGTTATTATTTTTTCTTTAAACGAAGTTATGCGACGTTATCGTTGTACAATATCGTAACGTTACGTACATGTATTTTCGTACAAGTACGTGACTATATTAATATATAACGTCGTCACACGTTCGGACATGTATATATACTAAATTTAATTGTTCGTACATTATTTTATGTCCGAATTATAAAACGCGTCATTATTTTGTGCGTTTAAATGTTCAGGGGTGTTTCACTGCTTGCCGGTGGAGAGTTTGGTGATTATTTTGAACATGTAAATGACATTCGTTTTACATGTAATTTGTTGTGTGTGTAGTCTTGCATCAGAACAACATTGTTGCAAAAATTTATCCCCAACAGACAACCACTAGTGCGTCGAAAAAATCCTCGAAGTAGGCAACATACACTAACATTGATTTGTTAAAATTGCTTGCCGGGGCAACGTTCGGTGATTTTTTCGAACAATTAAACGACATCCGTTTTACATGTAATTTGTTATGTGTGTAGTGTTACATCAGGACAACATTTTTGCAAAAATTTAGCCCCAACGGACATCAACTAGTCCGTCGAAAAAATCCCCGAAGTAGGCAACATGCACTAACATTGATTTGTTAAAACTGCTTGCCGGTGCAACGTTCGGTGATTTGTTCGAACAAGTAAACGACATCCGTTTTACATGTAATTTGTTGTGTGTGTAGTATTACCTCTGGAAAATATTGTTGCAAAAATTTAGCCCCAACAGACATCAACTAGTCCGTCGAAAAAATCCCCGAAATAGGCAACATACACTAACATTGATTTGTTAAAACTGCTTGCCGGTGCAAAGTTTGGTGGATTTTTCGAACAAGTAAACAACATCCGTTGTACATGTAATTTGTTGTGTGTGTAGTATTACATTAGGACAACATTGTTGCAAAAATTTAGCCCCAACGGACATCGTCTTATGCGTCGAAAATATCCCCGAAGTAGGCAACATACACTAACATTGAATTATCAAAAAACTTGTAGGTGGTGATATCCTTGGTGATTTTTTGTAACTTCAACTAGCCGTTGCGCTAGCCGTTGAACTAGCGGTTGGGCATGTCATTGACCGTTACTCGTGTATTATAAAAGATGGTATGAGTCCCCAATCTATTCATTCCTAACATATTGTTATCAAACTCTTGTTAATTTCTTTGTTCAATTACGCATATCTTACACCAAAGTTTGTTCTCAAAATCAAATGGAGTTTCCTTTCAGTTTGCACGTTAATTATGTAGCTACTTTTGGTCGTCATGGAGCACAATTTGATAGAAGGGTGGGGCACAAATGTATAAAAGTTACTATGCCATATCCTAGTAATCTCTGTGATCTACAACGACGAGTAATTCATGCCCTACAGTCCCTCCTTGGCAGAATAAACATAGCAACAATGGTGTATTTGGGGCTGGAAGGTGACTACGAGTGGACTTTTATTCATGTACGAAATCATACATCAGTTCGCCGGATGATGGAGAATTATATGGAGTATAATGATTTCATCGATAATATTCCATTACTTGTTATTTATGATCTTATTGAGCCCAATGATGATGATTTTCAACACCAAGAACCAATTTACGAGATGCGGCGTAATGTAATAGCACAGGGAATAGAGAGACAAAGGTCAGGAAATAATTAGGTTACTGGTTATTGCATAATTGATCTTGTTAGTTTTCGTGGTAGTAACCTTAGGGTTGTAATGAAATGATCCCATTCTGGATGATTAATGAAACTTCTAGCATAAAACGTGTTTTTTTGTTCAAATTGTACTTCTCTACATACACATATTTGATTCCCCCCATCCAATCCCTTGTCCACTTGTTGAGGCACTAGTCCTAGATGCTATTGCATATGATTCTGCAACTAAGATTCCCCCCAATCTTTTCCTCTTAAAGTGGATTTCGATGCCATTCCATATCAATGACTTTGTAATTTCCCATCCCCTATACGTACCCCCTTATCCCTTACCTTGCCTACAAATACAACATGCGTTTTCCTTTCCTTTTCATAAATAACCACCCACGACCATTTTCAGTTTATATAACATTAGCATACGGTAGGTCGTGCTGCACTTCATCGACACATTTCATCAATGGAGATCCCTTGCACTATCTTGTTTGACATTGAGCCAATTACCAACGATTCAGGTTTGCATTTTGCCAGAACATATTCAACTGATCATGTTGATTTCGAGATCGACATGGATATTACATTTGCTGAGTTTGAAAATGTTGTCGAGACCAGATTGAAAGAGCGTTACGGTTACTATTGTGTGGTCGAATCGATACTTCATCGATTACTGTTATGCTCTCAGCTGCACCCTGTATGGGGGCCTCTACAGATAAAAAAATATGACGACGTTCAACGAATGATTGAACGTTTCGTGTTCAATCAACAATTATATTCTAGATTAGAACTATATGTCTTAATTGCATTCAGGGAAGATAACCCATCACAGTTACCACCAACGGGCGTAGCCTTGCCAGAAGAATACGATGACAGTTACGATTCGGATGACATTGGACAAGATGGTTAGTATGGATGTGGATAACATATGGACATCCCATGTTAAGGTATCAAGATAACCGATCGGTCGCTCCTGTTACGAGGGACGGTCTTTTCCATGGAAATCACGTAATAAACACTAAGTAACTCTGCCTATGTTAATGTGTAACCTGATATTTGTTTTTTTGTGTGTATTTGTAATAAAACAATGATGGATGTCATTTATTAGAATAAGAGTTTTCTATTATTATGTATTCGTCACTGTGTGCATCTTGCTTAAAACAAACAAATGCGTAAGCAATGACGTCCGTCATTGCCTTATTCAAAAATGAGAATGAAATAGTACAACATCAACCACAGTTCATACTTAATGATGTTGTTGCATTTTGTTCGCTCGACACTTCATGTCATTAGTCGAACTAAACAAGGATTTGAATCCTATCCATATGCTCGATGTAGTCCATGTAATTTTTCACCATCGCCTCTACGTCTGCATCTTCAGTGATATACATTAGCTCCCAGAAAGGAATAGGGAAGCAGTAAGTCAATGATCTATATATTATTGTAATTGCATGACGAGTATTGCTACTCAGACCCAGACATTGACGGATTAAAGACATCAGCACTTCAAAAGAATGAATGAATTGCAATTCAAGATCAACTATCTGTGAAGTGTCGATTGGACGGAAGTTGAAGCCAAACCTATCCACTATGTGAGTGTAATCTACGAACAATCTAATTGGTAGATTCATTTTGGCGTAAATAACGAAATGGTAAGGAATTGATTTATTAATGGTCAGAACTGTCGAAGGATTGTCTTCCTTTTATACTGGTATCCAATCTACCTAAGTTAAGGATAGCATCGAAATGCCTTGAATCACATTCCTTCAATAAGATAAGATGCTGTAAAGGTAAGTGCGTGGACAAGATGATTCGATTGATAAGGTCCATACAAAGCTCTTTTGTTAAAGTAGGGGAAAATGTAAGATGATGTGCTGAAAACGTTCTGTTTGAGATATTTTCCGAAGGATATCATCTTTCATAATAGTTGAGGCTAGTCCATACAAAGGTCATAGTAACGTTTTATTTGCAACTTAAAGATCTAGCATAGCAGTTACAACGGTAATGACCTTACATTCAAACACAACACATCACTAATCATCTACTTCCCCATCGTCATCCGTGTTGCACGCTGAGGTGTCACTATTGCCTTCGTCTTCTACAGTCTCTTCTGTTGAAGTCTCTGAGTCTGAGTTGTTAACAAATACCGGAGGAGCAAGGGAATAGGTTACCGAAATCTCCATTCTGTTGCCATAGACTTCACGATTACCCTCAAACATTTATAGCATCTGGTGTACATCATGGTCGTTCACAATGAGGAGCGGAGTCCATGCGACATCTGGGGGAGACTCAAAAAGGAATCTGTGCATTATGGTGTGCACGATGCAGTTCCCTGCAACACATGACCTTAAGGCATTCCCCACGCAGCTGTATAAATGTTGGTATGTTATTGACCTGTGAATATCGAAATCAATAAAACGTGAATTTGATTCTTTGAAAATAAAATCCGGTCTTGTCGAAAGAGGGGGTAACATGCACACACAAGATACACGGTAGATCCATTACAAAGGGTAGAAGAAAGGGAGTTGATGCAGGTGTTGTTAAGCAATTAATCCAGTATTTATAGGAAGGAGAAGTGTGAAGTGGGGTTCCACCACGCGTAGTAACCAAGTGGCTAGCAAAGGATACATGCCGCCTGCAGAGACAACAGAAGAGCCTCCTACCGGTCCCAAGATCGGACTCTCGCGTTCGGAGAGTCATTCTTTAAATAGACTGCGGAAGAACGATAAGCCATATGGTTTTCCGCACCAGTAAGCGAAGCAAGGCCCTCTCCGGTAGACTAGAAGTAACTATTCAGTAAAAGGAATAAAATGTAAGAAAACTTGTATATTGGAGAATATTCTAGAATAGTGTTGGCATACCGAAGGTAATCATAACGGACAACGGCTCACAATTCAATTGCAAAAGCTTCAGGGAGTTTTGCGAAGAATGGAAGATTGACTTGAGATTTGCATCTGTCGCTCATCCGCAAGCAAATGGCCAGGTCGAAAATACTAATGGGCAAATTGTGAAGGCACTGAAAAGAAATTTGGAAGGTAAAAGGGGAAAGTGGGCGGAGATGCTACCGCAAGTCTTATGGGCTAACAGAACAACTGTCAAGGGGCCAACCGGTGAAACTCCTTATAGGTTGACGTACGGTCTGGAGGCGGTGGTATCGGCGGAAATTATGATACCATCAAAGAGGATTGAAGGGTACGAAGAAGAAGAGAACGACGAAAGCATCCGAGATGAGTTGGATGTCTTGGATGAAAGGCGAATGATCGCCGATTTAAAAAATCAAAATGACAAGTTAAGAATTGAACGTCATTTCAATAAAAGGGTTAGGGAACGGTCTTTTTCCTTGGGTGACTTGGTACTTCGGGAAGTAAAGCAACCAGCGAAATTGCAACCTCAGTGGGAAGGCCCATATATCATTCAAGCTAAGACACCGAGCATCTTATAGGCTCTGAAATATGGACGGGAGTGATCTGCCACATTCCTGGCATGCTGAATGCCTCAAGAAGTTCTATGTGTAATCTCTTTTTGGCTACAAGATTAATAGACTATTTGTTGATGTCGCAGGAATTATCTCATATGGATGTCCGACGATCTCACCACCAGTAGTGATGAAGTGTTTTACCTGGCAACCTCAGTTGTCCCGTTTTGGATATTTGTTTACAAAATGTTTTAGGGTATTAACCACCCTCTAGTAATGATATATAAAGTTTTCGGACAAAAACAAAAACATTGCAAAGACAATTTCTCTTTTACTCAAGGACAGGGAACAAAGAGTTTTAAGAAAAGAAAAGAAAGACAAAGAATATGGTCGACGATCTCACCATCAGCGATGGTAGAGTGTTTTGTATCCGACGATCTAACCATCAATGATGGTAGTGTATTTCATCCGACGATCTCATGTCTTGAAGACAAAAGAGTGTTAAACCGACGATCTCACCGTCTCGAAGTCATTAGAGTGTTAAATCGACGATCTCACCATGTGTACAGGGGTAGAGTGTGTAACTAAAAGGTTACCGAAAGAAATCTTGGTAAAAATAAAAAGCAGTTTAAAAAAATTCTTCGTTAACGAAAGTCTTCGACTTTCGGGAGACCGGTCACTCCGGTCATGCCCGAAAGATCTGGCCGTTCCATTAAAAAAAGAGGATATGATTTACAAAGCAAAAGCACTCTGGTACAAAATATATGATAACTGTAACAAAAAATAAAGAGTTTATGATGCAGGCCCTGCAGGATCCTCCGCAAGCTTCTCGGATTCTTGTGTCTGCTTCTTAGGGGTTGAGGTACTTCCTCCGGAGTCTTCCTTGTTCTCGCCTACTGGAACAAGAGCATCATCGCTACGGGCTCGCACAATGGCTGATCCCATAAAAGATGGGGCAAAGCATGTGTTCCCTGCGGGCCGTGAGAACCTCACCAGCTCTTCGTGATATCCGGTGGAACGAGCAAGAGCTTCGAATTCTAAGCTATCGTAAAGAACTTCGTCCATGGATTGTTGCTTCTCGGAGAAGAACTCGGATACAACTCGTTGGCTCTCCCCGGCGAATTTACGGCACTGAGAAGAGAGTGTCTCTTTGAGACCTGAAACAGTACGGTCCTTCATTTGAAGTTCCGACCGCGTCTCTTTGAGAACCCCCTTTAACTTCGCAACCTGGCTCTCATAGGATAAGGCAAGACTCCGGTATCGCTCCCTCTCCGACTCTGAAGTGATTAATAAAGCTTTAAGACCAGACACCTTTTTAAGCCAAAAGTTGGAACTTCTGGCAGTTTCCAACGAAGGACTTGGATTTTCTGCATAAAATACAAAGGATTAATAGAATAATGTAAAAGAGAAGGAAAAATGGAAGCTTTCGATGATACAAAGATTACCGGAAGCCTTTTTCTTTTGTGCTTCCAGCTCTTCCTCAAGCTCTTTAATTCGAAAAGTTGCCTGTGCAAGCTTTTCCCTCTCCGTTTCAAGGCTGGCTTTGAGGTCATTCTATTTGGCCTCAGCTGCTTGTAAGAGTTGGTTCTTTTTTTCCAACTCTGATTCAAAGGAAGACCGAAGATCCTCAGTAGTTCTCCTGACCTCTTCAGCGGCCTTCCGAACGTCTTCAGCTTCCTCTTCTAATACCCGCTTCTGATCGTCAAAAGCAGCCTGCAACCTGTTGATAGCATCCTCTTGGTCGATGGATGCAGCTTCTTGGAGTTCCTCCCGGAGGGCGACCTTTTCATCCTCAAATTGAGCTTGCGCTCGTTTAAGGATTTCTCGAGCCTTGGCCTTCTCCTCGTCGACAGCTTTCTTATATTTCTCCGCCCGGGCCTCGTAGGAGCGAAGGGCTTGGGAAGAGTATTGAGACTGGGTCTCAACGCATTGGGCCATCGCCATGGCCTAAAAAGCAAAGGTGTTAGAATCAAAAGCAAAAGGTAATACAAAGTAAATGTATATGAAGAAGTCAAACCTGAATTAAGGCACTCTAGAGGCGGTCAAAGGCCTTTCCCTTCAGAATAGAATGGCGAACGATGGCGTCAGAGCTACCCTCCCCAATGCAGAGTTTTTGTTTTAGGGGAGTTGGATGAGAAGTAGGGGCAAAGATGCCATTAACATTTTTTGCCACCTCCGTAGCAGTAGACCAGAGGGTCTTGTACCCCATTCCTCGAACGTATGGAAGACGAGGAACCGGGTTTCCCCGGTGATAGCCCCAGTCCAGTTTTGAAGAAGGACCGCAGAACGAAGGATCAGCTCACGGTGGAGGAGAGGATCTGTCGCCTGCATGCTTGCTCTTGGCTCCGGATTGAAGAACCTCCTGGGAGGGGGCGTCAGACGACTCTGAAGAAGAGTTACCCTCCGCATCGTCCTCGACAATACCTTTGCCTTTACCAGACGGGATTTCGCGAGCCTTTTCCCCTCCGGAACACCACCTTCCTTTATTACAACTCCGCGCACGGGTCATCGTGCCCGTTCAGGCTCAAGGTCTACGGAGGGAAGAGCAGCAGCTACGAGAAACAAAGTCATAAGTAATCAAACAAATTCAAAAGTTAAATCAAAAGGAAAAAAAGGCTGTGGAAAGGTATACCAGTGGAAAAAATGGAATCGGTATTTTTAGTTAAAGCTTCATCTACGCAAAAAAAGCCATGCAGATCAGGGAAGAGGGATGATATGGGAGTTAAATCCACATCTTTTTTAACTCCACCCGGACTGCAGGCAGGAGTGGACACGGGAATACCTGTTTCCGAAGGGACAGCAGAGGGGACCGGTGGAACCAGTTTCGGTAACATGCTTTTCCCTTCGTACTAATTTTATTTTTGACTGGTCAACTTTCTTGGGCCCCTCAGGGGCTTTCCTCTTAGCACCGGTAGTTTTGCTACCGGAAGGACTCCGAGCTTTTCCACCGGAAGGAGCAGGAAGGGCTCCTTTTTTCTCTTCGGTGGCCCGGTAATCAACGAGCTCCCAGCTACACCGGAGGGAGAATTTTCTGCCTGATTGGATAAAAGCTGCGGTACAAGGGAGAAATAAGAAAAACGTCCGAAAGTTAATAAACAGGGCATTCAGAAAAGATACGTACGGTCGATATTCCTTCGGGTCTTGTCCAGTTTCTCTTCGGAGAGGAAGAAGGTGATGGGATAGAGCGCCGACGAGCTTAGCCCCTTGAGTATGTCTCCGATTGAAGAAGCATTGCCTGAAGAGGGTAACCGAGCGGCAAGCTGCCCCTTAGCTATGTCCCCGACGTGGGAGACTCTGATAAAAGTCCCCCTCGGTGGGTAAAAGATGAACCAGTTGGAGGACCAGCCACTCTCCAAGCTCACACGCTTGAAGAAGGAATACCCGGGCATGGCCAGGATGGATATTTCCTCCTCTGTGGTAGTTGTGTTCACCCAGGTTGTGAAAAAGTTCACAAACTCCCGCGTGTCGGGAGTAATGTCGTTCTCCGCACAGATGGTAAGGAAGGTGTGCAGACAACCTAGGGCGTTGGGATTCAGATGAGCAAGGGTACATCGCCGGTGTGAGAGAAAACCAAGAACAAAGGGGTGCGGAGGAAAACGCAAGCCACGGTGAAGATGCTCCCAATACACCACGAAGCCATCCCCAAAGCAGTTAAAAGGGTGCGCCGTCGGCTCCGGCACGCAAATCTTCGACCCCAGTGGGACTTGCACGCCTTTCATGAGTTTCCTCAAGTCTTTCACGGAAAGACTGGAACCGGTGCCCAGGCGAGGGTAGTCCCCGCCGATATCTTCGGTTGGGATAGCAGGGTCTTCTAGGACACAGTTTCCCCCATCAACAAAAAGCGTCGATCCCACCGGCGCCGGAATGGAAGAGTTTGGGTTTGACAGGGCCATTGCAAGCAGAGAAAGGTGAAAATTCAGGCGAGCAAAGGGCAGGGAAAGGCACGGAAGAGAGAAGACGCAAGAGCAGAAAGCGAGGAATTGGGGAGCACGAAAGAGAAGAGGAAGGAGGCTGACCGCTATATATAAGCAAGAAAACGAAAGGTCACGGTCAGGAAGCAACGAAGTAAATGGAAGACAAGTGCGTGAAAATTCAGAGAAATTCGAAAGTTTAAAAAAGCAGGAGAAAAAGAAGGGGGAGAATGGCCTTAAATAGGCGGAAGTTGGGCACGCTCCACCAGAAAGTAATCATAGCTTACTACTGCGGAGTGTGTCAGGAAAAATAGCTTCAGAAGGCGAGGCGGTGATAGTTAAAGCAAGGAGCGGCGCTGGTTCTCCGGTAGATCTCCAACGGTAGGAAATCCGAAAAAACAATTCTAAGACCTCTTTCCTTTTTTTAAAAAAAAAGAGGTCTTGTGGACTAGGAGGAGTGGAGCAAACGCCAAAATTTTAAAGGACAAGAAGATCTTTCCTTGGAGGACAAGAAAAGATCTTGTGGGACTGATGAAGTGGGGTTCCACCACGCGTAGTAACCAAGTGGCTAGCAAAGGATACATGCCGCCAGCGGAGACAACAGAAGAGCCTCCTACCGGTCCCAAGATCGGACTCTCGCGTCCGGAGAGCCATTCTTTAAATAGACCGCGGAAGAACGATAAGCCATATGGTTTTCTCCATCAGTAAAGCGAAACAAGGCCCTCTCCGGTAGACTAGAGGTAACTATTCAGTAAAAGGAATAAAATATAGGAAACTTGTATATTGGAGAATATTCTAGAATAGTGTAGGCCCACAGAAACGGTTATACTCTATAGGAGGGCCTATAAATAAGAGTTACAAGCTATGTAAGAAGACATGTTTGGATCAATACATCGTCAGGCATTCTCTTTGCGACTTTTATCCGAATACAAGTTCTACTCAATCTCAAAGTGTAGCAAATGGAGTACATCGTACAGTTAAAATAGTATTCAAGTTTTAATATGGAGTTGTCATTTCTCCCTTTTAATGGAGAAAGTGTAAGCAGTGGAAAGATAAGTCATATGGTGTCCATCGAAGTACTTGTAGTGTAAATGACAAGACAACACAAGGAAGTAGAGTGTTGTAGTCCTGAAAAATCGTAAGTAGAGGACTGCCTTATGAAAAGTCCATGAATAAAATTCAATCTAGAGATACAAACACACCTACTGAAGGACAATGTGACAACCGTAGACTGGCAGAAAGGAATAGGGAAGCTGTAAGTCAGTGTCCTGTATATAATTGATACACTTTGATGAAGCTTATTAAAGATGCTTTGAGTAGACAACACTTGATACAGAAGTACACATTGAGGAGGAGCCACGAATTGAGCACAAGATGAAACAAAAAGTTGTGGCAGTGAAAAAATATTCTCATATCTTATCCAAGGAAATCTGAGAAATCTCATATGCATCCGAAACCCACCATCAATCAGAGTCTAGCAAATTGGAACATGAAAACATGCTATCACTGTATGGGATAAGATACTGCGAGAAGGTAAGATGCTATCAGATTGTATGAGGCTTATAAACTCAACCAGTCCCGACCTAAGGTCGTGCCAACGTCCATAAATAACTCAGCCGCCCTTGAAGTTTTTTGATGTATAAACCATTGCCATTAAACCCTCCACTTCAAGTTGTACATCTAAAATGTTTATTCCTTGTATGATGTATATGCACCACATGCCATCCTTTGATGATTCTGGCTTTTACTTCGAACCAACCGAACACGGCACAACACGTCATCTCACGATACATATCTTTGACTTCAACTATTTAAATTCCTAGTTGAGTTGTAACCTTGATTTTGGCGATGAGAGTTTGTTCAACGTCCTTGTCTGCCGAAAAATGATGTTTCCTCACCCAGTGCCTTTCTGGAGCCAGATGGTAATCGCAAAGATGAAGACGTGTGTCTTATGTTAAAACTACATAACAACAAGCAACACATGGGTATGATTCAGCCGCTGGTAGAATATGAGCCGAAGGTAGATGGTTAATTATGGTCATAAAACTTGACAAATTATTAGCGGTTTTAAGTAAGTTTTTCATATCTAACTCACTGTACGATGATGCTCTTCCTTAGTAATGTACCGTTGTTGTGTGCTCCCTTCATTGGGGATGCTTCTATAATTCAATAAACATTGTTCTTCCCTTAAGAATACGAATACATATAGTGATGCATGATTATTTAAATGATCAAACTAAGACCATAGTTATAACACCACCAAATCACCACTACACACACCTAATTTTATTAAAATACAATACATTCCATTACATTCTTTTTGGGTGCTTGCTAAAGGCACGACCTATCTTAGTATGAGTAGTTGGTAAGTAAAAAAAGAAAGATTGACAACAGATATTTCTTCAATCATAACTAGCATTTGGGCAGTTTCTCCTAATATGTCCTCGTTGTCGACACAGCCCGCACCTTCGTCTTTCACGTTCATACGCCTCGTCCATCTCATTTGGAATATATGAAAATGTTGGACGTCCTCTAATTGTACGCATCATATTTGGGTCAGGAACCACAGTGAGGCCGACATACGAAGGCCAGTTGCCTTGGTTACCTAAAGGAACAAATTTGTTCTCCTGATATGCCTGTATCATGGTATCAAGTCTGTAAATGCTATGAACATAGTTCTTCCAATCAAGTGTGGTGCTGGAACAAACAGCCATAACGTGTGAACAGGGGTACTTAAAAACCTACCACTCCCCACATTCACATAGTCTTTCGTTGATTTAGACAACGAATTTACCTTTGTCTTGCCTTAGGGTGGCATCACCATTGTCAACGACCTCGAATACCAAATCTATCGAATCAATGACAACCACACGGTGATAGTTCAATAGGATTTGGTTCTCGTTCACCCTTTCAAGGAGTTGCCTTGTAAAAATCGATCCGCTATTCCTTTGTGCAGTATACGTTTCCAAGTTATCTCGGAAATAATCAATAAGCTTGTACAGTGTGCTCTCCACAATTGCTGTCACGGGCAGCAAGCGAACCATCTTCAACACACCGTTCATGCACTCCACCAAATTGATGGTTGTATGACCCCACCTTCTACAGTCATCATAAGCACGGGACCATTTCTCCACTAGGAGATCATCGAAGAAGGCAGCAATCGAGGGGTGAAGAGATATTAAATGACTCAATCTTTCATCAACAATATCCTTCCTAAATGAGTAACCTAACAATATACAAATAAAAATGTAACAGTCATAAACAATTACTACTAACTTATAGTAAATAAACAAAAGTATATATCAAATAATTACCGGTGTTTATCAAAAACTTCTTCCATTCCTTGTTCCCAGCCAAGCTTTTTTATAGCTTATTTTTCTACGATACTCCTGGTGGATTAATTGAATAACCGTCTTCACTTGTAGTCCCGGATTCTCCTTCACTCGGGGAATCATCGCCTCGGCAATGAAATGGTAGGTTATGAACCGGTCATTATTCTTGTTCAAGACAGGAGAACACGAGTGAGGAGTGAACTTGCATATGTGCCATTCAAATGCATCCTTCAAGAGACATGCTCAAAAATAGAACTTGCATCCTTCATCTTGTCGACACTTTAACGCGTAGACTTTTCTGGTGTTTTCTTGCGGTAGAAAATCAACATTTTTTTGCAAGTGATAATCTTTGACAGCCATAACAAGAACATTTTTGTTTGGAAACTCCTGACCTTTGACAAACTCTTGCCCTGGCCTCCAATACGGTATACCACATCGGTCGAGATCTGAGGGCATTTGGGTTATGGCTTGTAGGTCTACCTGCGTTAAGAATGAAGCAATTGGTGTGTATGGTGTGTAAGGTTCAGCTGGTGTCGAAGGACCGGCTTTGTCAACTTCATCAACATCATCATCATCATCAGGGAAGTCTTCCGGCTGCATCTCAGGATCAACTTCCAAACTATGTTCATCAACACCCAAATTAACGGGGTTATTCTCGATTGAAGTTGTAGCGGAAGACTCGAACTTCACTTCCACTTCCAGGTTCCGCACGATATCGGGATTCTACAAGAAGTTGGATATCATCATCCTAACAAGAGCGTTGTTGTTGACTTGAAGAGGAACAAATGAAGGGAGTGGGTATCTGCTCTCAAGCTTCCGATAGACGATGGAGGTAATTATGTAATCTCCTCCCAAATCTGAATCTAATTGGTTTTTAACATGATTTTTGAAAGAACTAAATGTGGATAATTCAGAAATGTGTGTGAATATAAACCTAGAGGAAAGAGAAATATGAAAACATACTCCATGATTTCCATAATTGAGATCTATATGAAGATAGAGAGTACAAGGAATTTCCATAGTTTGGATGGTTTTGACAGCAAGGAGCAAAGTAAGAGGAAGCAATATGAGTTTGTGAGTTTAGTTTGAAGAAGCAATTGAATAAGAAGAGTAGGTATTGTAATCAGAAAATAAATATGCATATATATAGATGTTGTGAAAAAACTAGCCATTAATAGCCTTTGGGAGATGAAAGAGCCGTTGAAAAGAGTCGTTGCCTCGTTTCTGAGGGAGACTGACTTCAAGTGTGTGCTCCCATAACAAAGTAGCAGATTAAAAAAAACGGTTTCTCCTTTGCTGAGGAGGCGCACACTGCAAGTCAGCCTCCCGGCTGACTGATTTGCAGTGTACGCCTCCTTAACAAAGGAGAAATTAAAAAAATGCATTGGAGACGCACAATAGAAGTCAGCCGGCTGACTTCTATTGTGCGCTTCCAACTCAGAAAAAAGTTAAAATTACACCTACGGTGTAATTACGGGAGAAAACACATGCACCGGGGAAATGAGTTGCGTAACCAACCGTGGACCGGAAATTTTCCGGGTCTCTTGATCTCTTCTAAGATTGATGATCATGATGTGCTTAATGGTTTGCACTCCAAATTTTCTCGTGGCACTCTCATTGGCTGGAGCTTCGTTTGTAGGGGCGTGAATAAGATGATTTATAATTATGCTAATTTAGTCTCATATGTTAGTTAGGTTATTTCTAATTTTTAAATTTCCGATTTTTAATAAACATTTTATTATGGTGTAACTTTGGTATTAAATGTCAAGTAATTGTATGCTTTCAAAAAAAAGTATGCATACACTAATTACCCGCCTTAGTAGATAATAATCTTCATACTAATTACAATAAATATTAGCTATTAATTTTACATATGTTATTTTACTTGATACTATCTTTTTTTTCAATTGAAAAATTTTCAAGTTTTTTTTAGCATAAACAATTTTTTTAGCCAACCAATTACTTTTTATTCAAACATTTAGAAAGTACAAATAGTCTTTCAACCAAAGATTCTAACAATAGTTAACTAAACCAACCAAACACCCATACCAAGCATACATAGCAAATATATCATTTAATTTTCTTTTAAACATGCACCATTGCAGAAAATTGAGAAACTAGAAAGCCAATTAATTACGCACCATGCCATGGTGTTTGAGACTACCATCGTCACCAGCAACATCAAAAGCAGCAGTTAATCCTTCGTCAGTTGCTTGCTTTCGAACCTGTAAATGTATATTTACCGAAGGTTTTTGATGTGGCAAAATCCCCAAACCAAGGCTGCCTATATTATCTCAACAACCTCTACAGTCAGCAGCTTTGAGTGAAGATCTTAACAGAATATTTACTTAATAATAAGAAGGAGTGAAATCAGAGGCGCCAGCATTATACTAGGAAATAGTTAGAGATATTTTAGGATCTTGTATTTTGTATTTATATTGGTTTTAGATAAAGATTGTTTGTAGATATTTAGGAGGTTGTTATCTGCCTCCAAGTAGTATAAATGTACAGCAAAAACATCAGAAAAGGTAGAGCTTCTACCGCAAAAAGAGAGTCTTGAGAGAGAAGAGAGTTGTTGATAGTAATCAACGTTTTTGTCTAGAATTAGACGTGAGAGTGATTGTTCAAAGTGTTGAACAGATCAGGTGAGGAGTTTTCAAGTTATCAATAATAAGATTGATAGCGGAGTTTTTCTTCTAAACACTTTCTGTCTCGTTTCTCGTTTCTGCTCTCTGTCAGTCTTGTACTGAGGCTTCTGATTTTATACTTTACGAACTTACAAGTGGTATCAGAGCAGGTTTACCCAATATAGAGGTTAACACTTCTGGGTAGATCGTGAAAGATGAGTTCGTATTATGTAAAAGCACCAAGGTTGACGAAATTCAATTATTCCAAGTGGTGCGAACAGATGGAAGCGCAGTTGATGTCCATGGATTACAAGGTTTGGAAGGTGGTGGCGCAAGGTGATTACAAACCTACTATGGTTGTTGAAGGTGTGAAACAGACCAAACCTGAGGATCAATGGACGGAAGCCGATGAAAAACTTTTAAGCAAAAATAAACAAGCTCTTCGTATTCTTGTCTCCTCCTTGTCCGACGAAGATCAAGGAAGAGTCTTGGGTATAAGAACGGCAAAAGAAGTATGGGACTTCTTGAAGATTGCTTATCAAGGAACGGAATCAATCCGCAAAGCCAAGGAGAAACAGTTTCAACGAGATTTTAACAACTTTAAAATGTCAGAGGGCGCGAGTCTAGCACTGACGGTGGAAAGGTTCAATCAAGTGCTTATGGAACTCAAAACGGTTGGGGTAACTCTTTCTAATGAGACTATTAATGAAAGATTTCTTGATTCACTAACCAAAGATTGGCTTAACTATACATCACTTCTTGAGAAAATGAAAGAATTATCATCTATGTCATTTGAAGAATTGTGTTCAGATTTGATGGTTCATGAAAGCAAGATGGAGGAACAAAATCTAGTGGTGCACAAGGATCTTGCACTAAAGGCAAAGATTAACGTAGAGACACCATACTGGGAGTATGATGATGACATGGAGAATGAGATCACTATGCTAGCACAAGGACTGAAGCGTATTCTTAGTCGAAAACGTGGAGGTCACCACGGTGAAAATTCTAAACGTGAGTATAATACCAGCAAGCATGAATGTTTCCGATGTCACAAAATAGGACATTTGATAAAGGATTGTCCTTTACCATCAAAACCTCCACAACATCGAGGATGTGAGTCACGCATGGAAGCAGCCGTATGGGATGAGAGTGATACTGAATCAGATGGCATAGAAAGCAATGCAGCACATTATTGCATGACTGCAATCCATCGGTCTCATACTGACACTGCCAAATATGATGAAACTATGTGTTTGATGGCTGGAGATAAGGCTCTTCAATCTCTCATTAGGGATCAGGTAAGTTCTCAAAGCTTGAATGATTTTTATGATAGTTCTACTAAGTCACAAGTGTTTGATGTGTTGAAAGATGCTCTTTCGAAAATTAGGGATTTGGAAGTGAAACAGGGACATAACACTGAGTCTCATACTGTGATTAGTAAACTACAAGAAGAGATTTTGTTTTGAAAGAACAAAATAAGGAGTTGGCATCTCAGTTAGTCTTAAACTCAGCTAAGGTTGTTCAATCCACGTTTACTGCACCCGTCAGTACTAAACTGAGTTCTATTCCTGAGTGGGCAGAAAAAGAAATTCAATCACTCAAAGCTGATAATGAGTGGATACGTCAGGATAATGTTGATCTACAAAGGCAGTATGACACCTTAGTAGAAAATTAGACATTATGACTTTGAAAAATCCCTCTTGGTATAAAGGAAAAGCTAAACTTAATGAAATGGTAGGTCGACCTAATCAAGGACGTGCTGGTCTAGGGTTTTATGGCACTACTTCATCGACGTCTAATGTTTTACCCCAGAAACAAAGTTCACAGACTAGGACTGATCCTACAAGATATCCTAGTGTTTCTCATCCACGAACTTCATATAGCACTGCTATGAATGTTACTTCACATGTAAGGGTTGAATGTAGTTATTGTCATATACATGGTCACCATATTCGTTCATGTCATAAGCTTCAACGCAAGAATGCTCGACTTGCTCAGTCTGATACTGTTAAATATGCTCAGCTTTATATCAATCATAGACGTCCCAGACAACAATGGGTCCCTAAGCGGCACTAACTGTTTTCTCTTTTCAGGATAATAAAGTTCCAAACTGGCGGCTGATGGAGTTTGGATGTTCTTGTCATATGAAAGGAAATCACACTCTACTAACTTTGGTTTGGTTTTTCATGTAGGATCTGCCTTCTTCCTAAGGTCTTTCACAGATCGAGACTGAAAAAAATTATTTCCGATTCTGCCTCAAATTGGTCAGCTCAAGCCCGGTGTCTTGGTTCTTCTAAGAGGCAATCACATATTGCACTCTCCCACATTGAAGCGGTATATATCGTTGCTACTGCTTGATGCGCCCACATCCTCTACCTTCAATATCAATTGGCTGACTATGGTGTTCCTCAGTCTCCTGTG
This sequence comes from Limonium bicolor, assembly GCA_023374045.1. Lineage (NCBI taxonomy): Eukaryota > Viridiplantae > Streptophyta > Magnoliopsida > Caryophyllales > Plumbaginaceae > Limonium > Limonium bicolor. The sequence goes on from CM041777.1 coordinate 276,047,882, forward strand.
CCAATCTACTACGATACTCTCTTCAGTATTGCACTGACGAAGGATTTAGTTCAATATTCCTTGATTATACATATTGAGATTCGTCATTACTTTTCTCAAAATCAAGTTGGCAAGAATATTGTGGATCTCCCTCATTGTGCCACTGATCAACAATTGGCAAGCACTTTCACCAAAGCTTTTCCACACGAAACATTATCCTCATTCAGTCTTGCACTGTGGATGCTCAATGTTGACAAAGGTGTATTCTTTTTATTTATCGTATTGACTTCTATTGTGTGCATCAGAATTGGTACTTTAGAGTGAGTGGAGCGTGACGTATATTTTATTATTTCATTTCACTCTATAATAAAGTGAGGATTACTTCTCTTTCCGTGGCATCTCTTGATTATTAATTTGGCTGATCTGGATCAAATTCTAAGTTGGAACATTGAACATCTGGTGGCACTATCCATTTGTTACCACCACTTATCTTTCCGGTTATCCGTACCTGACCAACTGTCCCCTCAGCATAGAACCCACTTTCGTTGGTCACTTTTCACTCACCATTTTCTCCACAAGATTCCCGTACCATTTTTCCAGTTTCTTTGTTGCACACAATTTACCTCACCAATGGCTTTCATACTGGTATTTTTGCTAGTCTTTTCTTCCTATCCCATAAAGGATTCTCGAATAGTCTCATAAAAAAGGGGTGATTCGATTCTGGTTGTACAAGCATTATCCAACATCAGATGCTAGATTTGCTTCAGCACAAGGCTGAACAACTTGGTCCAAGACTAGACTGAGGTTTAGTGGGAAGAAATAAAGGAATTATGCTACACCCTACAAACGAAGATTCGTATCAGTCTTGTCCAATTATGATGTACCATATGTTGCACAAGATTACACAAATAATTGTTCAAGTTGTACCTCTGGATGTTGTCATGTCTACGCCTCTGGATCATAATCATGATTGGATCCTTAACTCTTTCCAAGATGAGTCTTGAACTGAACGATGATCAGTGCATTGTTAAACAACCCCTAAAGGCTTTGGGTGTGTCTTCACAACCCTCAGAGCTTCTGGCCTGTCTACCTCACAGATGAAGAAATTTGAAGAAGCTATTCTTGAAGTATGTGTTAATCTTCTACCTCATTGCCTTTTCATTTCGATAGCCAGCTTCCTAGTCAGCCTTAGCCTGACCCGGCGACACTTTTATTCCTATTCATTGCCTTTTCTATGGACAGCCTATCCTTATGTTCTGTGTTCCTACGCATGAATTCGTATAAAATGCCATTTTGATGATCTTGCATGCTATTTTTACACTCCGTGAGATAGACTTTTTAGTACCATTTTTTGATTTCGCAAAAGGGGGAAATATGGTGAGTAATTTGAATATGTTACTTGATTAACCAAATCTCATTCAAGTGCTGCAAGGTTTTAACATCTTCAGGGGGAATGCTCGTTTTAAGGAAGAATGCATATCTTGAGGGGGAATGCTACATTATCTCACCATACAAAGTTTGCTCACATCAAAAAAGGGGGAAACTGTAAATGTATATTTACCGAAGGTTTTTGATGTGGCAAAATCCCCAAACCAAGGCTGCCTATATTATCTCAACAACCTCTACAGTCAGCAGCTTTGAGTGAAGATCTTAACAGAATATTTACTTAATAATAAGAAGGAGTGAAATCAGAGGCGCCAGCATTATACTAGGAAATAGTTAGAGATATTTTAGGATCTTGTATTTTGTATTTATATTGGTTTTAGATAAAGATTGTTTGTAGATATTTAGGAGGTTGTTATCTGCCTCCAAGTAGTATAAATGTACAGCAAAAACATTAGAAAAGGTAGAGCTTCTACCGCAAAAAGAGAGTCTTGAGAGAGAAGAGAGTTGTTGATAGTAATCAACGTTTTTGTCTAGAATTAGACGTGATAGTGATTGTTCAAAGTGTTGAACAGATCAGGTGAGGAGTTTTTAAGTTATCAATAATAAGATTGATAGCGGAGTTTTTCTTCTAAACACTTTTTGTCTCGTTTCTCGTTTTTGCTCTCTGTCAGTCTTGTACTGAGGCTTCTGATTTTATACTTTACGAACTTACAGAACCTCATGCTCCTCTACCACTTCAAGCAAAGTATTTTCTTTTTTGCAAGCTTTATCTCCATCTCTTTCAGTGATACATGTAGCTTAATCATTTTCTTCCTATGCAAAATATAAAGCCCCTGCTCGTCCTCCATAGAAGTAACCAAATTTACTGCTCTCATCACAAAATTCCTCAATGATAATAAAGTATCCACCAATGGACAAAGAGCAGTCCCAAGATTCACTACAATGTTGACCCATCTGCACAAAAGTTTGTCGATATGCTCTAGCCATATCTTATTCGCATACATGCGCTCCCTTAATCGAGTGATATCATCAACATCCAGCCCAACGAACACCGCCAGCCATTGCTGCCTAGGCCGAGGCTCGACCCAATCAGCATTAACACCCAATTTTTCCAATATTTCAATCAATCTAGTGGAAAATTAGATTTTTTTTAAAATCATCTTCAGTAGTCGCAGCTAACCATTATCGATTATTTTTCAAAATGAAAAAAATCTTTCCTGACTTCTTGCACTCAAAGTCTTCTCCTTACCAATCGGATTTGTAATGGCCTTAAACCATTTCAAATGTTGTCGACAAACTTGCAAGTCAGCACCGGTATCTGGAGCCACCGACAAGTCTGTTTTACGAAAGCTTTAAATCGATGCAACATATCCCATAACACTGATAGAACCGGACAAGGGAGTGGGGACCAACCGTCTGTACCAGTGTACCAGCACAGGCACCACCACAAGAGGGGAATAGCGCCAGCTGGTTAGGAGTGCTGGAGCAAGAGTAATTCCAAGCTCTTTTAGGCTTATTCTCTACTTTCTGTTTAGTCTCTTTCCTTTCTTTAGTTTGTATAAGTAGTAAGTAGCCCTACTAGCAAAGTTATCTCTAAACATTACCTTTTTTTTGCCACAATAGTGGATAGACAAGGCTTGCCCCTGAGATAGGCTCCTTTGGGAGAATTGTTCCATTGCTCTCTCTTGCTATCCCTTACTTTTCCTTCTGTTTGGCCATTTACGGCAATCACTTGTAAGGCTGCAAGCCAGTTTTCTCTATTAATACACAAGTGAGCCTCATTGTTAGCTATTGTTGTGAGTTAAAAGGTTGGTTCTCATCATTTGGTATGAGAGCTATTATTCTTGATTTTGATGGCATTGAACCCCATGAGCTAAAGGAAACACTTGAGAGGTTGCAGAGGAAGGTGGGAGAGTTGGGAGAACTCGCATCACATTGGAAAGCCAGAAAAACCATTACAACACTTAAGGTTGAAGCTGGGCTAGAGGAGGAAATAACCAAAACGGGGATGGAACAAGTTCTCATGGAAGAAAAGGACAAACAACCGAACACAAGGAGCAACAAAAAGAGGAGCGTAAGGAGGAAGATGATGACTGAAACCAATAAAAGTCAGGCACTAGGGAGCTCGGAGGTAGATTTTTTTTCCTAAGTTCTAATGTGAAGAACGGAGTGAAAAAGTGAGAAGGAAAGAAGGCAAGGTAAGATTAAAAGAATGAAAAGGGCCAAGAGGAGGTGATGTAGAAAGAGAAGGAAACGAAGGACGGTAATCTCGTGGGAAAAAGGAGCAAAAGTGGGGATACCTGCTGCAAGAACTCGTGTAGGATAACGGCGCACCGATCCAAGCCAGAATTCAATGAGAAGGGCGAAATATGTGTCCTACTAAAGAAGAAGAGAGGGCTCTGGAGAAGAAAGATCGCATACCGAAGAGAGTCTAGAACCTCGGGACGACGACATTAGTTTCAGGATAAGGATGGGAAGTTGAGCATAGTAGGTGACCGTCAAGTAGGAAACTTGGGAATGGTGGGTTGTTCAGAGTAGCTACAAAAATTGGAAGCCTGAGGTTGAAGAATATTGGATTTAATATGAAATTTTGTGTAGAGAAGATACGTATTGAAACATTTTCGTCTGTATTGATCGATGTACATACAACCCTAGTTTTACCAAAGTATATATAATGATGTAAAGATAAATACTAATGCAAAGATAAAAGTGTTTATGCTAAAGATAAATACTTATTTTATTACAATTGATTAAATGAAAATATAAGTGGCCAAGATATGAAACATGATTGGGATAATTAGCCCATTAGTGCTATGAGTTGGGGTTTGGTTCAATATCCCAATACCCCCCGCAAGCCGTAGGTAAGCCAGATTGCCTAGGCTTGACTTATTGCCATCGCTCATTCCCACGCGTTGTATGTGTTCCTTGTATCTTGCTCCCGAGAGAACTTTAGTCATCATGTCTGCTAGTTGACTTATGGTATGAGTGTAAGCTACATCAACGAGACCTTGCTGGATCTTTTCCCAAATAAAATGACAATCTATTTCAATGTGCTTTGTTCTTTCATGGAGCACAGGATTTCTGGCAATGTAGATTGCTGATTAATTGTCACATTTAACTTGTATTGGTGTGATATTGGAGTTCATGTAAAAGACGAGTCAACTAGGTCAACTTAGTTGTAACTCTCCGAAGTGAGTGATATTCTGCCTCAGCACTAGTAAAAAGACTGAGCCTTGCTTCTTTGTCTTCCATGAGATAGGACTATTTCCAAGGAAAATATAATAACCGGATACATACTTCCTTGTATTAGGGCAGACTGCCCAATCAGAGTCACAATACGCCATGAGATATAACTTAGTACATCCTTAATTTGTCAATACAATCCCGTAATTAGTAGTCCCTTTGACATAATAGACTGCATGCAAAGCTGCTTCCATGTGAATATCAATGGGATTGCATGAATTGGCTTAGATTCTATACTGTGAAGCTAATGTCAGTTCTAGTATTTGATAGATAATTGAGTTTTCCCACGAGTCTCCTATAGATGGTAGGATCGTTTAATAGATTACCGTCACCAGATAATAACTGTTTTCCTACTACCATAGGTCCTTGTGTGATTCTTTTGTTCTGACAATCATACTATGCTATTAGCTCCTTATTAAACTTTCGTTGAGATAGAATATACCATCTTTTGTTGGGATACATTCTATCCCTAGAAAATAATCCAAGGTACCAACTACCAAGATCCGTGATCTTGAAATTCAAGTCTAGCGCACTTTTAATGTTGTCAACTTCTTCTTGCTTTTCTCCTACCACCAATATATCATCCACATAGATGGCAATAAAAATTCTTCCTCCTTTGTTGTCCTTAGAAAATAGGGAGTATTCATTCTTTGATTGAGTGAAATCAAGAGTTTTCATAAAACTTGCCAACTTGGAGAACCATTGCCTTGAAGCTTGCTTAAGTCCATACAAGGATTTCCTTAGTAGGCAAGCTTTGTTCGTACCATCAATTTCAAGCCCATCCGGAATCTTCGTATAAACTTTCTCATCTAAGTCACCATGTAAGAAGGCATTATCGACATCTAGTTGATTAATGATCCACCCTTTGTTAAGTGCCACAACAATAAGAGCTCGTACTGTTGTCAATTTCACCAATGGCGAGAATGTTTCATTGTAATCCAACCCATGACGTTGGATAAAACCCATAGCCACCAACCTTGCCTTGTATCTTTCTAATGTTCCATTTGATTTGAGCTTGATTTTATAGACCCAATTGCAGCCTATAACCTTTTTACCTTGTGGCAAAGCTATGATATCCCAAGTTTTGTTTTCTCCGAAAGCCGCAACTCATCTTGCATGGCCTTCCACCAATGTTCATGCATGGCTTCCTCTTTATAGGAATTCGGTTCCTTAATGTTAACATTCTGTGTTGATTTGTCTTGACTACATGTAAGAAACGCTATGCAGTTACCCGGCCTTATTTCAGTTAGACTCTCATATCCTGCGATAAGATTGTCACATGTCTCTCTGTTTGTATACACTCTTGCATCAAGCCATGTTGCAAACATAATCATTCAGGTATCCAGGTTTATAACTCACTCTACTCGAATTACGTAACTCTGGTTCTTGACTAACAATATCTATCTCTTCAACATGTGCCTGCTGGTCAACACGTGTAATAACTTCATCATCTGCTAGTATGATCTCATTTTGATCATCATGTGCATGAATTGTACGAAGATCAAAAGTAGATTATGTGAACGGGAAGATATTGATGTGGAATTTCACATCTCTGTAAACTTCTACCTCTCGTGTATCAATACTCAAAGATACACATCTTTGCAAACTTCTACCTCTCGCGTTTCAATACTCAGAACCTTATGCCCCTTTCTTCTCGGATCTTCTCCAAGATACAAGCTTCTCCTCTTGGACAAAATTTTCCTCCTTTGTTACCGATAATGGTTTTGTAACATAGGTACCCAAATGGTTTGATCTCATCATATGTAGCTTTGTGACCATATAAACTCTCAAACGGTGTTCCTCCATTCAACGCCTTGGTTGGAAATCTATTGATTAAATATGTTGCAGGTGCATTCTCCCTAGTAGATAAGTGGAACATTCAATTGAAAGTATATTACCCTTGTTGTTTCAAGTAATATTTGTGTTTCCTCTCCACCACTGCATTATGTTAAGGTGTATAAGTGCACGTTGTTTGATGCACTATTCCTTCCTTAGCATAGAAAAATTTCCCTTCATTAAAACTTCCAAGTTCTTTTACATTATCTGTTCTAACAACTTTGATTTTGGTTTCAAACTAACGTTCCATCATCCTGATAATATTAACAATTACTTCCCAATCTTCACCTTTCTGCTTTATAAGATGCACCCATGAGGTTCTAGTAAAACCATCAACGAAACAAACAAAATGTTTGTAGCCGTTATAAGTGTTGGTCTTAAAAGGCCCCCACACGTCGATGTGTATCATCTCGAAATCCTTTTTAGTTTTTTATCAACGAGCTATTAAATGGTAACCGCTAAGCTCTACTTTTATAGCAAACATCACAAGCAAAATCTGCTACAAAATCTGTTTCCTTTATTAGGCCCATCACAACCAGTTTTTTAAGACATGACCAAGTTTTACATGTAACTCCTTTGTTTTTGGGCTGACGCCATGAGCCAGTCCCACCAAAAACGCGTCCGTCTCACTATGGGCTTCTGCTTCCTTCTCTTATAAGTGCCGGTCTAACTGAATTGGGTCCAAGACATACAACCCTCCATGACCGTGCCCTATCTTCTTACTCTTTCTTGTCAAACGGTGCTGGAAATAGCAATCGCCATTGTCAAACATCACAGTACAACTCAATTGCTCAGTTAATCTCCTTACTGAAACGAGATTGAACATGAAATCTGGCACAAAAAGCACTCATTTTAACCAGAAATTCTTCCCCAATTTAATATCTCCCATTAATCTCACTATTTGTGGTCTACCATCTGGTAACATCTCGGTTTTATCTCCTTTCAAATTCCTTCAGTTTTTGAACAAAAAATCCGCTCCTAACATGTGGTCAGTTGCGCCTGAATCGATAATCAATCTTCCTTCAAAATTGTTCCAAAATTTTCGCTCATCAGGCAAAATTTGTTGCAAGCACAATAAGTATGGTTACCTGAGAAATTGCAGTAGTTCATCTCTTTTTCCTGGGTTCCAAAACCACGAATCAAATCTGTGATTTGTTGGAGTTGTTTGGGTGTGAATCCATCGCCTTTATCTCCTCCTTCTCACTATGTTCTTTGATTTTTGCTGCATTTGTAAAACTTTTCTTCTTTCGGGCTAAGATATTATCTCTTCCGTGTAAACTGTAGCATTCTACTTCTATATGCCCATTTTTGTTGCAATATGTACACTTTTGTCTCTGTAAACATCTTTCAAAACCATGGCCGACCTTCTTACAGAAAGTGCAGGTTATCTTCTTCCTTTCATAAGAATTTTTACTACTAGGGTTTTTAATTTTTATGTGTTTGTGGCTCTGTAGCTCTGGAAGGACATAGCTTTTTCCTTCAAACTCTTCCGTCCCTGATGTTCTTCTTCTTGGACGACTAACGAAAAAGCCCTTTTGAGAATGGGGCCAAGATCTGGCCTCGGATAGACAAGTGTTCGCGACTGAGTCCCTTTAAAAAATGAACGAGTTTATCTTCTTTAATGGCTTCCCTGATAGATTTGTTTATCCCGTAAGTACATCCACCACAGGTACATTTCTTCGGCGGTCTTGCTTGTTCCAATTCTCCCCAAACCCTTTTTGGTCGATTGAAATAATCTGCCACAGATTCATCTTCTTGTCTGATTTTACTTAAATCCCGCTTCAAGAGATAAACAACAACAAGATTGTTGTGCTGATAACACTCGCATAGTGAATCCCAAATCTCCTTTGGGTCGTCAGAGTACCGCACGCTTTCAATAAGATTAGTGGCCAGTGCATTCTTGAGCCAAGATACCACCAGAGAACAAGTCCTCTCCCCGGCTAAAAACCTTAAGGTAACACTCTCGACTGGCTTCTCAATTTTACCAGTCACAAATGCATATTTGTTTTTTGATTTGAGAGCGGTAACCATGTCGCATTTCCATCCAAGAAAACCAACTCCATCGAATTTTGATGCAAGGTTCAAGCTTGGGTTTTCAGCAACATGAACATACAGTGGATCATTAACATTAATGATGCTACTATTTGAAGATGTCGAAAGAACATCCTTTCCTTTTCCAATGTCCGCCATGACTGCTGGTTTAAAATGTTTTTAGGAAAGAAATTGTGTAACCTGTACTCTTGATACCATATTGGATTTAATATGAAAGTTTGTGTAGAGAAGATACGTATTGAAACATTGTCGTCTGTATTCTTGATACAATATTGGGTTTTCAGCAGCATGAACATACATCGGATAATTAACATTAATGATGCTACTATTTGAAGATGTCGAAAGAACACCCCTTCCTTTTCCAATGTCCGCCATGACTGCTGGTTTAAAATGTTTTTAGGAAAGAAATTGTGTAACCTGTACTCTTGATACCATATTGGATTTAATATGAAAGTTTGTGTAGAGAAGATACGTATTGAAACATTGTCATCTGTATTGATCGATGTATATACAACACCTTGTTTTACCAAAGTATATATATACTGACGTAAAGATAAATACTAATGTAAAGATAAAAGAGTTTATGCTAAAGATAAATACTTATTTGATTACAATTGATTAAATGAAAATATAAGTGGGCAAGATATGAAACATGAGTGGGCTAATTAATAAGCCCAGTAGTGCTATGAGTTAGGGTTGGTTGGTCTAATATCCCAATAAAGAATACTAGAGTAGGTCGAGTGAGAAGGCCATGACTAGGGCCATTTTTTATCGGAAGACAGGCAAATAGGACACATCCAATTCCAGTCAGATGTTATTTGTGCAAGAGAGTCCATGTTACTGTAGCCGCTGTTTAAAGCCTTGGTGTAGGTATGCAGCGGAGCCAGGATGCTAGCGGGCCATCTTCCTTATTTTTGTCAGACACAGCCTAATTCCTATCGACCGGTCGAGAACGGGCTTAATTCTTCCAAACCGGTTAAAAATCGGCTCATTTTCTGGCAGTTCAAGCCAGGCTTCGGTCAGTGGTTCAGTAGAAGAGGAGTGCACAATTGGGACCAGAATAATGATCACTAATAAAGAAACTGGGAATTGCTGGGGAATGGAACTAAATTCTCAATGCAATTACTTTGGTAATCCAAGTGTGCCAACTCAAATGGGCAAAGGATTCAATTATGAGAAACCTCAGGTAGTCTACCACAATCATGGGAGAGACTGGGTTTCCAGCAACAGGAGAATTTTCAAGTCTCGGAAGAGCAGTTGCAACCACCTTGAGGACAAGGTGGTTTTTTACCGGGGAGGAAAGGATGAAGGAAGACAATGTACGCTAGACTTCTCAAAGCTACGACCAGATGGGAGTTGTCAATCCCGAAACCAATGGCGTCACCAAAAGGACCAACATTGAGACCAGATAATCACCAAATTTTTCCTAGGCACCACCTTGGGGACAAGATGGTTGTTAACCGGGAAGAAATGATAGAACTGGACAAGGGAGTGGGGACCAACTGCTTGTACCAATGTACCAACACAGGCACCACCGCAAGAGGGGACCAGCGCCAGATGGTTAAGAGTGCTAGAGCAGGAGCAATTCCACCTTCTGTTAGGCTGATTCTCTACTTTCTGCTTTGTCTCTGTAGGATCGGGTGGCTAACTCAAACCAATCAAAGGTGTGAGTCTAAGGATTGGTTTGACTCAATCAGCCTTCGTAAATGAGAAACACTCTTTGATGTAGAGGCACTCAATCGAATTAACTAAACTAAGGGTGCGGAAGACTTTTGTGGTAATTATAGCGAAACGATGAAAAGAGAGAAGGACTCCGTGGAACTCAGCAAGATACACAAATAAGCTATTTCATTTCCTGGTCAAATAAAACAACTTACAAATGCCCACTAAGTAGAAAGGATCTACTTAGCGGTTTTTCACTCACTCACCCAACACACTTTCTAATCAGAACAATGGTAAGCGTAGTGAAACTAGGATCTTCCTAGACAGAGTCTATCTTAATGTACTAACTAGCTTGGTACGTATTCTCTCTCTTTCTGGCTTACAAAGTAATTCTCTTTCTCTCTCTAAGCTCTGAAATATTCCTCAATGAAAGCACACCTGAAACTGACTATTACATATCTTATTTATACTCTAAGTACAACAGCAGGTCGAAGGAGTTAGTTCCGAAAATACCGGAACTAACTTAGTGGGCAACTTCCAACGGCTCTGAAGTGGTCTTCTTACTTGGGCCGCGATCTTCGGATGTTGAGGAAGAACTGCATGACCGTTGTGGCACTTAAGGTGTTCCGAGTTGACTCCTGATTTTCCGCAACAGCACGAGAGAGTCTATGAAGTCTTCTTTGTTGCGCGGGACTCTATTGGAGAGGCTCACTCTTTGTATCTGTCAAGTGATGATTGACTCTATTGTGGTGAAGGGCTATCTCTGCAACACTCCGATGTCCCAACAGTCTCTTTCCTTTCCTTAGTTAGTATAAGTAGTAAGTAGGCCTACTGGCAAAGTTATCTAAGAACATTACCTTTTTTGTCCACAATAGTGGATAGGCAGGGCTCGCCCTTGAGATAGGCTCATTCGGGAAAATTATTCCATTGCTCTCTATCTTGCTATCCCTTACTTTTCCTTCTATTTGGCCATTTACGACAATCACTTGTAAGGCTGCAAGTCATTTTTCTCCATTAATACACAAATGAGCCTCATTGTTAGTTGTTGTCGTGAGTTAAAGGGTTGGTTCTCATCAAACACCAAAGAAACTATAAAGGCAGTAAAATCCTTCTTTACTGCTCTGCCAATCCAGCCATGCAAGCATCCGCCAACAACTAAACCTCCATGTATATCTCCACTGAAACGCAAAAACCTATGGACATCTGACCGATCATGGGTTTCCAAAAGTGATGGACTCATCTGATAAGGATGTTGACGGTGAAGGCCTGCAGCACACGATTTCTTTTGCCTCCTGCTCCAGGTTTTCAGCCAATAGGCACTAAGCTACAACACCGGTCATGCAGAGCATCTGGCCTCCCAGATATCGACCTCCGCTTAGATCTTCACTCTCTTCTTTCAACTTCCGTGTAAGTGTTGCTACCTGTAGCTTCATCAAAATATACATTTTCTGGACGTAGATGTCTCTATTGACAATTTTGGCCATCGAGACTAAAAAACCCAAAAAAGGAACCATAGACAAAATAGACTTCTCCACTCGCACTAAACTACACATAACTTGAAACAAAATCACAATCAGAGGCAGAAGGAGAGTCTTCAAAGATGAATTGTAACATGCAAAAGTTGATTAATGATAAAACATACAAAAACTAGGGTAAAGAACATGAAAAGGAAAATAGACCTACAAAACAACCAGAAGAGAGAACAAGAGAAGGTGAGTAAAACTGGAAAACATGAGGAAGAAACACATTGTAAAACGGGCCCATAATACCCACAAAATTCAAAAAAAAAATCACTTGAATCAAATAAGACTAAACTAACAATCTTAAGACAGAATGATGAAGAAGAGAAGAGAGCTTTGGCTCAAGAGACCCAAGATTGTGATAGCTCACTAAACATAGACAAAATTTCAAGTTAAAGTTTAAAGACCAAAGCAATAACAGAAGTAGTACATAATAATGGGAAAATTCACAATATACCCCTTTTTTCTTTCGTAATTCATAATATACCCCTGTTGGTTTCGTAATTCAACTTTAAACATGCTTAAATGTTGTCCAAAATTGATGAAACTATACATGAGCGATGCTAAAGTGTTATATTTTTGTCAAATATCAAATTTGAAGTTTTTTAAGCTCACATGTGACCTATGGGACCCAATGAAAATTGTGACATGTTCATTGGGTCCCACATATCACATATGAGCTTAAAAAACTTCAAATTTGATATTGGACCAAAATATAACACTTTAGCATCGTCCATATAAAGTATCAACAATTTTGGACAACATTTAAACATATTTAGCCACTTCGGAGGGAGTTTCTATTGTCAGGTATACAAACATCAAAGCAAGACTAAAGTACTAATCATATAAAAAAAATCCAACGATAGCAGAGAGCAAATAATCCCAAAGTAAGAGGTGGAGAAGACAAATTAATTATAAGTGAAGCAAAAACAACAAAAGCAACAGCAAGTAATATGCCCCCACCTCTCTTTTCCGTTTCCTCCGACTTGAACCATGACGCCTCATCTTCCTCATCCGCATAACCGCCACCAAAAACACCCTAGCCAGCCAACCGTCTCAGCTCCCACCACCGTACAACCACCGCACAAACCACGTTCCGTAACTGCCACCCAAACCTCGCTTCTCCTCCAACACCACACTAAGCCTAGTTACATCAGCTCCCACCACCGTACAACCACCGCACAAACCGTGTCCACACTAAGCCTAGACACCCCAAACCAGTACACATAACCAGCCACTCCGCAACACTGCACCTCACCTAATAAGCGTAACCCCGCCTGAAGAAGATAAGGAAAGACAAGTTGAAAATCCCTTGGAGAGGTCGAACTGAAAATATCCGGTATGAAAAAAAGAAAGCAAGGAAGTCTACAAGTGTAGACTTGAATAAGCCTATGTGGTACAAGGAGCGAAGTGCACGCCAGACAAGTAAGCAACAGTTCTCAAAGTCAGGAGAGCAAGTATACAGAAGTAAACAGTCAGGTAGTCAGCGATCCACCGGAAGGAAGGGGCATGTGGCCACAGTCTTCACAGAAATAGGACGAGCAGGTGGATTCGCAAAGAATACAGTTATCCGATATCAAGACTGTCGGTTAATGTTAAGGCGGATAAAACCATGGAATCTTGCCTAGAAAAATGTGTGGTGGTCACCATGAATGAGGAAAAATCGGCAAAGGAGGCAATGGTGTTCCTGCAAAGAAGTTGGCCCAACTTATCAGGACTATTGGCCTTCTCAAGGAAGAAGTTTCTTATGGTATTCAATACCATCACTGAAGTGCAAGAAGTCTTCGAAAGAGCCCAAACTAATTCTAAAGAACACAAAGGCTTGCAATTAAGGAAATGGAGTGTGCAAGATCAAGTGGAAACAAGAAGAACATGGGTGGTAATAAGAGGTATTCCGATTCACGTCTGGAATAAGGTAAATGTTAGAAAAATTGCACAAACGGTGGGGGTAGTCATAAGGATAGAAGAGGAGGAAACAAACTTCGTTGAAAATGCTGAGATCCGTCTTCAAGTAGAAACAACCACGTTACAGATGATTAATTGGAAAATTCAAGTTAATGTGGATGGGCATAACTTCCCAGTAAGTATTGTCGAGACTCAGAAATCGTTGATCCAAAAGGAACAGGAAGAACCTGAAGATAGCATAATCCAGATGGTAGTTGGCAAGGGTACACACCATGGGCGCATGGCAAACACTAACGAGGATGAAAATGGGGATAGGGAGTCGCATGTTAATGTCCCGGGGAATGTAACAGATGATGGTGCAGATTCCCAAAATCTATTACGACTGGGAGAGGAAAGAGCGATAGAAAAGGAATCAACACAATCATTATGTCGGTCTGCAAATTCCTTCCCTCAAATATCGGCTACGCAGATCCCAAAAAGTATAAAAACACTCCAAGAAGCAGAAAAGGTAGCGATAGAAAGGGTGGAAGACGCAAGTCCCAACACCCTTAATGATTTGAACCTGATGGAACAAATTCCGCTGGAAGAAGATGGTAATGAATTAATTATTCCTGAAACCCTTTTCGAGCAGGAGGCGCAACAAGGAACAGAAAAAGACAAACTTACTGGAAATATAAGGGCCATGCATACACAGGAGATTAACGACAAAAAAGATCATGAAGGAATGGAAAATGTCGGGACGCAGATCGACGAGTGTAGCAATAAAAGAGAATATCTCCCCTGACCATCAGCGGCGAAATATCATCTCACCAGGTAAGGGAGGAATAAGTCTTTTCATTGACTTAATTCATAATACTCCTACATCACTCTGTACAACGAAGGAGATACCTGCACGAGATGCAAGAGGGAGAATCATCAACAAGGAAAAGGAGGCAGAGGAATGTATAGACCTACTGACCCAACTAGGTTGCCACGTCCCACATCCAAAAAATACCAAGGAAAACATTGTTAGTCGCCTGAGATCCGCAGGCAAGTAGTACGATATGGTGGCAATTGGAGCCCAAAATATAAGGGGAATGGGCTCCAGAACGAAGCAGAGGAAGATTCGTGAAGAGGTCAGAACTCACAAATTAAGCATACTGGGTCTTTTGGAAACACACCAGCAAGGAACAGCGGCAAAGGTAATTTCGAACTTCTAGGGTAAGAAAAAGGTTAGTTTGGCGTGGGATGAAATTCCCAGCCAGGGACAGTCGGGTGGACTTGTGTTATTATGGGATGAAGAAGAAGTGAAGGTTTCGAGTATAGAAAAGGGAACAAGATGGATGAAACTGGAAGTAAAAACATTGGGAGAGGGTACAAAGAGTTCTGTGGTTGTAGTATATGCGCCATGCGATATTAACGAGCGGAAATCCATGTTTGAAGAACTCTTGCAACTCAGAAAAAACTGGGCACCGGAATTGGTACTCATTGGAGACTTTAATGAGGTGCTGATCCCGACAGAGAGGGCACCAGTAAGAGTAAGCCGACATACAAAGGGTATGCGAGATTTTCAAGCATGGGTTGATGATATGCAGCTTGTGGAGTTACAGCTGAACGATGCTAGTTTTACTTGAGAGAGGAAATGGATCACTTAGCAAGCTTGATAGAAGTTTCGCTACCCATGAATGGTTGCACCAGTACACCAATGTAACCCTCAGGTCAAGTGAATGGAGTATCTCTGATCATCGACTCCTGGTGATAAAGACAGATAGTGTAAACTAGGGACCAAAGCCATTCCGGTCAATCGATGCATGGCTTGATCATCCGGAGTTTGTAAAGTTTGTTAGGAATCAGTGGAAGAGCATGAGATATGGGTCGACGTCGATCAAACTGAAGCGCTTAAAAGGTCCATTGAGAAAGTGGAACCGGGAAACTTTTGGTGAGTTGGGAGCAAAAATCCATGAGAGTAAAGAAGTGCTTAGAAAAGTAGAATGTAAAATGGAAGCAGCGGATGCTCCCATGCGTTTTGAGAATGCGAGGATTGCTGCGTTGTTGAATTTGGAAAGGGAAGAAAAGGCACAAGAAACTTATTGGAAGCACTTATCCCGGGACAAGTGGCTGCGAGAAGTGGATAATAATACACAGTACTTCCATAAGAGGGCAACCCTGAATTACCGAAAGAAGTTGATTTCATGTCTCATGACTGGAGAAGGCATAATCGACACGCCAGAAGCAGTGAGAGACTTCATTGTGCAGTACTATAAAGATTTGTATCGAGCCCGCCCTGTTTTTGGCATTGTCCCAACACGTCAGAGCCATGCAACGTTGTCTGATGCAGATGTAGCCCAGCTGGAGCGCATCCCTACGGTGAAAGAGATCAAACAGGCAGTGCTGTCCTGTAGTGGATCAAAAGCTCCGGGTTTTGACGGTTTTAATATGAGCTTTATAAAGAAAATGTGGCCGGTGATTGGAGGGGAGCTTGGGAGTGATATCCAGAAATTTTTTATTAATGCAAACCTGGAAAAGGGAGTAAACACAACATGGATAGCTTTAATCCCCAAGAGACCAGAGGCATCACGTATTGAGGAGTACCGCCCAATAAGTATGGTGGGAAGCGTTTACAAGATAATTTCCAAAGTGTTGAGTCATCGGCTGAGCCCATTTCTACCAAAGCTCATAGGAGAAACACAAACAGGGTTTGTCAAGGGAAGGAACATTCTAGAAGGACCTTTGATTGCTAATGAGGTCATCACATGGCTAAAGAAGACAAGGAAGAAAGGTTTGTTGCTAAAAGTTGACATAAGAAAGGCGTATGATAGTGTTTCTTGGGAGTTCCTTGACACCATGCTCGGGGCTATGGGGTTCGGACACAAATGGAGAGGTTGGATAAAAGAATGCGTCACTACGGCAAAAATCTCCATCTTGGTTAATGGCTCTCCCACAAAACCATTTTCCCCCAGTCGAGGACTATTCCAAGGTGACCCCTTATCCCCCTCTCTTTTTGTTATTGTCATGGAGATTTTAAGCTGGTTAATCCACGACATGGTGGAGCGAGAATTGTTGTCCGGGTTAACAGTGGGAGAAAGACAAGTAAGGGTCACACACATGTAGTTCGCGGATGACGTAATGCTATTCAGCGCAATAAACAATGTTAGAATTAATGCTAAATCCGTTGAGTTACTCTTGTGAAGTTAATTGGTTTCGTCTTCTAATTAATGTCGTATTCACGAAGAGTTTCACGGAAGTTGAAGATGCATTAGTGGGAGCATTTATGTGGTGCAAATTAATGGCGTCTAAAGCATTTGGTTTTCTAACGTTATGAGGAGAGTTATGAGGAAGTTAAATCCTTAAAATAAGAAGTTTAGACTTCTGGCTTTCCTGATACCCAAGTGTTAATTGTTCCTTAGTGTTAATGGATTGTGTTAATGAGTTTATAACCGTTGTAACTTGTGAGCCATTATTATATGGTTGTTACAAGGTTAACGTTGGGATAAGTGAAGGGTTTAGATCTAGCACTATAAATAGATCTAGTAACTCGTAGCTTTGGATCATCCCAACTTGTGGGGATCACATCCAAGGGAGTCAAGGGTGGTTCTATGGGAACTCAAAGAGACTCGGGTAAAAACACCAAGGGAAACACGGGAAACACGGGTTGATAGGTTGGTTGGGTAATCCTCATGTAAACTTGTAATCCTCATCTTCTTAATGAAAGTTGTTATATCTCCTCCCGTGGACGTAGGTCATGTTTGGACCGAACCACGTAAATCCGTGTGTCACTATTTTATCATTACATTATCTTGTGGTATTTCTTCTTCGGTAACCATGTCGATCTCACCACGATCCTGGGGAAATGGGCCCGAAATCCTAACAAACAAGGATGAACTGGTGCAGTTACATAGATTACTTATTGGCTTTGAGGAAATAAGCGAGTTACGCTTAAACATGGATAAATCAAAGCATATTGTATCAACGGGAATGAAGATGATATCAAAATGGTTGAAGAGATTTTCTCATGCCAAACGGATTCGTTACCTACTTCATATCTTGGGTGTCCACTGGGTGCTAACACCAGGAAGGCTTCAACATGGGAACCGGTGTTGCGAAAAGTTGAAATGAGATTAGCAATGTGGAAAGCTTCCAGCATGTCAAAAGCAGGCGGAGTATTTATACGGTCAGTCCTTGACTCCCTTCCCCTATATTACGCAAGTCTTTTTGTAATCCCGAGTGTTGTACAAAGAGAATTGTTAGACTGCAGAGGAACTTCTTTTGGGGAAAAAGGAATAACAGACCCTTGGCTATGGTGTCATGGTCCCGCATGACACGCCCAAAGAAAGTTGGTGGGCTGGGCTTCACTGATTTGCAGGCCAAGAACTTAGCTTTTCTTGCTAAATGGAGGTTCAAATTCACATGTAACCAGTCGCCATTATGGAAGAGACTGATTGAATCGTTATATAGGATTCGGCGAGGTATACATGCGGGTGAGTTGGATATGGAGAGTAGAGGCCACAAAGGGGTATGGTACTCCATTGTTCGCGCCACCCAGCAGCATGGGTGCATGCAGAGTATTGTTCATGACCGGATGCAGGTGGTCTTGGGAAATGGGCGTG
Organism: Limonium bicolor; assembly: GCA_023374045.1. NCBI lineage: Eukaryota > Viridiplantae > Streptophyta > Magnoliopsida > Caryophyllales > Plumbaginaceae > Limonium > Limonium bicolor. The sequence goes on from CM041777.1 coordinate 276,066,051, forward strand.
ATATATCCTTCTGGCTTGACAAATGGTGCTCACGGGAGTTATTAAAAGATAAATTCCCAAGACTTTTTCAGATTAGCATGCAACAAGAATGCATGGTGGCAGATGTGGGTTCATGGGAGGGATCGACATGGAGCTGGAGCCTGGTGTGGCAGCGGCAACTCTTTAATTACGAGGAAGAAATGGTTGTGAGGTTGTGTGAATTATTGGAGCATTCGGTGCCAACTCAGGATGGGAAAGATGAATGTGTATGGAATGGATGTAGTAATTACTCCATCACAAAAGACATTACCTTAAAGCTGGTTGAGGACTCAATGTGAGGGATGAACATGGTGTTGTGGATTGGCAGAATATATGGAGAGGTCTATGCGAGCCTCGGGTTGCGATGACATTGTGGTTTACACTCATTCAGAGACTGGCTACAAGAGAGTTACTTTTCGAAAGAGATGTTATCCCAATTGGCCAAAGTTTGTGCCCTTGGTGTATGGGAGCCATGGAGACAGTTGAACATGTTTTATTCTTGTGTCACAAAATAATGGAAGTTTGGAATCGAATCCTTTGTTGGTGGGGTTTGTCCTTTAATTGTAAGGATACGGTGGTAGAGACCTACCAAGCGTGGTGTGCTGTTCAGCTAGGTGGTAAAGCAAAGCGAGTTTGGAAGTCATCGTTATGCAACGGAATATACTATATTTGGCTACACCGCAATAATGCTGTTTTTCGAGGTGAAGTGTTATGTGTTGATAAAATTGTGATCCAGATCAAGCTAGGAACATGGAGGTGGACTAGGTGCTGGTGGAAGGACTTGGTTATTTCATCAGGAGTGTTTATAAATACTTCGTCCCTTAAGGATTACTTATAGTTTGCTTGGTGTTGTTCTTTTATTTCCGAACATGTCATTTTTGGTCTTGCTGTTCTGTTGTTTAGTTTGGATTCTAGGCTTGTATTGGATGGGGTACTCTTTTTCCTTCCTAAGCTTTTTCCCACTGGGTTTTGTTAGGGAGGTTTTAATGAGGTCCACTCAACAACCCATCCCCGTTAGCAATAAAATGGCGTAAGCCAAAAATTATCAAAAAAAATATTTAAAGTTGAATTACGAAAACCAACAGGGGTATATTGTGAATTACAAAAGAAAAAAGGGGTATATTGTGAATTTTCTCAATATTAATTTATTTAACTAATACAAACAGCTATTTTCTTCTTAAAGTAAATATTAACAGCTGACTGTATAAGTTTTATAAAAATAATAATTGATTAAATCGGGTCTAAATTCGAATTTGATTCGTCGACCAAGTAAGCTAGTCAAATGAAGACGTTTGGTTGTTCAACAGCCGGATTCGGCACAATGGTCAACAACAAGTTGCCTTCTCGAGTTAAAATCTTGACATGTTCAACTAAAATTATTGTTACTGGTCAAATGTCATGATCATAAAATATGCATTGTTTGCTTGTGCTTCATATATAATAATAGTTTGAGTAGGTCAACATCAACGTAATTTAGAGGAGAAAAAGAAGTTTATTTTTTAAAGCACAAGAGCCGACTCCTTTCTTTTATCACGATTAGATTAATTTGACAAATGTTGATTTTCTTTTGAACTATTTATGTTAAGACTTTTTTTAATTAAGAGACCTGTTGTCAAAGAGGTATACTATTTTTTTTTCTTTTTTGTTGGCCAGATATGCTTTGGTAACTTTGCCGAATAGTTCCTGTTGTTGCTCCATCTATAACTCCTATCGGCAACCTGTGAGAACAATCACGGACAAAAGTAATATTGATAAATAAAAGAGTGGAAAATTACATACCCCACTCTTGATGTTTAGTAAAATTACACACTCTACCCATGATATTTTAAAAATTACTTTCCCCACCTATGTAGTTCCCCCGTTTTACATCTAACAACTTTTCTAATTTTTGTTTAATTTAAAAGATGTTTAAATGTTGTCCGAAATTGATGAAACTTTACATGGATGATGCTAAACTGTTATATTTTGATCTTATGTCAAATCCAAAGTTTTTTAAGCTCAGATGTGACCAGTGTGACCCAATGAAATATGTGACATGTGAGTGTATTTTCATTGGGTTCCATAGATCACATTTGAGCTTAAAAAACTTTAGATTTGTCACTGAACCAAAATACAACACTTTAACATCGTTCATGTAAAATTTCATCAATTTCGGACAACTTTTAATCATCTGTTAAATTGAACAAAACTTAGAAAAATTGTTGGATGTAAAACTAGGGAAACCACATCGGTGGGGAAAGTAATTTTTAAAACCTCTTGGGTGAGTGTGTGATTTCGCCAAATGTCATGGGTGGGTCGTGTAATTTTCCCGTAAATGAAAGATCTTGACAAGATATAGCTAATCGACCATTTCGAAGTTTTCTAAACATTGTAGTATATGTCATCAATTTTAGTGTCAGTCTTATTATTTTTTCTCTGTTTTTTTCCGACAGTTGAATCTGACAACTGATAAAATAGTTAATCACTAATGGGCCCATTGATTCATAAATCATTTTATTAGAACAATATGCATGTAATCAATTGATATAATATTTTAGTTACAATAAATTACATTGATTTAGGTTTCATGGTCTAGAATTTTTATCTCGGAATCTTATGTTGATAGAAACCCACATAAATACTAGACTAATAAACATCCTGGAATCTATTTCAGTATGAGAGGCATATCCAATTTTTCCATACAATGGTGTTAGTTTTTATAGCAAAAATACATATCATTACTTAGTGTCTTTTTACTTTTTGTCTGAGCTGAGTTGTACTATTGACCGTGTCTGCGGCTCTCTAGACTTGTGCCTACGGGACATGTGCCCTCAATTATCAAAAAAAAAAAATTATGATAGTGTAATATTCGAATGATGTCTACTAATTATCCTTTTTATCAATCTTAAGGATTTTGTATTCAATCTCTTGAAATATTTGTACATTTCAAATTGTAAAATATTAACAATAATTTCGATTAAAGATACCAAAAAAAATGATTACAATAATCATATTCATAAAACAATAATGAACTAACGTACCTAAAATAAACAATAACGTTGTAAAAATAAACAACAATGAACTGAGCATTCTTAAAATAACACAATTTATAGTGAATCAACAAATGTATTTGGAAGCACCACGCTTTAAACTAAACATATCTAAAAAATTACAAATATTACACGTTTCCAAAAAAATTTGGTAAAGAAGCAAAGGAAACATTTTGTAACCCACCGTTAAAATTAATTTTTTTCTAGGAGAATAAGGAAAACACATTATTCAATCACATACCATTATTTCAATTATAGTGGGACCAAGAAACAATACAAATCAAATAGACAAGTGACATGTGTCACATTAATGTTAAAAAAAGTGAAACGCATCAAGGAACACACCCTTAAATAGGACTTAATTTGTTATGCAAAGGTAAGTTTGGAAAAATTGGTTGGAAGGGTGCTTATTCACCCTATTTTTATATCCAAGTCGGGAAGTTGAAATAGCCAAGTGGGATATGAGAGCAGGGTTATGAGAGAACTGAAAAATGTGTTCTTAACCAATACCCCGTTGGTTCAGTGGTGATTGAGACTGAACTTGGTTGGCAGAACCACGGTTCGATCTCCCACAATGGCTATTGGGAGGGAATTGGAACCTATTCACCCAGAGCAGAGCTAAACCCCAGCCCAGATGTAGTCCATTAGGATGAACCGAGTGGTAGACCAAAAAAATGTGTTCTTTTTAGTCCTTTATATTTCTTTTTCTTCCACATCAAACCATGCCGTTTTTTACCAACATCAAAGAACTCTTCCTTTGGTTTTTAACTCTCTCTATTTTTCATGTCATTTTACTTTTTACTAATTAATTATTACAAGAATAAAAACATCCATCCATAATTATTAATACAATCATTACTAATAATATAAGACATAACCATAACTAATCCTTTTATTTAAATTAAAATATTATAATGAATTTTGAAATGAATACATTAGTATATATTATAAATTTCAAGAATATTTTACTGTTACATTTTTATATCACCAAAATACAAGTAATAAGTACTAATATCTATATATATATATATATATATATATATATATATATATATATATATATTAAAAATATGCATGAAAAACATAGTCAATATGAATCTCATTATGTAGAGAATGAGATTTTAAGAATTTTGATATATTTAGTTTGTTTATACCATTATAGTTTTTTAAATATTAAGATTTAAAAATATATAAGGTTTAATTATTTATATTTGGCATATTATAATTAGTAAAAAAATGACGTACCCATTTTATGGGTTCTTTAAAAGTTCTTTCACAAAAACCCAAAGTTAGAGTTCTTCCCTACAACCAACAAGATGGGTGAATATATAGGAGGATGAAAGAGAATGAACAACCTTAAGAACCCATAAAATGGAATCCACTAATTTTTATAATTATAATATGCCAAATGTAAATAGTTGAACCTATATATTTTCAAATCTTAACATTTTAAAAACTAATAATGACATAAATAAACTAAATATATCAAAATTCTTAAAATCTCATTCTCTAAAATGGTATCCATATTGATAAAGTTTTTCATATTTTTAAAAAGAAGTATTTTAAGTAAATCAGTACTTAATACTTGTATTTTGGTGATATAAAAATGTAACACTAAAATATACATAAAACTTATAATATGTACGAATATATTCCTTTGGTTTTTAACTCTCTCTATTTTTCATGTCATTTTACTTTTTACTTATTAATTATTACAAGAATAAAAACATCCATCCATAATTATTAATACAATCATTACTAATAATATAAGACATAATTGTAACACCCCTCTCCATAATCACGTAATAATCACTCACGTAGCAATAAATAAAACGTCTTACAGCGGAAGAATAAATAATAAAAACAATACTCACTCGGGTGTCACCACCCATTACTCGCCCATGCAAGCAACGAAGCCAAACTATATCCAACTTCCAACATAAACAAACTACTAACCGCCGTGATAACGAGAAACTCCTATACATCATACTAGTCCATAAATCATAATCATCGACAAGTGAGCGTCTACCCAAACCTGAATATACATAACCTTACTATAATACAACGCCATGTGCGGTAATTAAAATAAACTCTAATTACCCTGTTCCCGCACTTCGGCTCCGGCGATAATCAACAACCTGCATGAGTGTAGTATCAGCGATAGACGCTGAGTATGCCGGGCCTGGACCCTATTGGTCACTTAGTCATTTTAACCATCTTATTATTAGATTGGTTTCATGCTTTACCATTTTACAGATATAATCAATACTGTAATAAACAGGTATAATATACATAATCCACCATCCAAAACATTCATAAACATTCAACCAACCATCCAATCCAAACATTCATTTAATATCACAAACCACAATTGTATATCGAACGTATCGAATAATTACAGTATAATGTACAATGTAAAATCGTCGTAGCATTCACCATCCAGTGTTAATTTAATTTAATTTGGCCTTCAAGGCCCCATCCATATCCAACTGATTACAGTATAATGTACAATGTACAATCGCCGTAGCGTACAGTTTCCACAATTAATTTATCTTGGCCTTTAAGGCCCCATCCAAACCATGTTTAATTAATACCAATTGGGCGTCATGTTAAGACAACCCTATAACCTCACCATGGACAGTAGTCCTCCCGTACACACAAAGGTGCTCATTTCGCCAGAGGTCCGGAGGCCCCTGACTATTCACTTAGCCTCGTAAGGCGTCCATATAAAAGGCCGTAGCCACCTGACCCACGATCCAGTTTGGGCTCGTTGGGTATAAACCTGGAGCGGAACCCGATCGGGTACCCCTCAGTGATCACAACTGCGCAACCAAGTAGTTCGTAAACTACCGGGATTCCTCACCTCAACTCATACCATATCTCTCTCATAATGTTTAAGATATACTCTTAGTCTTATGGAGAATAATTATTAATTAGCTGCCCAATGGGTCTCACGCATACCTAGAAGTAATCTAGGTCATATTCATGTTCGAGATCCATGCTCTAGAGACCGACAATGTCGTGACTCATACCTAAGTGTTTTACTTAGGTTACCATATACTTAATATTAATACTATGGTATTATATCAAGTAACCGTCTTGTCATCACAATAACGTATATGTATGTTTATATAAGTCGATCTATAGTCGACGTAGTGTTAGTCCCGTAGGACGCTCGTGCATAAATAATTAATGCAGTAACACTTAAACACATACATGTATTCCACACACATAACACACAAGTTATATCAACCAAATCCGAGCCCAAGGAGTTTCCTTAGGACAACTCGGATCAAACCCCTTTACATACCGTTCACCAAGACCTAGGATGCGCAGTGTAGTCCACTAGCTCGTCAAGCGTCCTTGTCTGAAGTATGATCTAAATGGTATAAAAACTATAAGTCAGTCTCCATGACTAACTACATCCGGTATTTCTGAATAACAAGTAACCCCGACAGTTCATCCCTGTTTTCTACAGTTGTTTGTTACGGGTTTCTCTAAACCGGTCGGCTTTGTTACTAAAACTCGTATGTCAAAACATTTCGACTGTTAAGTTTAATTCATTATATTTCTTTAATCTCATCCACCATTAGATTTAGGTATATAACATATAGTTGCATGAATGCATGCATGATTATATTATATTGTATTATTTTTCCCACCATCCATTATAATACATTGTATTATATTATCCATTATCTTAGCAAATTATATTTGCATTCAAAAACTCATAACTTTTAGTTTGTAACTATTTTTTTGTAATAACCACCACCATTATATTATATGGTTTCCAACCATATTATATATATTCATCCTTATATACATTATTCTTGTATATGTATATATGTACCATATAGGTAAATTCCATGAGTTATAAAACTCTTATATTATATGTTACATTTTATCATCTTATATTAGATGATTATTCCCATTAGTTGTATTATATTATACAACTTATATTAAGATTATTATCCTAATATTATGTAACATTTTATGTTGTATAATCACAACTCCTAAGGTTTAATCAATAAATACCTTAGTTTATAAATCCTATTTATTTATAGTTTGTCACATTATTTAATGTGAATATCCTTACTTATAAATTCCACCTAAACCATATAATTGTTATAACATTTATAACATTATAGAACATAGTCTAAAATTCATTTTCCAACTTTATTATTTTCGGTACAGCCCTTGAAATTATTTAAATTCTATTTGACCACATAACATTATGTACTGTTATACCATATACTAATATATAGATATGTTATTTTATTCCCTTTATTTATAACCTATAGTTTTTTATACAAAACTATTATATATTGTCGCATATGCACATATATTAAACCTTATTTTTCCATAAACCATAGTTTCCTTTATTTACAAATACCCCATTATTTATACCATGTTATATATATCATTTAATATAACATTTCTAACTTATAAAAAAGGTATAACCTATGATTATATTTTTGTAAATTCCGAACAAACTTGTTTGTTTATAATTGCCATTTGGCCCTATTTATAACATATAGTTTTATTATATCATTAAAACTATATTATACACATATCTTAATAAATACTCTTATTATTTTAAAAATCACCAAATTTTACCCAAGGGTTATAATTAACATACTAACCCATATATATCGGTTATCACCATTCCACCACATATATTTATCCAAAGTGTCATAATGACATAATAACTATTATTATACATATATAGTTTATTTTAATTCCAAAATCAACCCAATAAATTCCTAAAAATTCCTAATAGCCATGGGTGTTATAATACCATTATACACCCCTTATTTTCGGTAATAACATATTCACCACATATGTTATAAAATTGTTACAATTAAAACTTATCTTATAATAAAACCTTAAATAAGTTATTTAACTATCAAATTTGGTCAAAACCTACCATATAGTCAAGGTTGACCACCTTATATTTCCTTGACCATTAATTCCTAATAATACGGTTTGCACCCATATTTTTAGAAATTACCATTTGACCACCAAAACTTTATAAAATCTTATAAAATTTATAATTTTTATTTAAACTCTTTTAACCTCAAACTTTCGGCTTAATTATTGTATAGCCCCCAAATTTAATTTAATTATGGTTTAGACCCTTATAATATGCGGTAATGCATATATATCACCTAAACTTAAATAAAACCAAATAAATGCATAAATAAAATGGCCTAAAGTACATGGCCTTATTACAAACATTGGCTTATAAAATAAATTACACATAAATGTCCAAAGATGCATTAAACTCTCGGCCCTTACACATATTTTTCCATATTTACCAATTTTCCACATAATGTCTTAAATTTGACAATTATGTTAATTAATTAGTTAGATAAATTTACCAAACCATTCCTTAATCACCTAAGGTCAAAATAAGACCTTATTAACCCATTCACTCATGGCACAAATTATACACATATGTATAATTACATATTAATATACCAAGTGAAGGTTTAAGTGATTTATACCTTGTTTTGCCTAGTTTAGGCCTTGTTTGATTTCGGCTGCTTAGGAATAAAATTTCCACAGCTTCTTTTACATGTTTTCAAACAGCAATTAAGGCATAGTTAGTCTCCAAGCAAGATCTAACCATAAGAAGTGTTTTAATGTATATTTCAAGGTAAAATTTACCTTAGAACAACAAGGTGACCAAGGGTTGTCTTCGACCTAAATTTACAGAAGCAAAAGAGCATCAAAAGAGCTACTAAACCAAGGCTTAAAACCGGTATAACTTAGATCCGAAGATGGCTAATTTTTACCTTGTTTAAAATGCCAAAAATGGTGTTTTTGGCTTGGATCTGGCTATACCTTGAAGCTCTTGATAGATCCACTGAATAAGTATGTTAAGAAGAAGATTATAAGGCTAGGAGAACAGGTTTTACAACCGGATCTAAAGAGAATCAAAAGATAAGTGCTTAAAGCACATTTTTGTACCTTAAGAACAAGATTAGCTTTCTCCACATCCTTCCCTTGTTAAGGCCGAGATTTGCCCTTCATTTAACCTCCAAAACAACCTAGATCCATGGATGGAAATGGTTGATGCTTAGATCCACCGAAAGAGGAAAGATTTTTGAAGAAATTGAATATAAAATGGCTTAATAAGCTTACCTATGTCAATTGGTGTTCTCCTCTGTTCTTGGCATGTTAGCCACGGCTTGGAGAAGCAAAGAGAGGATGGAGGAGGCCTTGAGTCGGCTGGGAAGCAAGGCAAGTGAGAGAGGTAGGTCAATTTTGCCTTAAAACACATTATTTGCTTTGTTTATTGTATTTGGTGATTGATGACTCACCAAAGGAGATTGGCATCGATTATTGGAGGGGCTGGAGGGTCTCACACGGTTAGGCTTAGTCAAACTAGGAGCCAAAGTTGAATATATAGATTAAAGTATTAAAAGGTAAAAGTAGTCCCCTAATTTAAGGAATGTGTTGGAACCTTGTTCCTTGTGCGTGTGTGAGGTGAAAATAGGCTCCCTTGCTTGTGGCTGTCGACCTCATGTGGTCCAAGGGGTCAAAATTTGACCTCTTGACCATTCTTAGTCAATGTTGACTCAAACGGGCCCCCTTTTAGGGTTTTATTAATATTTTAATATTAAATTTGTAAAAATTTGTAAATTTCTGGAATTAAATTCCTAATATGATATATTATCATATTTAAAGGTAATTATAACCTTTAAGCCCATTAAAAACCAATTTAGAAGGCAATTACACAAAAACGTGCTTTAAGGTGTTTTAGTGCACATTTTGTGTCGCAAGGTGTTTCTGAGCTCTATTTTCTTTGAGAACGGTTTCATTGTGTTCCTTAGATGATAAGTGATCTTAGGAATCCAATTTTATATAAAATAGAGGTCATTAGACCTTTAAGGTTTTCTTAGAGCACATTTTTGCCCTACTTGACCTTGAAGCATGTAAATGCTTGTTCTTTGTGTTGGAGTGTTGACCAACGATTATAATATGTTTTGTTATATGTTAATAAGCTTAGGACAAAGTCTTAGGTCCTAAGAAGTTCATTTGGGTATTTATTTACCCTAAACAGTCAAAGGGTGCATTATCATGCTTTGTGTTGACCACTATTGTTCTCAGTTGACTTTTAAGGCATGTTTAGGCCTTAATTAATGTGATTAGATATTTAATCCATGTTTTATTAGTTTGGGGTATTTCATAACCATAACTAATCCTTTTATTTAGAATTAAAATATTATAATGAATTTTGAAATGAATACATTAGTACATATTATAAATTTCAAGTATATTTTACTGTTACATTTTTATATCACCAAAATACAAGTAATAAGTACTAATTTATCATATATATATATTAAAAATATGCATGAAAAACATAGTCAATATGAATCTCATTATGTAGAGAATGAGATTTTAAGAATTTTGATATATTTAGTTTGTTTATACCATTATAGTTTTTTAAATATTAAGATTTAAAAATATATAAGGTTTAACTATTTATATTTGGCATATTATAATTAGTAAAAAAAATGACGTACCCATTTTATGGGTTCTTTAAAAGTTCTTTCACAAAAACCCAAAGTTAGAGTTCTTCCCTACAACCAACAAGATGGGTGAATATATAGGTGGATGATAGAGAATGAACAACCTTAAGAACCCATAAAATGGGATCCACTAATTTTTATAATTATAATATGCCAAATGTAAATAGTTGAACCTATATATTTTCAAATCTTAACATTTTAAAAACTAATAATGACATAAATAAACTAAATATATCAAAATTCTTAAAATCTCATTCTCTATAAAATGGTATCCATATTGATAAAGTTTTTCATATTTTTAAAAGGAAGTATTTTAAGTAAATCAGTACTTAATACTTGTATTTTGGTGATATAAAAATGTAACACTAAAATATACATAAAACTTATAATATGTACGAATATATTCCTTTGGTTTTTAACTCTCTCTATTTTTCATGTCATTTTACTTTTTACTTATTAATTATTACAAGAATAAAAACATCCATCCATAATTATTAATACAATCATTACTAATAATATAAGACATAACCATAACTAATCCTTTTATTTAGAATTAAAATATTATAATGAATTTTGAAATGAAGACATTAGTACATATTATAAATTTCAAGTATATTTTACTGTTACATTTTTATATCACCAAAATACAAGTAATAAGTACTAATTTATCATATATATATATATATATATTAAAAATATACATGAAAAAACATAGTCAATATGAATCTCATTATGTAGAGAATGAAATTTTAAGAATTTTGATATATTTAGTTTGTTTATACCATTATAGTTTTTTAAATATTAAGATTTAAAAATATATAAGGTTTAACTATTTATATTTGGCATATTATAATTAGTAAAAAAAATGACGTGCCCATTTTATGGGTTCTTTAAAAGTTCTTTCACAAAAACCCAAAGTTAGAGTTCTTCCCTACAACCAACAAGATGGGTGAATATATAGGTGGATGAAAGAGAATGAGCAACCTTAAGAACCCATAAAATGGGATCCACTAATTTTTATAATTATAATATGCCAAATGTAAATAGTTGAACCTATATATTTTCAAATCTTAACATTTTAAAAACTAATAATGACCTAAATAAACTAAATATATCAAAATTCTTAAAATCTCATTCTCTATAAAATGGTATCCATATTGATAAAGTTTTTCATATTTTAAAAAAGAAGTATTTTAAGTAAATCAGTACTTAATACTTGTATTTTGGTGATATAAAAATGTAACACTAAAATATACATAAAACTTATAATATGTACGAATATATTCCTTTGGTTTTTAACTCTCTCTATTTTTCATGTCATTTTACTTTTTTTAATTATTACAAGAATAAAAACATCCATCCATAATTATTAATACAATCATTACTAATAATATAAGACATAACCATAACTAATCCTTTTATTTAGAATTCAAATTATAATGAATTTTGAAATGAATACATTAGTACATATTATAAATTTCAAGTATATTTTACTGTTACATTTTTATATCACCAAAATACAAGTAATAAGTACTAATTTATATATATATATATATAATATTAAAAATATGCATGAAAAACACAGTCAATATGAATCTCATTATGTAGAGAATGAAATTTTAAGAATTTTGATATATTTAGTTTGTTTATACCATTATAGTTTTTTAAATATTAAGATTTAAAAATATATAAGGTTTAACTATTTACATTTGGCATATTATAATTAGTAAAAAAAATGACGTACCCATTTTATGGGTTCTTTAAAAGTTTTTCACAAAAACCCAAAGTTAGAGTTCTTCCCTACAACCAACAAGATGGGTGAATATATAGGTGGATGAAAGAGAATGAACAACCTTAAGAACCCATAAAATGAGATCCACCAATTTTATAATTATAATATGCCAAATGTAAATAGTTGAACCTATATATTTTCAAATCTTAACATTTTAAAAACTAATAATGGCATAAATAAACTAAATATATCAAAATTCTTAAAATCTCATTCTCTATAAAATGGTATCCATATTGATAAAGTTTTTCATATTTTTAAAAAGAAGTATTTTAAGTAAATCATACTTAATACTTGTATTTTGGTGATATAAAAATGTAACACTAAAATATACATAAAACTTATAATATGTACAAATATATTCATTTATAAATTCGTTATAATATTTAAATCCTAAATAAAAGGATTATTTAAGATTATGTTATACATTATTAGTAGTTATTAATAACAATGGATGAATATTTTTACATTTTTAATACTAAATAGAAGCATTATTGAAGATTTTACAATAAAAAATTACATAATAAAAATGATGAACAATGCATAAGCATAGATTAGATGAAAACCCACTCTCAATACTTAATAATAGTCTAAGATAAAAGTAAAATGAGACATATTGCATTTTTTTAATTTTAAAGTAATTACATATATTGCACATTTAATACAATAACTAGAAAATCGAGTCACAAATAACAAAAAAATTACATTAATAATGTATATGAACAAATTTTATTTTATTTATTTGTTTCAAAAAATAATAAACTTTAATCATCATCAAATATTAAGTTATGATTATTTTATGTATTATTGACAATATTAGTGATAATAATTAACGATTAATGTTTGTTTCTCTTTAATAATTAAAAAGAAAAAAGTGAAATAACATAGCAAATAGAGAGAGTTAAGAACCAAAAGAATGGGTTCTCTATTGTTGGTAAAAAGTAAACATGGTTCTTAAAATGATGTAATGTGGCGAAGAGAGAAGTATGAAAGAGAGAGCTAATAACCGATCTGATAATTGTGCTCTAAGAACCCTCCCTCTTGGGTTCTTAATTTTTCTCCTCCCTCCCATCTACATCTCATGTTTTTGCTTCATTTTCTTAGCTAGTGACCCATAAGAGTTGGGAAAATAAAAAGGTAATAAAAACATAAACGAGGAAGTGAGAACGTGTGTAGTTTATTAGTGAAGGATGGGATGGGAGAGACAATAGATAAATTAGGAAATTAACTTTTATTTTTTTTTTTAATATATGACGTATTGGGGTCCTTTCCAACTTTTTGTAGTTTAAGTGGTATCCTTTTTTTAAATATGGGAAATATAATAATAGACAAATTTTTGAAAAAGTTCTGGGTTCCAGGAACACATTGGGAATTACATACATCCCCCTCTACCAGGATCATTTGTTGACAAATTCAGAGCAAAAACATCAAACAAATTTCAAAATCATATATTGATAAGCTAAAAGTCATAAATGCTGAATATCATTATTTATTAAACACAAGAAGTAAAATAAAGCTATGAATAGGTTCAAGAAAAAACAATGAAGGTTCTAGGGATTTTAGGACAAAATCGTCAACCATGGGTACAAAGATACTATTTAGCCATTAAAAGGAATTGTGAGTAAAAAACAAGAAGATATCCATGGAAATAGTGGTGGATGAGCTTAAACGGGATGGAATCTTTTTCTGCCTCTCTTCTAGAGCTTTAAAACTCCCAAAACCCTATTTTCTTCTATTGTAATTGGCTGTCAAAAGTTGTATGAAGAAACTCCCATATGGGGCGGTCGGCCGTGGGTCGTTGACTTTGAAAGAAGACGGGAGCACACATGATTTTAAGTTCTGACTGACCCACGAGGGGTAGTACCCTAGGTCGGTCGGAAGTATAGAAGTCTCAGCCGCTGTAACATACGGTCCGACCTCTGGAACCCGACCTTCCGAACTGCATAGACTGACCCTTATCAACCCACCTCGAGTGGTCCTGTGCGTAGATCGGCTTCTAAATAATTGTTTTTGCTATATCTTCTTCCTTTAGTTTCGATTTCAATTCTACTTGTTCCACACACTTCTCTTTTTGTCTACTTTGCTCCTAGATAAGTTGTTCTGGTTTTAAACTGAAAATGTGTAAGAACACTAATAAACATAAAAATAAAGGAAAACTAGCGAAGGTGAAGAAATGAGCAAGATAAACATTGATAAAGCACATAAAACAAATCCTTCATACTTGTTCATTTATCTACTTATCACCCTCCAATTAAAAGATTTTTACACTTTACGGTGTTTTAAAGATTGGTCAAGAAAATGTGGGGTGGTCAATGATATTTGGCTTCCCACTTCAGTCAACAATCACCATGATAGAAGCATCAGTCCTCGTAGAAGGATCTTTTAGTGCCGACAAAATCCTTATGGAATCAGACAATCTGATAGTAGGATGGTAGCACCTAGGAAAATATATAGTCAGAATTGCGAATTAAGAAAAAATTACTTAGATATCATCGTTCTAAAAAACATGTGCATTACCCTTCAAACCTAATGGTGGTTGTCAAGTTCTGTTAGGATAGTATATTATGCTGGTGTTGTATTTATAAGTAGTACTTAGGTATATTTATTTTATCAGGTTGGTTATTGTTGTTAAGGGTTTTGACTGTGTTCTATTTCTTTAGCGAGGGGTATTATTGTACTTTACATATACATGCAAGTTAGACTCTAAATAATGTAACTAGGTCTCAAGGGTTTGACAATTTTTCAGAGTAATGGCCATCTTCTTCTTCATTTCCCTTTTCTTGTTCTAAGCTGATTCTTGCATTTTTGCCTGTCTTTGCTGGAACAAGGTTATGGATTTTATCATGGTATTATAGCATGATCATCATATTGTCACTACGTTTACAAAAAATTTGTGTCGCTTCTGAATTTGTTTCCTCTCCTTTGTTCGCTCGTCGATCAAGAGCGCATACCTCAAACCTTATTTTCTTCCCAAAGAGATTCTTGCCTTTCCTCTTATTTCCTGTTTTCCAATTGAATCATGGCCGACGAGAGTGAATCACCGACCAAGGGAAAGAAACTTGCAAAAGGCTCCAACACCACGGGAGGCAGAACAATTGAGTTTGGAGACGTGTTGCATTTAGGAAGCTCAAAACAACCAGGAGCTATGCTTAGAAGCAAATTTGAGGGTCAAGGAGGCTTCCCGTGTTGGAAGATGCAATGACTATTGCTCTCAACACAAATAACAAATTAGGGTTTGTCGATGGGTCTATCAAGAAACCCACCGAGTCACCGACGATGCTCAGAGGGCTCAGGCATGGTCTCGATGCGACTTAATGGTCAAGTCATGGATCTTGAATGGGTTAGAGGAGCATTACAGAAAGTGTTTTGTTTTGCTCCCCTGCTGCGTTAATTTGGAAACAACTCTGTAGTAATTTGATCAAACATATGGTACAAGAATGTACGATTGGAGCATAAGTTGGCCAACACTATCCAAGGAAGTGATTCTATAAATGAATACTTCACCAAGATCAAAAAGCTATGGGACAAGATAGATGCCGGTGAGGTCCTCCCATATTATGTATGTGAGATGTGCACTTGCGAAGTCACTTGGAAGCTTGAGGAGTACATTACGAAGAAAAGAGCCATAAAATTTCTGATGGGCCTAAATGACAAATACTCTGTGATTCGTGGCAATATACTGATGCTCTTGCCCTTGCCACTGATTGAACAAATATTTTCAATCTTGATCCAAGAGCTAGGAGAGGCAAAAGCACATCACCAACTCAACATCATTAGACAACAATTCACTTTCTTTTGTAGTTGAATAAGGGAAGAAGCCATTTATGTGGGGTCAAAATACAAATCCAAGATGGAGAACGGCATTCCCCCAGGATGAGAAACCCTAAAGGCAAAAGGAGTAATGTGAACGTTACCACCTCCCTGAATGGTAATAGTGAAAACCAAACTAAAACTGTAAAGGACCCATTTGGTGGCATACTTTCAAATGACCAAGTGACCCAGTTGTTGGACTATATCAGTAGGTTGAGATCGAGCAGCAATGACACAACAACTTTATATTCTTCTAATTGGTTTTGTGGGTAACATTACTTTCTCCTCCTCTTGATTGAATTATAATAATCATTTGGTTGTGAATGCCAACAAAGATGGTATGTTTTCTGGTTTTGATTGGATAATTGACACTAGAGTATTGACCACATGTGTGGTAATCTTTCCGTTTTTGATAATTATATTGTTCTTGATAAACCTCATGTAGATGGCATGCCTGATGGTCACCCCAGTTTGTGAGAATAGTTGGTGAAATTAGAGTTAATTCCTTCTTGACATTGAAACAAGTTTTATTTGTGCTTACTTTCAAATTTAACCTTATTTTTGTCAGTAAGCTTACACGTGATATGAAAGGAAGATTCCTTTTTTATTCTGAATCATGCATTTATCAAGGTTATGAGGAGAAAAATCATGTGAAGATTGGCAAGTTG
Organism: Limonium bicolor; assembly: GCA_023374045.1. Classification (NCBI taxonomy): domain Eukaryota; kingdom Viridiplantae; phylum Streptophyta; class Magnoliopsida; order Caryophyllales; family Plumbaginaceae; genus Limonium; species Limonium bicolor. The sequence goes on from CM041777.1 coordinate 276,082,906, forward strand.
TTTAGAGGGTTATACATCTTAAACACCAATTGTGAAGGAAGTGGTCATGATCCCCCTGTCTCTTTGGCCTGTAGTGATAATGTTATTAGCTTAGGGTTTGATTGTAATGACCTTCTCAATCTTTGGCATCATAGATTAGGTTATACCCAAGGACAAGCTCTTGAAGCTTGACATTGTTGATCCTTTGTTAAGAAATAGACAGTTTGTTTGTGAATCTTGTTCCAGGTCCAAAAGTCATAGATTGCCCTTCAATTCCATTAGCATTAAACAACATGTGGCCACACTCCACAACAAAATGGTGTTGTGGAGCGTAAACAAAGACATATCTTGAAACCGCTAGGGTTCATGTTTCATTCTGGAATACTGGGTGATAGTGTCTTAACTGTCATTTTCTTATTAAGAGGATGCCTCTAAGTAGTAAAACCATGAAAGTCCTTTTGAAATTATTTTGAAAGTGAAGCCTGATTATAACATTTTGAGATGCTTTGGATGCCTTTGCTTTGCTAACATAAACATAAATCAACATGATAAGTTTATTTCCAAATTTGTCAAAGTTGTTTTCTTAGGCTACTCTCATGGAAAGTTGGGGTATAAATTGCTTGATTTAGATAACAACAAAATCAATTTTAATTGAGATGTAGTTTTTCATGAAAACCTTTACCCCTTTAAAGGTGTCTCCATCAACAGTAATGAGAATGATCTTGCTTCTGAAAACATTTTTAACCCCCTTCCGTTTGAGTATGATGAAATGGAGGAAGCTACTGGCCACTTACTAGCCAATCAGGATGAGTCACAAATCCCTGTTGATCAGAACATCACCGAGGAAACAATAGAAAACTAGCAAGGACAAATGCCTCATGAAGAAGATACATCGAATGATCCTAAACCAGAAATCACCACCACTGCAGAGTTACAAGAACAACAACAGCCCTTGGTCAGACGCTCAAGAGGGAGAAACACCTACCAAAACATCTTAAGACTATATTATAGGACAAGCTTCAACCATAGAAAAAGATAAGTTTTCATGAGACTCCTTGTTTGATATTTTAGCAGATAGAATCTCTAGAATTACAATGACTTTTGATTTTAATGAAATTTCTCTTCCTGATCCTGATTATGTCTCCATGAATGATCACTAGTACAAAAGGGTCTTTTTCGGCGGTTAATGCTACCGCCGAAAAAGGATCTTCCCTTATTTTCGGCGGTTTTATAACCGCCGAAAATAACATAAACTTTCGGTGGTTTCAAAAGACAAAACCGCCAAAAATATAGGCAGCAGAGGGCAAAAAATTGTGAAAAAATGGGCTACTTTCGGCGGTTCCTGCTTAGAACCGCCGAAAATGTGTAAAAATCAGGCTATTTTCGGCGGTTCTTAAGGTAAGAACCGCCGAAAATGCCCAACCGTCGATTTTTTTTGGGTTTTCTTGTTTTTGTTTATAATCTCACATATGTCAACAAACCTGTAAATTTACATCCAGATATATCCACACATATCTCTACATCACATTGTAGAGGATGTCATCACTTTTTGTAAGAACATTTTCCAAAATAAAAATAATGATGAAATTGTCACAAATGACCATACACCACATTTCAAATGCTCACAAATGACCACATACCACACTTCAAATGGTATCATAAGACCATATACACACAACTACCCAAATGTTCACTATTGTACTCAAAATGGTCATCTTTCACAATCTATCTAGCCATAAAAGTCTAAACAATGTTCTAAATAACATTTCGAAAAAACAAAGTGAAAAAATCAAACCAAATTCATGTAGACGAACTCCACCCAATCTAGCACACCGTTGATGGTTTCTCTGTTGTATTCTTCAACACTAGAGAAACCCTTTAAAAACAAAAGAAGACAAAATTAGTTAATCATTAAACAATTACATTAGTAAGTGACAAATAAATATAACTTCGATGTACCTGTTCTAACGGATCTTGCATCTCACCAAATAGGGTGACTATGTCATGCATATACCTCATGACATAATACCCACACTCCGAACCCCCGGGTTGACGTGGAAACTTAAACATAAAAAAAACAAATTACATAAGACATTTGTTAGCGATGATAACCTATCAATAAAACAAGTGATGACGCATGTACCTTCACTACATCCATGGGATAGCACCTCTTGACCTTACCCCAAGCTCTATCATCATAACACTTTGATATATACACTGCACAATTCATATCATAAACATACATTAATAGAATTAGGATATCAATGCACTAAAATTAAATTAAAAGAGTTGAAATACATAAAGAAGTGGTTCATAATGTACTTACATGCTAAGGTGTGGCTTTATCTTGATGCTTTTTTAATTTCTGCTCTACAACAGATCAAGAAATAGTATCTTCAAACGATCCATACACACCACCAGTAGAACCCAATGAGCACTGTGTAATACCAAAACACTAACATGTCATTATAATGTCAAAATCAACAACTACAACATTTATTCAAATTAAAATGATAAACAAAAGTTTTTCCTTCGATGATATGATAGAAGAAGATATTTCTTTTTCTCTTTGATGGTGTTAATCATCGCACACTACAAGTAGTCCTTACAAGCGTTTGTATCACACTTCAAAGCAGTGTATGATGCTCTTTTAGGGCACATAAATCCATACTTGGTGAGGGAAAAAGATTGCATTTTGTCATGCAAAAACCTGTTCATAAATTAAAAGATATAATAATTAACATTGTTTTAGGACATCAATTGATGACTTAATTACAAAAAAAAGATTAATACTTACAGAATGAATGAGTGCACCACTGTGATAGGCACCCAATCATATTTCAGGATGTCATTCACGTCAGTCGTCTACAAGTCGACTTCTAAACTGTCTTGGTAGTGAAGAAGGTCATCATCAAAGCTGAGCAGGATAGAATTTCTACCATCTGGGAAGTCACAGATTATATCATGCAAGCATTTGATGTTTTGCCCCAAGTGTGCATATATGGAATCATCCACCAAGTTTTCTCTATGAACAATGTTGGGGATGATTTGTATTCAGAGGATTTAATCTTTGACTTATTTTTCTCAGGAGACGCAGATTTCTTTTTTAATGCCTATTTACATTCAACATACAATACTAGTCATGAACTGAGCATCCACACATACTATATTTATATAAGGAAGAATAATAACTACATTAGTGGTTTGTATTAGGCATACCTTCACTCACTTCTGAATCAGACGAGCAGGCCACTGAACAAATGCATCCTTTGCAGACTGAACCGTGCCTGTGTAGGTACAGGGAGCTCTAGATCAGACACTAATGATTTGGTTCGTCCACAGAGACTCTCCCGTGATAAGGTTGTAGTGGCATCCCATGGGTCACATCATTTGGGCCTGATGAGTACAACCTTTCTTCTGTGACACATATATCTTGATTGTTGTATGGGAGCAGGAGGTTACAGTTTATCGGATCCTACAATTTCATCAAATTAGTAGATGATTGAACTAAGAAATATGTAATAAAAGATATGACAAGTAATAAAACACTTAAGAATATAAAAAATTACCTGTACATATGCGTAACGATACTGGTCATTGGACTCGACGCTTGTATACAGTCCAGCAGGAGTAGCACCGTCATTGCTTGGGAATGAGGGAGGATCATTATGATAACTAGGGTACGAAGGGCAAGAAGGATCAGAAGCAGGGCATATGGATGGGGTGCACCACTACCCTGACGTATTTCAGCAATGACCTCCTTCTTCTACTGCTTTCTCATGTCATTAATGACATGCATATGCTCCTCGTAAGAGATTGTCTGTCCTTGACTACTCCTTTCATTGACCGGGGGCTTCCAAGAAGTTTTCTTATCCCTATGTTAACCCCCCCTAACCCCACTGCTCGGCCTGGATGATCTTACTTTCTAAGCGCTCGAGATAGTTGGTCATCATGTCGATCAGGAACCCAAGTCCCTTGGGTAACTTGCTCATTCAGCTCATCCTTTAGAATTAAATGCGTAAAGAAATTATAATAATTTTAAGATTATAAAAATGAATTTGTAGAAAAATTTAAAAGTAAAGAAAAGCCCTTACCATCTTATCAACAATTTCCTTCGTTTTCTCGAAGGGATATAGACGCTCTCCAGTTTTCGGGTCTTTCTTAGTATGTGAAAGCTTCCAAAACGTACCCCGTAGCTGGTGCTTATCCAGAGTGTTCATATCTGATGGCAACTCCCCTTCTGCCACCCATTCAGGCACTCTTCTATGACCCCTTTGGCAGCCAACACGTGACGATATTCATTCTTCTTCGCATTCGCTGATTAGGCATCACAATACTCCTATTATCAAGTAAACAAACAATTAAGAGGATTACAAATATACATATGTAAACATATTACCATATAATATAATATATATATATATATATATATATATATATATATATATATATATATATAAGTTAGTATGTACCTTCGTCTCTATCTTCTTAGTATAAAACTCCTGCCACTTCTCTTGGGTTATTGGTGTGTAGATCTCCCAAGGATGATGTGTGTCGCCGTCTATCCTGTTAAGCTTCTTGGTAATGAACCACTTGACCAGATCATGCTTATGATCTGAAAATTTCTTGTGCATCATCGCTTTGACCATGGTGTAGTACTCACTTTCTGCAGGTATTTGATATCGTTTCTACATATTACCATAAATGAAACAAATATTAGTTATGGATACCTACAAATTGTATAAAAAATACTTTAACTATTGTTTATTTACCTGTACGATCTCAAACATCTGCTTCTTCAGTCCTTCGTCAACCTGAGGTCAGGTGAGAGTGATATCACAATACTCCCGCACAATGATGACTAGCTCCGCAGTGAAGTCTCCAGCCCATTCCCAGTCGGTTGTAGATACTCATTAAACTGCAGCGGCTTTGACTCAATCTTCTTCGCCTTGAGAGCTTTCATAGGACCCTGAGGTTTTACATTCCTAATCTGTGGGATTTGTGATCCAGAAGGTCCAACCTCTGTGTCCTTATGTGGCACAACGGACACCCTAATCTCATTCAGGCCATGACCCCCCTTATCAGCTCGGGCCTGTGACTTGCGACCTTTCCCTCCACGTGTTTGCTTCTTCTTTGGTCAGGATGCCTCAGTCAGAAACTCACCGATCGGGTCATCCTTATCATCCATTTAACTGTCTGCACAGATAAACAATACGATATTAATAACGGCACAACAAATAATGTAAAAAATACATAATAAGACATCATGAATATTCCAACAAATTATTTAATGAACAAACAAATATAAAAAATTGTTTAATTTCCTAACAAACAAACACATCATTTATGGTTTTCAACCCATAAACCCTCATCGTGATCAGACCTAGTATACACTACATCGTCTGGAATATCAACAATGTCTATGACAGGAATACTATTAGCAAATGGTGGTGTCTCGTCAAATAGTAATTCATCGTCATCAACATCTTGATCACTATTTGCGTTCACAAATCTTTTCCCTGGTAAAACCACTGACCATCTGGAATCGATGGGATCTTCTATGTAAAATACATGTTCACAGTCCTTAGGAAATATGAATGGATCTTGTATATGACCAAGACGTGATAAATCAACCAAGTTCAACCCATCATGAACCCGATAACAGTGTCTGTTATCCACCCATTTCCATTTAAAAATAACAAACTTTTGAAACTGATAATCAAGTTCCCAAATATCTTCAATGAAACCATTATACAATCTCGAGGTTGAAATCGCTGAAGCTGCACCTCTGGTATACTCAATTGTTGTTGATCTACTTTAACCCCGTTATTCTGGTTTAAACATCTATCATTTTGTCGTTTTGTCCAATAGGTGAATCATTGATTCATACCCTTCATAAGATACAACAGTGGAACTAGGTCCCAAGCTAAGCAACAGAGCTCTTCACCTACATTATCAGGTGCTAGTGATGCAAGTTTTCATGACAACAAAAGGTCTTGTTTTGCTCTTTTGTCAACCAAACAATATTCCTCCCAAGATTTTGACCTCTTAGTGTAGTCATGTGTTTTTCAAAAAATGGCTCAATAATCTCAAGGTGATGTAAAACGAACAGATGTGCTAACTCCATTAAGGATGAATCAATTGCCATAATTTTTTCCCAATAACACCTTGACCTTTTGTCCCTCCTGTGTGTCTCGGTTGTGGCACTCCAATAGCTACTACACCCTTTAAGTATTCAGTACAAAATTCTGTCACTTCTTCGGTTGTTGTCCCTTGTATAATACTCCCTTCAGGTCAATATCTATTTTTCATTCTTCCTTTCAAGATTCTCATGTATCTCTCAAACGGATACATGTATCTCTCAAACGGATACATATATCTCTCAAACGGATACATGTATCTCAAATATATGGGACCACATAATTTGATTTCCCTTACAATGTGAACAACTAAGTGGACCATGATGTCAAAAAATGAGGGTGGAAAATACATTTCAAGTTGACAGGTAGTAACAACATCATGTTGCAGACTGTCTAGTGTATCAGCATCCACGACTTTATTGCACACAACATTAAAGAAGAAACATAGTCTTGTAATTGCATTTCGCACATCTTTCGACAATATACCTCGAATGGCAACAAGAAGGAGATGCAACATCAGAACGTGATAATCATGAGACTTCAACCCAATCAACTTCAAGTTCTTCATTGACACAAGACTTTTCCAGTTAGATGAATAACCCGTAGGAACCTTGAGGGAATGAAGACATTTGCAGAAGCTGATATCCTCATTCTTAGACAAAGTGTAACATGCTGGTGGTAAATATGTTCGTTTGCCTCTTTCTTGGGATGCAACTCCTCACGTATGCCCATAGCTTGCATGTCTCTTTGAACCTTTATTCCATCTTTTGTTTTCCCAGGTATGTTAAGCAAAGTCCCAACAACAGCCCATTAACATTTTTGACAATATGCATGAAATCAAGACAATGCCTAACAGATAAATGTTTCCAATACGGAAGTTCCCAAAATATTGAACATATTTTCCAGATGTTTTTTTGGGCAGACTTGGATGGAACACCGAAAACATTCTCAATGTCTTTCACCTTTTCATAGATCTCTTCAGAACTCAAAGGTAGACGAGCAACACGTGTCTCGGTCTTTCCATTGAATAACTTCCTTTTTTTTACGGTACGGGTGTGCTGATGTCAATAATCTGCGATGACACATGTAGACGTTTTTTCCATAAAATTGTAGACGATCAGAACAAGTATCGTCCTGAAATATTGGGCAAGCAAATGCGCCTTTTACTGTGTATCCAGATAAGTTCCCGTACGCTGGAAAGTCATTCACTATGCAAAACAACATGGCACGAAGTGTAAAGTTTTGTCTGCCGTAACCGTCATAAACTACTGTCCCCCTATTCCATAGAAATTTCAAATCATCAATCAGCGGTGCAAGGTATACATCGATATTATGTCCAGGTTGTTTAGGTACAGAAATCAACAATGATAACATTATGTATTTCCGCTTCATACACAGCCACGAGGGAAGATTGTAGATCACCAATAGAACAGGCCAAGTGTTTGTTGACTACTTAGAGTTTCGTACGGATTCATCCCATCTGTACACAGTCCGAGTCTCAAATTTCGATTATCACTGGCGAAATCTTGAAATCTTCTGTCGATAGTCCTCCACTGTGGTGAATCAGCTGGATGTCTTAGCTTATCATCGTTTTTTTCTTCCTTCTGCGTGCCATCTTAAATTTTGGGCATCTTTGACATTTGCAAAAAGACGTTTGAATCTTGGTATTATGGGTAAATACCAAATGACTTTTGCTGGAGGACTTTTTTCTTAGAATTGGATGATTGACCGTCCTTCTGTTTATAGCGTGACAAATGACATTTTGGACACTGATTCAAATGTGCATTCTCTCATCTGTATAATATACAATTGTTTGGACATGCATGTATCTTTTCGTACTCCACACCCATAGGACACATCAATTTTTTTGCATCATAAGTAGAAATAGGAAGTTTGTTATCATCTGGAAGCATGTCATGTAAGAGTTATAGAAGTGCCGTAAAACTCTTATCACTCCATCCAAATCTTGCTTTCAGATTGAAAAAGTGTAGCACGGATGTCAACTTTGTAAATTTGGTGCATCCGGGGAACAAAGAGACCATGATGCGTCAACTAATCTTTGATATTCAACCGGCTTGTCTGTGAAATTATCCTCAACATCTTGCAGCATGGAGTCCAGTTGTTCAATCTTTTCACCGTCGTCGTTGATTTCAGTGTCACTCTGATCACACTCATTATCAGGAAATGTAGTATCGTTGGTAACCATTCTTGGTTCACTGTTCGGCTGGGTAGAAGTTTGCACCCTGCTACTAGCTTCTAAAGACTCGCCATGCGAAAACCATATCTTATAGTTTGGCATAAATTCGCACCTTGATAGATGAAATCTGATTGTATATGTAGGTTAGGGAACTTGTTGCGAAGTTCGCACTGTGCACATGGACAGGGAATATGTGTCTCATTCATCCTTTTCTAATGATCGAGAGCTGCTTTGCAAAATTCATTATCCACTTTTGATTCAAAATAATTCCCTCGCTGACCGTACATCCATTCACGATCCATTCCACAAACACCAACTAAAAGATAAAAACTAAATAATATCTACAAAAGTATATTTATAATGTATAATAACTTAACTAATATTTAAAATATTAAATATAAAAATAACATTGACGAACCTATCTTTGGCAAATTAAGGTCAATATTGATATGGTTTTTGCATGGCGAGTCTGTATAATATATTTATACACATTTATAATATTATTATATATATACTACATGGTTGTCTTATATGTATATATACATCTATAATATATATACTACTTGGTGAAACACGATAAGATAACCAATAACCAACAATATATTATATATTATATATAATCTTGTAACTAACTATTATGTATAAATCAACTAATTTTACAAACAATTATGATAAACAGAAATTGAGCGAGGTTGAAGAATAAAACTAACCCGTTTTTTGAAGGACGAGGAACAGTTGATACTCAGAGGGAGGAAACAGGGTGGAGGACGACGACAAACATGGTGTCAAAGGGTGTAACTGTGAAACATAATAATTAGAAGTGGGCTAGGATAATAGTTGTAGTTATAAAAAACTACATATAATTAATCAACAAAAACAGCCCTCATCTCACCTGGTGTTCCCCTTTTTCGGACTCTTGTCAGGTCCGATGGGAGTAGTAGAATCGGGTGGTGAGCAAAGGTGGCAAGGAGCTAGCTCACACGACTACACCGGTGATCTTGTGTAGCATCTAATTCATTGTCTATATTTATTAATATCACGAATTATTGTAAAATCAAAACATTAAATCAAGTAAACTATAAGTCAACATTGTAATGACAATTGATACGTCAATTCACCAAGGTCGTTTACTTGTCAACAATTCACACAAACAAAGGTAAGATAGCAAAAAAAGTCACTGAAATTGGTTCAGTCATTTCATCGAACACCTTGCGAGCGTATAGATTTTTTTCTAAAATTGCCCTTATATAGTATTTCCAATCAAACGAATCAATCAATTACACTCCAGAGGACATATATCAATCAACCATTACATATAAACAACAAATTAGGACCCAATTCACGAAAATTCGAAAGGTTAAAATTTTGGAGAAAACTAACCTAACTTCTTCTCTGTTCGTGCGTTTGATTTTGGCAGCAGCAGGCGGCGGCAAATGGGGCGACTAGAGGCGGCTGTGACGGCGGCGACGGCGGCGTTTGAGGCCGTGGTGTAGCGGCGTTCGAGGAAGACGAGGGCGGCGATTTGGTGGGTGATTTTTGAACAGAGGAGAAGTTTGTTCGTACTGGTGCAGTAATGTCGATCGGAGCTGGGGTGTTAGAAATAAGAGGATTTTTTTGGCGGTTCTGGGGAAAAACCGCCGAAAATGATGTAAAGTAAAAAAAAACCATTTTCGGCGGTTCCGGGGAACAACCGCCGAAAATGATGTAAAGTAAAAAAAAACCTCCCCCTTTTCGGCGGTTATAGTACACAACCGCCAAAAATGACTATAACTAAAACATATTTTCGGCGGTTTCGATGATTAACCGCCGAAGATACCCTGACCCAACACACTCTTTTTCAGCCAAATTTTAACAACCGCCGAAAATGAGGGACCAAAAAAGACCCTTTTCTACTAGAGGATGATGATACCATTGCTAGCTCTAGGATGTATAGAAGTTGCTTTTACCCCTTCTCTGATAAAGAATCTGATTATCTCTATTTTAATAATATTCTTCACAAAGAAAGGGATTACAGAGATGCCATTAGAGATCCTATGTGGGTAACTGCTATGTCTAAAGAATTTGAAGCTTTGGACAAAAATAAGACTTGGGTATAGAGCAGTTGTCTATAGGAAAGAAACCAATTAAGTGTAATGGGTATACAGATAAGTATAGAGCCGATGGTTCCTTAGAGAGGTGCAAAGCTAGGTTAGTTGCTAAGGGTTTCATCCAAAAGTTTGGGGTGGATTATTTTAGACTTTTTCACCTGTTGTAAAAATTACTACTATTATGGCTCTAATTCTCTTAGTAGCCAAGATGGGATGGCATGTAGATGTAAACAACACTTTCCTTCATGGGGACTTGAGGGAAGATGTTTTTATGGAAATCCCTAAAGGGCACCAGCTAAAAGGTCCAAGAAAAGTTTGTAAGCTATGAAAAATCCCTATATGGGCTAAAACATGCCTCAGTGGCATGAGAAGCTGAGTGACTTTCTTAGAAAATTGGGTTTTGATAGTTCTCGAATGATTATTCTCTTTTTATTAAGAGAGTAGATCTGAAAGTCTGTATTTTGATTGTTTATGTTGATGACATTCTCATAATGGGTGATTATTTGAATTTAAGTGAGTTTGTCAAGGCTGATCTTGATCAACATTTTAAGATCAAATACATGGGTAAGCTTAGTCTTTTCTTAGGAATGCAGTTTGTGCATAACTCAAATGGCATTGCTTTAGTTCAAAAGAATTATAGTGAGGATCTGGTTGTTGAGTTTGGGTGCTCTAATGAAAGGATTGCAGTTGGCCCTCTGGATGTTAATGTCAAAATGAAAGAAGGTGAAGGAAAATTGTTAAAGGATCCTAGTGTTTATAGGTGTTTAGTGGGTAGGCTTAGTTTTCTTTCACATAGTAGGCCAGATCTTTGTTTTTCCATACAGGTTTTGAGTCAGTTCTTGGAATCTCCTTCTGATATACATTTTCAGGCTGCTTTACAAACTCTTAGATATATTAGGGGTACTTCTGGTTATGGGCTTTTCTTTAATAACAAAAGAAAGTTTGAATTAATTGCTGATTGTGATGCTGACTGGGCTAGTTTTCCTAACACTAGACGGTCTATAAGTGGTTCCATTTGTTTGGGCCACAGTCCTTTGTGTTGCCTGTTGGAAGTCTAAGAAACAAACAAATGTGGCTTTGTCTTCTGCATATTCGGAATATAGAGAGATAAGGCAAGTGACTGTGGAGCTGAGTTGGTTGACCATATTGCTACAAGAACTTGGAGTTGTTAACATAAAGTCTGTGCCCATAAAATCAGACGGCCAAGAAGCCATTCATATTGCTAGGAACCCGGTCCTGCACGAGAGAACCAAGCATATTGACCTGGACATCCATTTTGTAACACAGAAGCTTCGGGAGGGCCTTATTTCGGTTGAGTTTATTTCTTCCAAAGACCAGCTGGTTGATCTTCTGACCAAGTCTTTGCTTGGGAAACGGTATTCATTGTTAATCCAAAAATGGGTCTGAAGGATTGGAGTGATTCAGCACAGTGGAGTTACTGTTTTCTGTTTGTTCTCAAATCATGATTTGAAGGGAGATGTTAGGATAGTATATTATATATTATGGTGTTGTATTTATAAGTTGTATTTAGGTATATTTGTTTTATCAGGTTGGTTGTTGTTGTTAGGGTCTTTTACCGTGTTCTATTTCTTTAGTGAGGGGTATTACTGTACTTTACATACATCGACAAGCTAGAATCTAAATATTGTAACTAGGTCTCGGGGGTTTGACAAATTTTCAGAGTGATGGCCATCTTCTTCTTCATTTCCATTTTCTTGTTCTAAGCTGATTATGGCATGTTCGCTTGCCTTTGCTGGAACAAGGTTGTGGATTTTATCAAGTTCTTAGGTAAGTATCTTCCCTTCAATATCTTGTACGCCCATTTGAAGCATAAATGACAAATTGCTAAAGGTTATGAATGTCTGGCATCAGGATTGGGCACTTTACAGTCTCATTCAACAATTCAATAATTATAACAAAATGTAGTTGGAGGCCTATGACCAGTTTAAGATCTATTACCTCATTGCTTGTAATTCCTAATTTTGACCATAGTGTTGATTCTTTGTGAGACCTAGAACTTTGGAGATGACTTCCAGACTTACCGGTTGAATACTTGAAGGGGGTTGCCTACGATTCTTAGGGCATTAGCTTGGAAATGTTCAAAGAACCGAGACCACCTATGCTCGTCTTTGATACACAAGATTTTGCTTGTAATTGGTTCAAAAGGACCCAGCTCATGTTGTTGATCATGAGCATAGTGACTTGATGATTAAGACAATAAGGGACAATATCACAAGGCTAAAGCTTTGGTTGAAAGATCAATGAACACAATACAAAATAAGGCCAATTTTTCTACTAAGATAACTCATTAGATAGATGGAATAGCAAAGCTACTGAAAACAGTTGGAAAACTACTATAGGTACTTTGATTCTTATATCGCAATTCTGACTATATTTGTTGCTAGGTGCTATCATCCCTAACCAGATTGTCTGTCGGTGAAGTCACTATAATTGCTTCAAAGTCGTCACACGATCTCATGGTAGCTTGATTCTTAATTCGTAATTTTGGTTATATTTTTTCCTTGGTGCTATCACCTGGTCATTGTTGGCTGCTAAGTGACAAGGGAAACCTAATTTGTCAATTACCCCACATTTTCTTGACCAATCTCCAAATCACCGGTCAAGTGCTAACAATTTCCATCAACTGGAGGTGTACTAATGAATTTGTAATAGGAACCCTGAGTATATACTTCATCTATCACAGCAACAATATATATATTTGACAAACATTTCTTCCCATATGTATTTCAGAATATAGTGATCAACAGCAAGTCCATAACTGAAATTGCAGGTGGACTACCTAATTTAAGCCAAGACTACCAGTGAGAGGACCATCACTTAGTATCAAATGGGCAAAAGAGTCGTTAAGCATATGGTTATGGCGCTTTAAATCTGTGCACATGTGATGTTCATCTCTCACTAGCTGCGAATAAACACACCGGTTATAGTAGTGTAGCATACAATCAATGTCACGCGAAAAAGAGAGTATTTTAATGGTCTTCCCGTCGTTGTTGTTGCCATAGGAGGAGCAGTTGAAGGCGGCATTGTCCTGTTTCACACGGTCCGTGGCAAGCCAGCTGCCTTGAATTTCACAGTAGAATTGCCTTTAGATAAAAGATAGACACAAGTACATGTGGTCGAGTGCATCTTTAAATAAAATGATCAAAGTTGAAACTAAAATCATTTCTTTTGCAGCATCATATAATCCTTGTTTACTTTTCTTTCTCCATATAGAGTCTTACTTGGAATTTGCTGACAGATGCTATAGTGATCTATCCATCTGTCTGTACTGTAAGTATGTAGTACTATACATGTGGTGCTATAGCTGTAGCTGGCTGGCTATCTTTGCGCTTTTGGTTGCAGAGAATTATCTGGTTTTACAGCAAAAAAGAGGTAATAGAATCATAAATTCTGATCTTTATGAGCGTTGTTAGTCAGTAGTATAGTTCCTTCACGGCTTCACCGAGTCACCATAACACCAATATGCCCCATACCCATTTACTGCCCCTTCATCGTGTTGGTGGTGTCACTATTCTAACATTTATATTCATTTCCTGCTACTTGCAAACTCAGAAAAATATTATGAAATAACACTGATTTAAAAATTATACGCACATATTAGCCTTATTTTGAAACTAATTGTTAAATTAATTTGTCTCTTCAAAAGATGATTTCACTTATTCCTAGACGACATGAGCGTCCTCATCCTTAAGAGACTACATGTGCAATAGGAGCATCCGTCGACTAAAGGATCACCCTAACATGATCATCTCGTGGCTATTTCTCATTCTTTTTGACTTGCTCCTAAAGAACCAAGGTATAAAAGATTGAAAAAATCAGTTGCAACCACTGATGAAGGATTACTCAAAAGTTAAGGATTAGTAGTCATCTTTAGAAATCGAATGGATTCGGTCTTATACATACGCGAGGAAGGTAATAAAAAAAAGAAAGAAGATGAGTTCTTCTTTCTTTTATCACTTAAGAGCCATGCGAGATGAAAGTCTCAAGCACGGTTTTGAATAAGAGAAAGAAGTGACACTAGTACAAAAAACGCCTATTTCGGCGGTTTTAAGAACAATCTATTTTGGCAGTTCCTGGCTAGAAAGACACCTATTTCACCAGTTCCTAGCTAGAAATAGTTGAAATAGGTGCCTTTCTTTTTACCTATTTTGACGGTTGTCTTTACAACCGCCGAAAGACAACCTCCGAAATAAGGGCGTTTTCTCAGGTTTTTTTTAAATTCGAACTACCGAGAAAAAAATTTCAATCTATTTCGGCGATTGTTAGTAACAAATGCCAAAATAGACTTTATTTCATTTTATATTTGCTTTGCTGGCCGCCTCTCTTCATCCTCTTTTATCATGGTGATTTTGCAAACCTAACCGGCAATTATACATGCTCTGTGATGCTCTCTTATCCTCTTCTTCCACGTTAATTTTGCAACCCTAGCAAACAAACATGCCCTACGCGCCTCTCTTTATCCTCTTATCTCACGATAATTTTGCAGGCGAACATACATGCTCTGCGCCCCTCTGTTCATCGTCTTCTCTCACGGAAGTTTCGCAACCCTAATTGATGAACATACATTCTCTGCGCCTCTATTCATTATCTTCTCTCACGGTAGTTTCGCAACCCTAACTGACAAACATACATGCTTTGTGTGCCTCTCTTCACCCTCTTGGATCACGGTAATTATATAACTATAACTGTCAAACATACATGCTATATATGTGCCTCTGCCTCTGCCTCTCTTCTTGTGTATGCGTCTCTCTTCATTCTCATCTTATGTCTGCTCCTCTATAGAGATGAATCACTAGAACTGCTGCATCTCGATCGTGAGTGAGGTTGAAGACGAGGCAATAGTAACAATTTCAGCGGTTCCTAGCTAACAACCGTCGAAATAGGTACTCTATTTCAGTTGTTGTTCGACCACTGAGATAGGATTGCACACCTATCTCGGTGCACTCCATTTCAGCGGTTGTGAACCGCTGAAATAGGCTATTTAGAACCGCCAAAATAGACTGTTTTTCTACAAGTGTGAGGATTCCTCTTTCGACCTTAGTTCTTGTTAGAGTAGTGCGTGTGTTGCATAATCTAAAGTTATAAAGCCGACCAGCTCCATGTCTGGCTTGGCTTCCAGGTCGTTCTACCCGGACATACGTGTTCTGTGTAGACTAACTTAATAATTATAGTCTATGTTTGCCTCTTAAGGTTTGCTAGGTTTATCTTATAACTCCTTTTGTCCCAGTCTTGGTGGTTGCTTACTAGTGGTTATTTAAGTTATTGTTAACTAGGTTTGAATTCCCCCTATCCATCAATCATATGTTGTTGTTTGGCATTTACTACTCTAGCAACATCCCAGAGGGACTTGGTTGCTAATAGTAGTGGCCTTAGTGGTTGTATCTTATCTCGGATGGCTTTTGATCGACTGCTATCAGCCCTTGTATTCTATGATGGTTTATGAATGAATATCCTTGTTTCGTAAAATAATCAAGCTAAGTTCTCCTTTTTTAATATTCAGTGGGTTCCTTTTTTATGTAGTTCTTTTTCCCATTCCTAACCCTTCTCTTTTTTCCCTATTTGTTTTTACCATACTGGTCTATACTAATCTAGGTTCTACCTTTTCATGTTTTCTTTATTTTTTGTGTCTTTTTGCCATCTGCAATTGCTTTGCATGTAGTGATCTACATCTTTTTTGTGTCCTTTTCTATAGAGGTTCTACTTATACTTGTAATGGTGGTTTTATTTCAAGTTGTAAGAAGATTAGTGACCGGGATGCTGACTGCTTTGTTTGCTCGTTTGATGGGATTTTGGGAGATGATGGGTAGATTCGCCGACTTCGAAGTATCAATAGAGAAGGCAATTCAGATGCTGAGGGTGCTCGTGAAAGAGACCGCTCAGATGATTACGGATGGATCCGAGGGTTTTAGGGGAGACATGCATGTGACATTGGATATAAGATGCAAACAAACCGGTGTGATTTTACTAAGAATGGATGGAAAAACATTACAGCATATTAGTGCTTTTTGTATACTGGAGAAGTTTTCTATGATGATCTTTGTGCAACTGTTTTCTTTTTCATCATTGGCGGGAGATGCAAATTGAAGAATGGTTCGGTGGTAATGCATGTTGTTGTTGTTGTTGCGGTGGCGGATGGGAGAGGATTAATTGGAAAAGTAGGAAGAGGAGAGAGTCACCATTGCAGAGCAAAAGAAAGAGAATCTGGTGGTGGAAGAATAATAGTGATGTGAAAAGAGATGATGAGTCTGTTGAAGATGAGCACGTGCCAGTCAAGTGTATATCTGATGGTGGAAGCCCTCATTATGGATAGGTAGATGAAGATTCGCATGATGTGGTTAGCTGGACAGAAGTCGATACCACAATATGTCTTTCTACATCTAACTTTGGTTAGCTTAGGTTTTTCACGGGTTTAAACCTATCAGCAGTGTATTAATCATGTGTAGGAAGTTATCTAAGGTATTCCTCTAGGTATCAAACTAGGGAGGTAGTTTCTAGTCTGGTTGTTATTGAAATTAACTAACTAACGAAAGAAGTAAATCACAATAATGAACTAAACAATGCAAGAAAAGGTGGATATTTCCAACAGAGAAACAAAGGAATCCCAGTTAATTACTTTTTCCTAGTTCTCCAATTCTCCTTCCTATGTGATATCTTAATTCTAGAATGAAACTCTAGATCGATTTCATTCACGCCCGGTCTCCCGCTCGGTGAATTATAACTAGTAATAACCAAATCCTAACTTGTAAATGTATGTGCGCCATACATACTTATAGTTTTTGATGTGTGACAACTATGCCGAACTAGTCCTGTACTCAGCATATGATCTTTAGGTTAAATCCCTATGAACGTCAACAGAATTGTACCTGCTCACGTGACATCAGATGCGATATCAAGCTGTTAAGATTCGCCCTATTATATCTCCCTAGTTAGTGTTATGCGAATATTTGTGAGGGAAGGTTTG
Organism: Limonium bicolor; assembly: GCA_023374045.1. Taxonomy (NCBI): domain Eukaryota; kingdom Viridiplantae; phylum Streptophyta; class Magnoliopsida; order Caryophyllales; family Plumbaginaceae; genus Limonium; species Limonium bicolor. Next base: position 276,100,291 of record CM041777.1, read on the forward strand.
TTTAAATCTGGGTAATTCCCGTGTATATATATACTCTGTATAGATATAATTTAGGTTACGTTTCGGGTATCATAGAAACAGATCTTCACCCTTTATGGCGTGACCCCTTTTGGAGCGAGAACGAGAGAGATCTTCTTCAATAGTTTATAAGTGATTATCATTCAAAGAGTGATAGATTATATTGTGATTGTTCAAGGTGTTGAATAGATCAGGTGGGGAGTTTTTCACGCTATTAATATATATTAGTGGCTGAGTTTTCTTCTATACTGAATTGCAATCTATCTGGTGATTACTACTAACAACTCAGTATAAGACTGAGTATACTAGAGGTCTCATTACGAACTGTCAAGTGGTATCATAGCAGGTTTACCCTTGCTCGTAGCTAACGCTTCAGGGTAGATCGTGAAAGATGAGTTCGTATAATGTCAAGGCACCTCGGTTGACTAAGCTGAACTACTCCAAATGGTGCGAACAGATGGAGGCTCAACTTATGTCGGTTGATTACAAAGTCTGGAAGGTGGTCACTAAAGGAGATTTCAAGCCTACTGTGACAGTAGAAGGCCGTATCCAGGATAAGCCTGAAGAATAGTGGACAGAGGATGATGAAAAGTTGCTTAGCAAGAATAAACAGGCGTTGCGGATTCTTGTATCATCTCTTTCCGATGAAGATCAGGAAGAGTGCTTGGTATTCAAACGGCAAAAGGTGTATGGGATTTTCTCAAGATAGCATATCAAGGAACTGAGTCCATACGAAAAGCAAAGGAGAAACAGTTTAAGAGAGAATTCAATAATTTCAAGATGACAGAAGGTGAAACATTGGCTGCTGCGATTGATAGATTCAATCAAATTTTGGTTGAAATCAAGTCAGTGGGTGCTTCGCTTTCAAAAGAGCAGACTAACGAGAGATTTCTGGAATCACTCACAAAAGATTGGTTAATTATACCTCGATGCTAAGAGAGGACAAAGTGTCGTCTGTTTCCTTTGAAGAATGTTCATTATGTTTGAGAAGATGTAAGGATTAGATTTTATTTCATGGTGGATAAGAGACAAATGCATAGGTCGAAGAGAAAAGAGAAGCTTGAACAAGAAAGCGAAGAAAAGCAAAAGGAATAGAGATGGCGATTTTGACACAGAAATAAATTTACTGGCACAAGGGTTGAAGAGAATCATGAGCAGGAAAAGAGGTGGATTCCAAGGCTCAAGCAGCAACCGGCGTGAACCAGATATGAGCAAGGTGGAATGTTTTCGGTGTCACAAGCAGGGGCATATGATAAAGGACTGTCCTTTGTCATCCAAACCGCCTCAGTTTAGAAATCGAGATACACGCATGGCTGCAGCGGTATGGGGCGAAGAAGAAGAAGATTCTGAACAGGGTGAGAAAGTGGAGGCGCATTTCTGCATGACGGCTATCCATCGGTCTCACACTGATAAGTTGACATACGATGAAACGATGTGTCTTGTTGCGAAAGATAAGGAGCATCACTCTCTTGTAGGAGAGCAGGTAAGTTCTCTTAACCTAGATAATATCAGTAGGGAGTCGTCGAAAGACCAGATTTTTGATGCTTTGACAGTGGCTCTTTTAGAAATTGAAGGGTTAAAAGGGAAACTGGATAACGTTATTAATAGAGATGATCAGATAAAACGACTAGAGTTAGAAATAAAGGAGCTGAAAAAGAAAAATCAGGAGATATCTGAAAAACTAGTAGAAAGCTCATCTAAGGTTCTGCAATCCACGTTTACATCGTCCATGAAGAGTAAGTTGAATTCTCTTCCAGAGTGGGCAGAAAAAGAAATTCAACTTCTTAAGGCAGATAATGAGTGGATTCGTCAGGATAACGCTGATCTCCAGAAACAGTGTGATACTCTTGATAGAAGGCTAAACATTATCAATTTAGAAAACCCTTCGTGGCATACAGGAAACATCAAACTCAATGAAATTGTTAAGAAACCAAATCAGAATCGGAATGGATTAGGGTTTCGTGGAGTTGAGGTTGATATAAGACCGAAGAAACAAATGTGAAAACCAAAACTCATACTGGGAGGAAAGACTCTTTGTTTTTTCGTACAACTATAGAGTGTAGTTATTGTCATATTCTTGGACATCATATTAATTCCTGTTTTAAGTTACAACGGAAGAATGCTAGAGACTTCATTCCACGCACTGTTAAATATGCAAGTATGTACTCTCGTCGACCCAAACAGCAATGGGTTCCTAAACGATATTGATTTTTTTTTCAGGACTATGCTGACGGAGCTAATATATGGCTTATGGATAGCGGCTGCTCTAGGCATATGACTGGAGACCATACACTATTTCGGGATCTTGAGGGATTGCATGGAGGATTTGTGACTTTTGGAAATAATGGAAAGGGGCAGATTATTGCTATTGGCACAGTTGGTCATCAGGGAAGTTTGAAGATGTGTGCCTAGTGGATGGATTGGAGCATAATCTACTGAGCGTGTCACAAGTGTGTGACAAGGGTCCTTCATCTATTACTTTTGATTCCTACGGTTTCATTGTTACAGATTTGACCACTGGAGCACCTCTCTTGCAAGGTTATCGCAGGGGAAACTTATATCTAGTGGATGTTGATGATCAAAGAGTGGACGCTACCTGCCTTTCCGTTTCCACATAAAATGTAGATTTATGGCATCAACGTCTTGATCATGCTCACAATCGGTTGATTAATAAACTGCGCACTCAACATCTGGTTGAAGGATTACCATCTACAGTCCTTCATGAAGACCATCCTTGTCGTGCCTGCCCACTAAATAAGCAAACTCGATCCACTCACATTCCCAAGTCAGTTGTTTCCACCTCCGCTGTGCTGGAACTAGTACACATGGATTTGGTTGGGCCTATGCGTACTATGACCAGAGCTGGGAAGAAATATATTTTTGTTCTGGTTGATGATTACTCTTTTTACTTGGATATACCTTCTCCATACTAAAGGCGATACTTACAATCTGTTTAAAAGGTTTTGTATTCAGATACAACGCCAGCTAGGATTCCCTTTGCGCACTATTCGATCAGATAATGGCACAGAATTTGTCAATCATCAGTTTCAACAGTTTTGTACTGATCTAGGCATCACCCATACTTTTTCTGCAGTGCGTACCCCTCAGCAGAATGGTGTCATGGAACGGAAAAACCGGACATTGGTTGAGATGGCTCGCACAATGCTCAATGCTAGCGGTTTAGCTCCAAGCTTTTGGGGGAAGCCGTCAACACAGCGTGTTATATTCTCAACCGTGCTCTCATTAGACCTATACTCAATCAGACTCCATATCAACTGGTGAAGGGTCGACCTCCGTCAATTGGTTATTTTAAGGTTTTTGGCTGCCGGTGCTTCATTTTACACAATGGCAAACAGCACACTGGGAAGTTTGATACCAGAGGGGATGAAGGTGTATTTTTGGGATATTCAACTACTAGTAAGGCCTATAGAGTGTTTAACAAACGCACTCTTATCGTGGAAGAATCAGCATATGTCCGATTTGATGAACTGAGTTTTGGCTCTCGAAATCCACACAGTATTGGGTCAGAATTAAGTATCGATGACTCTGATGATTCAGATACAGATTCACCACTTCCTTCTGCTCAAATTTCTCCCAATGTGTCACAAGAAGATTCCCATTCAGCTCCTTCTACTTCATCATCACCATCTTCTGACACTCCCGATGGTTCTCCTATGCAAGTTGAATCCTCAGGTACAAGTAATCCTGTGTCAGAATCCACTGATGGCTCTAGCTCACAATCAGATGATAGTCCCAGCTCACCACCTCCTAGTGTTCCTTCTCGTAAGGCTCCTGGAGTTTCGTTAGATAATCTTCTCTCAGATTTGAACTCAGGCCGAGTCACTCGCCACTCACTTCGGAATTTTTGTGCTCATGAGGGATTTCTATCCAGTATTGAACCCCGTAATATAAAAGAAGCCCTTACTGATTCTGATTGGATACTGGCTATGCAGGAGGAACTCATGAGTTCAAACAGAATGACGTCTGGACTTTAGTTCCTCGACCAAGTCATAAGGAGGTAATCGGCACACGGTGGGTTTATCGCAACAAACTTGATGCTAATGGTCTTGTTGCTCGCAATAAGGCCCGCCTCGTTGTTCAGGGATATAATCAACGTGAGGGTATTGATTATGATGAGACATATGCACCTGTTGCCCGTCTAGAAGCTATTCGTATGCTGATTGCTTTCGCTGCACACAGGGCTTTTCCTTTGTATCAAATGGATGTTAAATGTGCATTTCTGAACGGGTACATTGACAAGGAGGTTTATGTAGCTCAACCTCCAGGCTTTGCTGATCAGTCCAGACCTGATGATGTTTATTTACTCAAGAAATCTGTCTATGGTTTAAAAACAAGCCCCGAGGGTCTGGTACGCGCGTCTCACCTCTTATCTCCTTCAGCAAGGTTTTACACGGGGTAAAGTAGATTGCAAGCTTTTTCTCAAATTCCAGGATTCTGATCTTTTGCTGGTTCAGATCTATGTCGACGATATCGTCTTTGGTTCTTCCTGTCCCACGTTATCCAAATCGTTTGAGACAGTGATGACTAATGAATTTTCTATGAGCAGTATGGGAGAACTCACCTTTTTCTTAGGGATGCAGGTTCGCCAAACCAAGACTCACACGTTTGTCTGGCAAGGAAATACACTACTGAACTTTTATCCAGATTTGGGTTTGATTCCGCTAAATCCTTCGCTACTCCAATGTCTAATATTCTCAAACTTGGTTCTGAGACTCATGCTGAACCCACTGATCCCACTGAGTATAGGGCCATGATCGGTTCACTGATGTATCTCACCGCAAGCAGACCTGATATCCTATACAGCGTTTGCTATTGTGCTCGATTTCAGGCTGATCCAAGAGTTCCACATCTTCAGGCGGTCAACGAATTTTCCGTTACCTAAAAGGCACTCCTAACTTGGGTTTGGTTTATCGTGTAGGATCTTCTTTCACTCTCCAGGCTTATACTGACGCAGATTTTGGAGGATCGCTTACTGATCGTAAGAGTACATCCGGATGTGCTCAGCTTCTGGTGGTACTAGTTTGGTATCCTGGTTCTCTAAGAAGCAGTCCTCTGTCGCCTTATCTACCACCGAAGCTGAATATATTGCAGCTGCTGCTTGCTGCGCCCAGGTTCTCTGGCTCCAATATCAACTGAAGACTATGGCATGCCTCGGTCACCCATTCTGATTTACTGTGACAATCAGTCTAATTCTAGCTTTGTCAAGAAATCCAGTACAACACTCCCGTACAAAATATATCGAGATCGACATCACTTTCTTCGTGATCAAGTTGAAAAAGGAACAGTGGAATTGCTTCATTGTTCCACGGAGCAGACAGTTTGGTCGTCTTTCTTTACTAAACCACTCCCTCGCGAACTTTCCATCGTCTGAGTGCTAGCACTGGGCATGGTTATTACATTAAGATCAATTTCTATTTCTTTCTCTGTTCTGTGTTTTCTCTCTTGTGTACAAACATACAGGGTACTAGAATTGAGTGGAGTTTTTTTTTTTATTTACAACCTATGTGAGGCTTCCGTAGATTATCGTGGAACATGTTATGGATGATCTGGATCAATGTTATCGTTTGGAACGTTTTTTGTTATTGGTTATCCTTTATTTGTTGTTTTTTATTCCCATCTTGTTTTTCTATTATTTCCGACCCAACAAAACACACAACTCAAATACCTATTATATGGCCCCGATATTTCTTCACATTCTTCTGAACCGTCGTCCACTCTGCATACCTATTTACCCACGTTTTGTCAGCTTTTCCTGCTATCAGTCTTAAACCCATCTCTCCGTCGCGTCCTTTCTTTTTCAAAATCCTTGCTCTCTACTGGTGTTTGTCATCTTTCTTTCTGCTCATTCACCTTCGCCATGGAAATCGTTTCCGTATGATCCTGCTTTCGGCCTACTTTCATATTCTTTCTCTCTCAGTCCGAATTTCTTGATTCACTCCCGAGTATTTTTGCCATGACTCCAGCTTGCTTCCATGGCAGCCAGAATACCATACCCCGCTTGCCGTTGATATATATCCGCCAATCCTTTTGCCCATCCCACCACGATTACCAACACCATAAAACAGTCCGTAGCAGTGACAATTTGCCCAGACCCTGTGACGATGATTTCCCATTTTTGATGATGTTCAATGTGATTGATTCCCGGTTCTGATTCTTTGCCACTTCACCCCATTATCACCAAAAAATCCTCCTCCCCCTCGCCGAAACCCTAGGTCACAGACGCGTCCTTCCCGGGCCGCTGTTCTTCGATGTCGCCAAACCCTTCGGCCACGTTGTCCTCAGCCTCCTCCGCCCCATCTACTCTGTCGCACCCTGATGTTCTTTCGGATGATGATGTGCCATTGTCAGTCTTGCGCCAACGCAAGCGTTCCGCTGTACAAGCTCAGACAACGTCTTCTTCAAAGCGTCCTCGCCGTGCGACTCCGGCGTCCAGCTCTTCCGCTATTGTGTCTGTTGCCTCCTCAGGTTCTTCTTCGACGAACTCTGCCTGGTCTGGTCACTCTTTTCCCTGTTTTCCCGTATTTAAGTCTGAAATTCGTAATGCACACATTGTTGTGGGAAAACGTGTGGATGTGATTGTGCTTGGCTCCGTAAGAACAATTGTCCAACATTGCTAGTTGCCTTTCAGCTCAAGGCTGGTCGTCGGTGTTTACTTTGGGTACTAAAATATTCTGGGAATCAGTTAAGGAATTTTACACGAACTTGCAGTTTGTTGAGGAGTATTTGATTAGGTCCAAGGTTAAAGGGGTGGATATTGAGTTAACTCCTGATTTGCTCGGCATGATTCTGTGTGTCCCCGTTGAGGGTATTAAGACCTTTTCTCGCGAGGTTAATACATTTGCACCTTCTCAAAAGGATGAGGACCTTTTGGTTTCTTTGGGATTGAACCTGAGACCCGGAAGATCCGGTCTGTTCCACAACGGCAGCTTGATGTGCTAGGACGATTACTCCATATCATTGTTTATCAAGGCATCGCTCCCAGGAATGACCAAACGCGGGACGGTTACATTCCTGGACATCTGCTTGATGTGGTGTCTTATACAGAAGTGCCCTATAAGCTTGCCTCACTTCATGCTGTTTCATATCCATCATGCTATCACCGAGTGTACCTCCTCTTTGCCTTATGCTGCTTGGCTGACAACGATCTTTGAGTATTTCTCTGTTGATCTTTCTACTGATTCTGTCAATGTTCTGGATCATAATCATACACTTTCTCATACTACATTATCCAAGATGGGTCTTGCTCTGGCGGGGAATATATGGATTGTTAAGCAGCCACCTAGAGTAGCTTCAGAGAATCTTGGTAGTGTCTCGCACCAGTTGGAGGAACTTCTGTCTCTGGTCAAGGATGTGAATGCTCGATTGGCACATCTTGAAGCTCATCTCGGGGTGCACGTTAATTCTTCTTCATGTCCTCTGCCCAGCCCATACCCTTGCTCTGCTGCTCCTCATTCTGCTATAGTTGTTTGCTTCTAGGACGTTGTTATCAATTTCAGTTGTTGTTTGTCTCAGACTTTGTTCCAGTCGCTGTTTGTTTCAGACTATGCCTTCGATTTTTTTTTTGGATACCTGATGCTCTGTTGCTTTTGTTGTTTCTTTATGCCAATTTCTGAAACTCATTCCTCCTATTAACGTTGTATAAAATGTTGTTTCTTGTTCCACGGTATATCTTTTTACATTTCGTGAGTTTCTAGGCCCGTACCATTTTTGATTGCGCAAAAGGGGGAAACATGGTGAATATAAGTTTTCTGACTGTTGATCAAGTTAGCTTTGTTTCAGGGGGAATCGTTTCAGGGGGAATCCATATTTCAGGGGGAATACCCGTGTGACTTCACTATTCACCATGATGAAGTTTGCACACATCAAAAAAGGGGGAAACTGTAAATGTATGTGTGCCATACATACTTATAGTTTTTGATGTGTGACAAAATGCCGAACTAGTCCTGTACTCAGCATATAATCTTTAGGTTAAATCCCTATGAACGTCAACAAGAATTGTACCTGCTCACGTGACATCAGATGTGATATCAAGCTGTTAAGATTACCCTATTATATCTCCCTAGTTAGTGTTATGCGAATATTTTGTGAGGGAAGGTTTGTTTAAATCTGGGTAATTCCCGTGTATATATATACTCTGTATAGATATAATTTAGGGTTACGTTTCGGGTATCATAGAAACAGATCTTCACCCTTTACGGCGTGACCCCTTTTGGAGCGAGAACGAGAGAGATCTTCTTCAATAGTTTATAAGTGATTATCATTCAAAGAGTGATAGATATATTGTGATTGTTCAAGGTGTTGAACAGATCAGGTGGGGAGTTTTTCACGCTATTAATATATTAGTGGCTGAGTTTTCTTCTATACTGAATTGCAATCTATCTGGTGATTACTACTAACAACTCAGTATAAGACTGAGTATACTGGAGGTCTCATTACGAACTGTCATAACTCTTACGAATTTCCTAATTACTAATAACATTAAGAACAACTCTGGTTTAATAGTCGGTTAATATGTAGACAAAATTACCATATCTAGACTAATCGGTACCATTCATGTAATATATTGTATGTCGTAGTTCTCACTTGTAACCAAACAACCTAATAAACTATAGTAATTGATAAGATTATGAGAGATTGATAAATAAAGCGAGGAAAAGTAATTCACCCTATATTGAATTAGATAAAACCACACAAGGAAGTAGAATTCACAAACTAGGATCCATAGCAAACCTGGATTCAAACTATCTACTCAGACATGGAAAACAAAGAAATAACAACAACAATAATAGAGAATAAAGAAACCACCATCAATTCTCATATGTTAGAATATAGTATTATGATAGTCATAATATTGAGTAACTCTCTCAGCGGGTAACTCCCCGTTACATATTTCAGTTAGTAGCTCTCTGTCTAAAGTGGTATATATACGACCTGTTTCTGTACAAGTAACTAGAGAACAATAACAAAACAATTAAGGAGCCTCGTGTTCATTAGAAGCTCTCGTTTCAGTTCCTTTCTTCTATACAAATTTGTTACATGGTTTCGTTTCATGAAATCCGAAATGGTATTAGAGCATTGATCTTGATTCTTGCCTCTCAATCTCACAAAAATCATCTTTCTTCTTCATCTGATTGTCAATGGCTGACAAAGGAAAAAGGAGATGGATCGACTGGAGGAGAAAAGGCAACGGGGAATGACAGCAACGATCCGTTCTTCCTAAGTTTGAATGATCACCTAGGGATGGTTTTAGGGTACGTTTTCTAGAATCTTCCGGGAGAAAGCTTCGGAGGGTGGAAGAAGAAGCTAATGGTGGCACTAAAGGCCAAGAATAAGTAGGGGTTCGTAGAAGGAACCCTAGAATAGCCAGATCGCCAAGATCCCAAATTCAATAGCTGGGTAAGATGCAACAATATGATAATTGCTTGGATGAGTCAATGTCAAAGCAAAGAAATCGGGGAACCATTATGTACTGCACCAACGTGGCGGAAGCTTGAAGTCTCTTTATTCTAGATACGAGCAGGCCAATGCTACTCAAATATACTCACTAAAAAAAGGAAATCATCAAGTTGAGACAAGGGAAAGAGAGTGTATCGAATTACTTTACAAGGATGAGGAGAGTCTGGGATGAATTAGCTGCTCTGGAGTCAAGGCCGTCTTGTTCCTATACCATGAAGAAAGAGTACCAAGATCTGCGTGAGAAAGAGAAACTAATGCAGTTTTGATGGCTCTGAACGATGACTACTCCAATGTCACGGCTAACATTCTCTTTAAAGATCCTTTCCAACTATTGAAGAGGCATACTCAATGATCTGTCAAGAAGAGAAGCGAAAATCGCTTGCAACAAAAATTGGAGGAATTGAACAAGACGCACTGGTGCTAAGTGCAAGACGAGAACCAGTGAGCAATGGAAGTCAACAATTAGGGTTCAAGAATGCGATTAAAGATCAGAACAAACAAAATCTCTACTGCACAAAATGTTAGAAGCGTGGGCAGAGCAGGGAAACATGTTTTGAGCTGGTTGGATACCCAGACTGGTGGAAAAAGAAGGCAAACTCTATCTCGGGCACAGCCATGTCCAAATCTACCAAACAAGATGAAAGAAGAATGAGAAATACGGGCCTCTCAGTCGAAGAGGTCGATCAACTGATGTGTTGCTACAAAGAGAACAAAATTCTCAAGGCACAAAGGAGGATTCCTGCAACTTCGCTGGTGACCTTAAAACTCACTTCTATAACAATTTTTTTGCTCAGTGTGCTTGACTAGCCAATCTGAAATTGATGATAGGAATACTTGGATAATTGACTCAGGCGCATCTGAGCATATGTGTGGATATGAAAACATGTTCGTTAGCTTAGAAAATTTGAATGAAATTTGTAGAATAGCAATGCCAGATGGGCACACTCAAATGTTAGAAAAATCGGCATAGTCAAACTAGGAAGAAACTTCTTGCTAAAGAATGTCCTACTTGTTGATTGTTTCAAATTTAACTTGATGTCTGTCAAAGGATTAGTAAAACAACTTGGGAAACCAATTATTTTCCATGAATCCTCTTGTTCTTTGTAGGTTCATAACTAGAAGGACAATCTGATCATTGGAAATTCTGTGAATGGGTTATATGTTCTGCAAAATGAGAGCTTAGATAGAATTTTTTTCCTGCAGTAATCATGTTAGAGAAGAAACATCATGTTCTAGGTCAATACTGAATGAAATCAAATTTTTTTGTGGCATTATAGGTTAGGACATGTCCCATATAACAAGTTGTATTTGTTGGGTTTGATAAAAGAACCATATCTGAATAAAATTAGTGCATGTGATATATGTCATCGTGCTAGAGCTATTAGGAAGCCATTTGCTGATTTTTCCATTAAAACAAACAATTGCTTTGAACTTCTTCATATGGACATATGGGGACCCTTCAAGGTTCCCACTCACGATAGAAATAGTTACTTCCTGACACTGGTTGATGATTACAGTAGATGTACTTGGGTACATCTGTTGAGAAATAAATCAGATGCTTTCTATATTCTTACTTGCTTTGTCAAACTTGTGGAAAGACAATTCAATGCTAAGGTAAAGAAGGTAAGAAGCAATAATGCTTTCGAACTAGGGAGTAGCAATGAAGGAGTAAAATATTTCAGAGAGGATGGAATTCTGCATCAAACCACCTGTGCACACTCTTCACAACAAAACGGAGTTGTAGAGAGAAAGCACAAATACCTCTTAGAAATATATAGGGCACTTTATTTCCAAGCTAATTTGTCTCTAGAATACTGGGGAGAGTGCATAAAACATGCTACATATATGATAAACAGACTTCCCTCTAAGGCCATTGATGGTAGAACTCCTTATGAGATTTTTTACGGCAATAAACCAGATTATAATTCCCTTAAAATTTTGGGGTGTCTATTTTACAGAACTTACATAGAAAAAGGAACAGGTAAATTTGATGATAGGGGGACTGCTTGTGTCTACTTGGGGGTAGCCGATAACAAAAAGGGATATAAGATATTAGATTTAGAGACCCAAAATGTGATAATTAGTAGAGACTTGACCTTTTATGAGAAAGAATTCCCCTTAAAGAAAGAAACAAGAGCAGCAGAAATTAGAACACCACGTCAGATTCACCTAGATGAAACTAATGATCAACTTTGTGACAATGAACATGATCAGAATAATGACTAGTTCTGTGAAGATGAGCAAGATCAACTACAAGAACAAAACATAAACACTTCTGAAAGAATATACCCCAGAGATAACCTATTGTAGAACAACCTAGCATTGATAGTGAGAATCTGAGAAGGTATACTAGGGAAAGGCATCCTCCTGAGTACTTGAATGAGTACTTTCTAGGAGAGGTTCAATGTCCTGAAGAAGACCTCTTCACTAAAATCCTTCAGGAAAGAATGAAAAATATAGAAAACACCAAAAACTGTCTACCTGAATACTTGACAGATATTAAACCAGATCAAGCTTTACATGTCGAATGCATTAGCCCCAGATCTGTCAAATTTGCCCTTAATTCTCAAAATTTTAATGAAACAAAATCGTACATAATCGCTATTCAAAAACCAGAATGGCAAGAAGCAATAGGAGTTGAACTACAAGCTCATCATCTCAATAAAACTTGGAGCATTGTTGATATTCCAAAGGGCAATCCCATAGTAGGATGCAAATGGGAGTTTAAAGTCAAACTTAATGCAGACGGTACACTAGAAAGATACAAGGCCCGCTTAGTAGCTAAGGGATATAATCAAAAGTATGGGGAATACTATTGGGAAACGTTCTCACTTGTAGTTAAAATGACTACAGTCAGAATGCTAGTGGCTGTTGAAGTCAAGAAAAGATGGAATATCCACCAACTTGACATAAACAATGTGTTCTTGCACGGTGATCTTATTGAGGAAGTGTATATGGATATTCCTGATGGTATGAAGGAATTATGCAGAAACAAGGGATATTGATTACATAAATCCATCTATGGATTGAAGCAAGCATCAAGGACATGGTATGAAAGGTTAAATAATTTTATTTATTATCATGGCTATGTACAATCTAAAAATGGCTACTCATTGTATATCAAGTTCAATGGACAGTCAAGAACCTTCTTGGGGATTTACGTTGATGACATGATAGCCACTGGAAGCGACCAGATAGAAATTTAGAAGATAAAACAAGCCCTTGATGTTGAGTACAAGATAAAGGATTTGGGAAGGCTAAACTACTTCCTGGGGATGGAATTCCTATACAGCAAGAGTGGAGTTGTACTCCACTAAGGTAAGTATGCCCAAGAACTTGTGAATGCGTATTTAACTACTAACACACCTCCTGTTTCTGTCCCTCTACAAACAGGAACAAAACTTGAGAAAGCTGATGGACCACTACTTGAAGACCTAACCATTTATCGAAGACTAGTTGGAAGAGTTAATTTTTGATCAACACCAGAGCCGATCTAGCCTATTTTATCCAACATTTGAGTCAATTCTTAAACAAGTCCATAATGAAGCATTACAAAGCTGCGATACACCTCATGTAACAAAGGAAGCATTTCTCAGGGAATATTCTTCAACACAACATCAGATCTTAAGCTCACCGCATATTGTGACGCAGACTGGGCTAGTTGCTCACTAACACTATGTTATGTGAGTGGATTCATCATATTACTGGGTGGAATTCCAATCAGTTGGAAATCAAAGAAGCAACATACTGTTTTCTTATCCACAGCTGAGTCCGAGTACATATTCATTAGACGAGTTACAACAGAACTGACATGGATTTCCAGACTTGCTGAAGAGTTTAGCATCACAGAAATCACACCTATTCAACTCAGCTGTGACAACAAAGCTACAATATTTATAGCAAGAAACCTGGTTTTCCATGAAAGGACCAAGCACATCGACTTGGATTGTCACCTAGTGAGAGAAAAATAAAAGAGGGACTGATGATAACTTACAACACATTTCAGGAAAGCATCAGATTCCTAATGTTCTTACAAAGCAAGTAACAGCAAAGGATTACAGAGATTTCTTCCAGAAGATGGAGAACCCTATCAACTAAACAAATTCAAGACTCGAGCCTGATCACTTCCTCACCCTGTCTTGAGGGGGACTGTTAAAATATAGTATTATGTTAGACATAATATTTAGTAACTCTCTCAGCGGGTAACTCCCCGTTACATATTTCAGTTAGTTGCTCTCTGTCTAAAGTGGTATATATACGACCTGTTTCTGTACAAATAACTAGTGAACAATAACAAAACAATAAAGGAGTGTTGTATTCATCAGAAGCTCTCGTTTCAGTTCCTTCTTCTATACAAATTCATTACATGGTTTCATTTTGTGAAATCCAAAAGTGGAACTAATGATGAATTCAATCCTATGCTCCTAAAGTTCTCGATTGGTTGTCTTCTCTCTTTTTTGTGTCATGTTTGTATGTTTTCAAAGATAAGTTTTTCATTTGTACATTCTTTTCTTTATTCTTATGTGCGCTGCTTCATGACATTGGTTCGGATCTTGGTCCTAGAACCATGTTCGGACCATCATGCATGGCACATCCTAATTGCTCCTTAACCTCGGGTTTGGTTTATGTTCATGAAGAACACCCAGACCTTGTACAAAAATGTCAAGATTGTTCTCTAAATTTCGGGTTTGAAACTTAAACTAGGAAGAAGTCCAAAAACATTAATTATGCATTTGAGTCCTTTTCTTGAGCATTTTCACCTATATAAGCACAAGACCACGCGTAAGATATGTCTTTTCATTTAACACAATCAAGCACTTAAGCTGAAAAATTTAAAACAATATCACCTAAATCAATAGACAAATTAAGCATAGATAGGTAATATCTCCACTTACCAACACCCTTATACTTAGCTTTTACTTGTCCTCAAGTAAATAAAGAACACACTAACTCCAAACCATAGTATTGAACTCTGGGTCAGACATAAGCGAAAGCAAAAAAGAAAAATGACAATTAGAAAAATCTACATACTCTCAATTGTTAGCTTTTACAAACAGATAAAAGAGAACAATTTCAATACAATCATGGATAAGTTAGATTGTAGAAACTAGATAAATATTAGCTTGAGACCTCATACTCATGATCAAGGCAGAAATTGTAATTTAACATCTATAATTCAAAAGCTTTTCATTTTAAGAAAATTTATCATTTATGCACATTTATTTCATTCCCCAGAGTTTTCTCTTCATTCATGTGGTGGTGTTGAGCCTTCTATCCCAAATTAAAAGTTCTTAAGTAGATGGGTGATAAAGCACTCCAAGGACTTAATAACCGGCTAAAAAGAGGTCTGAATCGGTTCAGAAAATTTATTATGATCAGAGGAATACCTTGTCTTATCCTTTCATTCCAAACATATAATTCATTCTTAAGGTCCTAAGCCAAACTAGCTCGTTTTCACAATCAGTAAACCACCAAATTTCAGTGAAAACATAAATAATTTAAGAAAAACAATATTATCACCCAAAATTTAATATTTATTGGCACTTGAAGATGCATATTAATTATAACAAGAAAACAAGCACAGACAAGTGGCTTGAGGAAATTAGCAGAAAGACACTCATCTCCAATACTTAAATTGAACAATGTCCTCATTGTGAGCACAAGAGGAAGAAGTGAGAACACTTCGAATACTTAGAGAAATAACCATGTCCGCAAGGAAAATAAAAATTGAAACAATAACAAAAATTAATTAAAAACTAATACTACCTTGGATTTTGTTGTCGTGAAATTAGGAACTCCCCACACTTTGAGCTATGGTCATGCACTGCAGCTTGGTTGCAGTATCATGAGGAACTCATCTGAAAGAAAGACACCAAACAAACCAAGACTACAACCTTCACATTTAATAAGATCCATTTATAATCTTCACATTTGATTTGAACAACTATCACATAAATTTAAACAACCTTTATAATAATACAAATAAATTTCATATAAATCAGTTTTAGATTCAACTAAAATGAGTAGAACAAGGGCATTTGAAATTTTGAACAATCAATTTGATTAACCTTTAAATTTAAATGACCGGTTGTACGATACCGGATGTACAAGAGCATTAACCTACCAGTATGCTCTCTCATAATGGGAAAAATCAATGAAATTCAGCAATAATTTTTATACAACACTAGCTTGATGATCGAGTTACGATCTGGGATTAGGTCGGGTCTAGAAACAAATGAATGTGACAAAGTAGTCGTCCTTCTTTGGTAGGGGTTAAATCTCTCTTTTCTCTCTCTTTGGGTTCACCGATGCATTTTCCCCACTAACTCATTTTCTATGTGGTTTGCATTTTACTTGAATCTTCAGCTGCACTCCCTCAATTTCTTAGTTTCTTCACCTATTTTCACTTTATTTTATAACCCACTTACCATTGTCTTTGAATTTGGCTACGCTACACTTACGGAGATTTAAGAAGACGACGATGAGATTCGTGATTGGTACACGAGTTTTTTCTTGCTTATGGAGGACATCCCACGACTAGCTTGGATGGTCCCGTCACCGCCAAACCCATTCTACTACCCACTATTGTCATTTGTTCCTCATGCAGTGAAGCCACCACTCCTCGCCATGTGAGGCCAGCACTATGACCTTCTTTCCTCCCCCTTCGTAGCAACATGCAAGCACCGAAGTATTTCATTTCCACCAGAATCTCCATATTGAATGGTTTTTGATGGCCTTCCGTTCTCAAGACTAGATCTTGGATGGAATCTCATGTAGGTGCAGAATTCTAGAGAATATTTGGCCTTTGTTAGACTGTAATATAGACCAATGTAACATTAGTGATACGACACAGTTTAATACTTGTATAGTCCACTACTCTTTATAAATAGAGTGGCTCTCTCTGTAAACACACACACACACACACACACATGAGTTTATTCTCCTATTAATAAAATACATATTTCCATATTCTCACATGGTATCAGAGCTCTTTTTATGGGGTTAGGGTTACGAGATGTCTGTGTTTGGAAGGTAAGGTTCTCAGAATCAGCGGATCGATTTCCCTGATTGATTTTATGTTTCTCTTCCTGTTGTGCCATAGCATATACCTTGTCGGTGTCGGGTAATGGAGACATCATAAGGATGTGGCTACGCATTGTTCGAAGGAGGAGTTAAGACCCATCAGAAAATCGAAAACACGAGCATCTTCAATTATTTTGGCCAAGTCTGTTGAAGCGCCGCATGAGCAAGTGGGATAATTGGTTAACTCATCTTCTTCGTTCCAGATTCGGACCCATCTTGTATAATAGGCGTTGAGGTTGTCACCATTTTGTTTCGTGTCCCGTGCTTCTTGTCGTAGAGCATACAGTCGGGTTCCGCTTGGTTCATCGAGCGAAGACATATGAGTGGCCCAGATTTTCACCGCTGTCGGGAGGAATATCACAGATTGACGGATAGAATCTTCAAGACTGGTAAATATCCAGCCCATAACCATGCCATATGCTTTTTCCCAAGATTTCTGGCGAGATCCAGTGTAGTCTTCTTTCTTGATGGTTCCGTCGATGAACCCTAGTTTCGACTTGGAGATAAGACCAACCATAAAGTTTCGTTTCCAATCGTGAAAACCTATCCCACAAAATTTATAAGCCAACTGCATACCAGGGAAGTCGGAAGCGTGAATGTAAAGTTCGTTGGTGGCAGCTGCGTTGTCGTTGTTCTTTGGCGAGGTCTTTGGCAGCAAGGTCTCTGGCGGCGTTTCCTTCTCGGTGGGGTTCACCATGTTGAGTATGGAAAAAGAAATGAGGAATCAGAAATGCATTTGTGGGTAAGAGAATGACGAAGAAAAGAAAGGGGAGATATGAAAAACGGAGGTGTGTATTCGCGTGGAAGACCCCGGAAAGGAAAGAAAAGAGTGTGTCGGGGAGAGAGTGTGAAAATCCTGACGGGGAAAATTAGTGTGGGTCTTTCATTCTAAAAAAACAACTGATACCATGTGAATCTTTAAGGAGAAATTACTCGATGGGAATGGCATGACAACTGGAAGTTTTGGGAAATTGACGGATATGAAAGGGAAGGCTGAGAGAACATCAAAAAATTATCTGTTGAGCAAATGAATGAGGTTTAAAAAGAAGTGGTGATGCAATTGAAGGCCAAGCGGTGGTAACCAAGGTTGCATCTTGGGTGGTTAAAGAAGCGGCGAGTGTTATAACCCGTATAATTGCAACATTATATTATGTCCGGTTTATATAATGATCTAAGATGGATTACATTATTATTGTCAGTTGGGACTTCGGCGGTATTGTTTTGTTAGATGAGGACAAGGAGGTCATTGCTTAAAACAATTAAGGTAATTGTTTTATTTAATTAATAAGGAAGGGAACCTTATTTATTTATTCCTCTTCTAAGTGTTTTACATCACGATCAGTTTTCCTTCCACCAATTTCAATCGTGCGTTCAAAGCATCGACTTCCATTCTCCTCTCTCTCTCTGTTATCTTTCTTGCTGAGGATCGTGAAGGCTGATGCTATAGTCGAATTGAAGGGTTTTGCTGCTGCGTTCCTCTGATCGATTCAGGTTTGTATTACAAGAATTCGGGACTTCGTTGGTGGTTTATTCTCTCTCAGTTTTCTGATTTTGAGCTTTGTATATGATTAAATCAGAGGGCTTCGTTGCTGTTGGGTTGTGATTGTGCGGGCTGTGGAACTGCTGCAGATTGTGGAGTTTATTCACTTCCGAAATCAGGTTGGTGTTGCATATTTGGGGTTTAGATAATCTAGGGTTCTTCATTTCAATTTTCTGATTTTTGTGTCAATTGGTTTGGGTATTCAGTGGCTGTTGGTATGTTCCGGATTGTTGCTCTGCGTGGTTTGCGCCTGCTGTCTCAGTTCGTTGTTGTTTCTGCTGATCAACGAGGTAGGTGGTTGCTTGATTCGGTTTGGAAGTTCAGCCATGGGGATGTTGCAAGAATTGATCTCTGAATTTGTGTGTGATTCTCTATGTTTTTGTTGCGTTTTTGGATGGCTAAAACCCCATGGTCCTCTGTTTTTCTGTGATTTGGTGTGTGTACAAGTTTGGCAATTCATGGTATGTTTTTGCAATGTTTTCTACTCTGTTCGTCTTCTAGAAATTGCAGGTTTCATGCTGTCCGAACTTCTGTCCTAACTTTGAAGTTCGGACAGCCTGTTTTGCGCCTCTGTATTTTCGAATTCGGGGTGTGTCCGAACATCAGTCCGAACTTCGAAGTTCGGACACCCCCAATTTTTTGACTTCGAAGCTCAGACGTCCCGTTTCTTCACCACGTAACTTTTTCTGAAAAACCATCCGAACATCAGTCCGAACTTCGATGTTCGGACAATCTGAAATTCGCTTCTGTTTTCAAATCGACTTGTGTCCGAACTTCAACGTTAGGACACAAGTTCGGACACCTTCCTGTTTTCAGCGTAACTTCTTCGTTTGAACTCCGATTTGAGTGCCGTCTGCAGCGTTGGATTCCTTATGATCTGTACTATTGATTTATGAGTGTTTTGGCATATCCAAATGCAATTTTGCTTCTGTTTATGCAATCCTTCTATTTTGGGACATTACATTTTGTTTCTGAGCCGTGAATGGCTGGGTCGAGCTATTCCGTGGTATACCATGTAGACATCGTTCTGAGTGTGGGTCATTCCCTTTCTGTTCCGTGGGGTTGACGAACCCTTTGGCTCATTAGAGTCATTTCTGCGTTGTCGAGAGATCTGTTATGATCTATGGGTCGTGGACCCCTTTTGAGTGTGTGCATTGTGTCTTGTCCCCCTTCTGTTTATGAACTCTGATTGTTCCTGAATCGGGAACTCTGGTGTTCCATTCTGTTTCTGTTTCTGAAAGCTTCTGACTGTTTGGGAAATTGTGGATATAATGTTTATCTTCTTCTCCTTCTGATTTCAATTGTTTTGAGCGACCTTACTGATGACGGTCGCTGCTTACTGGGCATAGTTATGTGCTAACTCCCCTACTTTTAACATTTTTGCAGATTGATCAGCGAGGATCATCTTAGTATCTGGAGCTTGACTTTTTAGTTATTCTATTGTTAGACATTCGATTGTATGAGTTGTAGCCTTCGGGCCTTACTTCTTTTTGTCATTTCATTTCGGTTTTGAGGATTACTTTATGGTTTGATGTATTCAGTACAATTGTTACAAGTATTTATGGAAGTGTTGTTTCGGGCCTTATTTGTGATTGTTGAGCGTTAGAGCCTTGCGTTATTAGGTAGTAATACGCGGCGTGTAATGCCCTTAACTCTTAGGCCGGTTTCAGGGTTGTTACATTTGGTGGTATCAGAGCCAGGTTGGCTTTCTTTAGGGTATGGCTGTGTTTGCTTGTGTGAAATTCAGTTGTGACAGTTGTTTGAAGTCTGAGTCAGTTCTGACAAGTTTTGGATTTGTGAATCTCAGAATGCCTCCTCGTAGAGCACCAGTGACCCCCCAGGGGATGCTGCGGATGCAGTGCAGCAATTTGTGGCGCAGTTAATGCAGACGATGGCTGCAGCTGCTGGGGGAGCTGGTGGAGGAGCTGGTGGAGCAGGCCCAGCAGGGGCGAATGCTGTGGGAGGCCGAGTTAGAGCCCTCCAAGAGTTTATGAAGCTGAAGCTGCCTTCCTTCGACGCTGTGGCGACCCTTAGGAGGTGAGCCACTGGATTACTGAGGTGGAGGACCTGCTCAGAGTGATGGGCTCAGAGGACAATCAGAAGGTGGACTTCGCCACGTTCCTCTTTAAGGGGGAGGCGAAGGAGTGGTGGCGTATGGTGATGGGTAAGCATCCCCAGCCTTGGACCTGGGAGCAGTTCTACTTGGAGTTCAACAAGCAGTTTTACCCTGACGTTTACAAGGACCAGAATATTAATGAGTATAATCGGCTGCGTCAGGGGAGAGACATGTCAGTTGAGGAGTACGTGAGGAAGTTTGTGACTCTCTCGAAGTATGCTCCGGAGCCAGATGAGCATAGGAAGGCCCGTAAGTTCGAGAGTGGGCTCAGACCAGACATCAGGTCCGCTGTGACACCTGTTCATCACCGGACCTTCAAAGATGTGGCGGATGTCGCTCTGCTGGTAGAGACCGACATCAAGGGTAGGCAGGCTGGCAAGGACCACAAGGGGAAGAGGCGTGCTGAAGAGCCTCAGAAGAAGGAGGCTGCTCCTCCTCAGAAGAAGCAGTCCTATGGAGATCGCCGGGGAGCTTCTTCATCTTCGTCAGCTGGGGCGAAGTGTGGGTCTTGTGGTCGCTCCCATCCTGGTAGGGAGTGCTACAAGAAGACTGGTGCCTGCTTTAAGTGCGGGTTGATGAAGCACCGGATTGCTCAGTGCCCTCAGGCATCCGGTAGAGGCTTAGGAGATAGAGGCACCGGTTCAGACTCAGGGGCGAGGTCCGACCAGAAGAAGCCTCAGACTCAGGCCCGAGTGTATGCTATGGCGGGGGAGCGTGATCGTGCTGGTGATCGCATCGTCTCAGGTATCCTCCAGATCCATTCTCAGGATGTATTTTGTCTGTTTGACTCTGGAGCTACGCACTCCTTTATCTGCTGTGATTTGTTGGGTAGACTTGAATTGACTGCTGTGCCTAGTGAAGTAGATTTATGTGTGAGTAGTCCTTTGGGTGGGATTGCTCCTTGTATTCTTGATTCTGTGTGTAAGGCTTGTCCCATAGTAGTCCGGGACAAGACCTTTTGTGCTGACCTCATCCCGATGTGGATGACCTGTTTTGATGTGATCTTGGGCATGGATTGGCTGGCAGAGCACCATGCCCATATAGACTGTGCAGCGAGGAGAGTAGTGTTTGATCTGCCAGGCGGGAGCCGTTTTGTCTTCGCTGGGAATGCATTCCCGTGTGCGCCTATGATTGTGTCTGCGATGCAGGCAGCCAGCTTCTTGAGGAAGGGCTGCCAGGGCTTTTTGTGCTAACTACCGGAGGTACGGGAGGATCTAGCTTGGAGAGCATCCCGATCGTCAGAGAGTTTCCTGAGGTCTTCCAGGATGATGTGCCCGGACTTCCACCAGTGAGGGAGGTGGAGTTCACGATTGACCTTAGCGCTAGAGACTCAGCCCATCTCTAGGGCCCCTTACCGTATGAGTCCGGCGGAGCTGAAGGAGCTGAAGGTTCAGCTTCAGGAGTTGCTAGATAAGGGCTTCATTACCCTAGTGTCTCGCCTTGGGGAGCGCCAGTGCTATTTGTGAAGAAGAAGGACGGGACCTTCAGATTGTGCATCGACTATAGAGAGCTGAATAAGGTGACCATCAAGAACCGTTACCCCCTCCTGCGTATTGACGATTTGTTTGACCAGTTGGCGGGCGCCACAGTGTTCTCGAAGATCGATCTTCGTTCAGGCTACCATCAGTTGAGGATTAAGGCCGAGGATATGCCTAAGTCCGCTTTTAGGACTCGTTATGGGCATTACGAGTTCCTAGTTATGCCGTTTGGTTTGACTAACGCTCCCTCTGTTTTTATGGATATGATGAACTGAGTTTTCAAACCCTATCTGGATCAGTTTGTAGTGGTCTTCATAGATGACATCTTGGTGTACTCCAAGAGCGCAGAGGAGCATGAGGAGATCTGAGGATAGTTTTGCAGACATTGAAGGATCATGAGTTGTATGCTAAGCTGAAGAAGTGTGACTTCTGGCTTGATCGCGTAGTGTTCTTGGGACATGTAGTCTCGAAGGACGGTATCTCGGTGGATCCCGAGAAGATTAGAGATGTGATGGAGTGGGCGAGGCCCACAAATGTTGCTGAGATCCGTAGTTTCCTTGGGTTAGCTGGGTATTACAGGAAGTTCGTTGAGGGATTCTCTAAGATTGTATCCCCAAGGACCGTCTGTTGAGGAAGGAGATCAAGTATGAGTGGAGCGAGGCTTGCGAGCAGAGCTTCCAGGAGATTAAGAAGAGGCTGACGACCGCACCGATTCTGACCTTGCCTTCTGGGACAGAGGGCTTCGAGGTCTTCAGCGATGCGTCCCATAAGGGACTTGGATGTGTCTTGATGCAGCAGGGTAAGGTAGTGGCTTATGGCTCTCGGCAGCTTAAGCCTTATGAGAAGAAACTACCCTACCCACGATCTGGAGTTGGCAGTTGTTGTGTTCGCGCTGAAGATTTGGAGACATTATCTGTATGGAGCGTCGTGTAAGGTTTACACGAACCACAAGAGTCTCAAGTATCTGTTCACTCAGAAGGACCTGAACTTGAGACAGAGGAGGTGGTTGGAGCTACTTCACGACTACGATTTAGAGATCCTCTACCACCCTAGTAGAGCAAACGTTGTGGCGGACGCATTGAGTCGGAGAGGTGCCCTGGGTGTCGCTTGTGCTTTGACAGGAGTTAGAGGTCCGCCATAGAGCTTCAGCGTATGGGCGTTTGGGTAGTCAGACCAGCCAGTGCCAGTATGATAGCAGCGCTTCAGGTCCAGTCTTCGTTGGTCGACAGGATCAGAGTTGGTCAGGAGTCAGATTCAGCTTTGTGTCGGATCAGAGGGGGACCTGTCTTCAGAGCAGAGCTCAGACTTCAGTATCTCTAGTGATGGTTGTCTGCGTTTCAGGGGTCAAGTGTGTGTGTCGGCTGATGCTGTTCTACGCAGAGAGAGATCCTCCAGGAGGCACATGGAGCTCCATACTCAGTTCACCTGGAGGGGTGAAGATGTATCGAGATCTCAGGGAGTCATTCTGTGGTCTGGGATGAAGCGTGACATCTCTGAGTTTGTTTCGAAGTGCCAGACCTGTCAGCAGGTGAAGGCTGAGCACCAGAGAAGCGGGGTTGCTTCAGCCCCTTCCCATTCCTGAGTGGAAATGGGAGAGTGTGGGGATGGACTTTGTCATGGGGTTGCCCAAGACTTCTTCGGGCTGTGACGCTGTGTGGGTTATAGTGGATCGACTGACGAAGTCTGCCCATTTTCTGCCTATGAAGAAGACTTTTAGTTTGGAGCGTTTGGCTCGTCTGTATCTAGATGAGATAGTGAGGCTGCATGGTGTGCCTACTACTATAGTTTCTGATCGTGATCCACGCTTTGTTTCGAGGTTCTGGCGCAGTATGCATAAGGCACTGGGTACGAATCTACCATCCTCAGTCGGATGGCCAGACAAAGGGGACTAATCAGGTTCTGGAGGACATGCTTCGCGCTTGTGTCCTGGATTTTGGAGGTAGCTGGGAGCAGCACGTGACTCTGATTGAGTTTGCCTACAACAACAGTTTTCAGGCGAGCATTGGTATGGCTCCGTTTGAAGCGTTGTATGGTAGGAGGTGTAGGTCTCCCATCTATTGGGATGACCTGAAGGAGAGGGTCTTGGTTGGACCTGAGCTGGTGCAGGGTGCAGTAGAGAAGATCAGGATGATTCGGGAGCGTTTGCTTGTTGCTTAGAGTAGACAGAAGTGTTATGCAGACTAGAGGCGCAGGCCGCTTGAGTTTGATGTTGGTGATCACGTCTATCTGCGAGTGTCGCCGGTCAGAGGCGTAGTCCGGTTGGGAAGCGTGGGAAGCTTAGCCCAAGGTTCGTTGGACCGTTTGAGATTCTAGAGAGGATTGGCTCTGTGGCTTATCGTCTAGCTTTGCCTCCATCCTTGTCTGCTGTCCATAGTGTTTTCCATGTTTCGATGCTGAGGAAGTACCTGCATGATCCGTCTCATGTGATCGACTACAGCCAGCTTCAGTTGAGGGAGGACTGTAGTTTCGAGGCAGTGCGTGCCTACCGAATTCTAGCCAGGGACGTCCGTCGGCTTCGTAGTAAGACCCTACCTATGGTCAAGGTCCAGTGGTCTGATCAGTCAAAGAGCGAAGCGACTTGGGAGCTCGAAGAGGAGCTGCGCACCAAGTTTCCTTCCCTTTTCGATCAGTGAGGTGAGTCAATTTTGAGGACGAAATTCTTTTAAGGGGAGGTGATGTTATAACCCGTATAATTGCAACATTATATTATGTCCGGTTATATAATGATCTAAGATGGATTACATTATTATTGTCAGTTGGGACTTCGGCGGTATTGTTTTGTTAGATGAGGGCAAGGAGGTCATTGCTTAAAACAATTAAGGTAATTGTTTTATTTAATTAATAAGGAAAGGGAACCTTATTTATTTATTCCTCTTCTAATTGTTTTACATCACGATCAGTTTTCCTCCACCAATTTCCATCGTGCGTTCAGAGCATCGACTTCCTTTTCCTCTCTCTCTCTCTGTATCTTTTCTTGCTGAGGATCGTGAAGGCTGCTGCTACAGTCGAATTGGAAGGTTTTGCTGTTGTGTTCCTCTGATCGATTCAGGTGTATTACAAGAATTCGGGACTTCGTTGGTGGTTTTCTTCTCTCTCAGTTTTCTGATTTTGAGCTTTGTATATGATTAAATCAGAGGGCTTCGTTGTTGTTGGGTTGTGATTGTGCGGGCTGTGGAACTGCTGCAGATTGTGGAGTTTATTCACTTCCGAAATCAGGTTGGTGTTGCAGATTTTGGGGTTTAGATAATCTAGGGTTCTTCATTTCAGTTTTCTGATTTTTGTGTCAATTGGTTTGGGTATTCAGTGGCTGTTGGTCCGTTCCGGATTGTTGCTCTGCGTGGTTTGCGCCTGCTGTCTCAGTTCGTTGTTGTTTCTGCTGATCAACGAGGTAGGTGGTTGCTTGATTCGGTTTGGAAGTTCAGCCATGGGGATGTTGCAAGAATTGATCTCTGAATTTGTGTATGATTCTCTATGTTTTTGTTACGTTTTTGGATGGCTAAAACCCCATGGTCCTCTGTATTTTTCTGTGATTTGGTGTGTGTACAAGTTTGGCAATTCGTGGTTATGTTTTTGCAATGTTTTCTGCTCTATTCGTCTTCTGGAAATTGCAGGTTTCGTGTTGTCCGGACTTCTGTCCTAACTTTGAAGTTCGGACAGCCTGTTTTGCGCCTCTGTATTTTCAAATTCGGGGTGTGTCCGAACTTCAGTCCGAACTTCGAAGTTCGGACACCCCCAGTTTTTCTGACTTCAAAGCTCGGACGTCCCGTTTCTTCACCACGTAACTTTTTCCGAAAAACCGTCTGAACATCAGTCCGAACTTCGATGTTCGGACACTCTGAAATTCGCTTCTGTTTTCAAATCGACTTGTGTCCGAACTTCAACGTTAGGACACAAGTTCGGACATCTTCCTGTTTTCAGCGTAACTTCTTCGTTTGAACTCCGATTTGAGTGCCGTCTGCGGCTTGGATTCCTTATGATCTGTACTATTGATTTATGAGTGTTTTGGCATATCCAAATGCAATTTTGCTTCTGTTTATGCAATCCTTCTATTTTGGGACATTACACTTTGTTTCTGAGCCGTGAATGGCTGGGTCGAGCTATTCCGTGGTATACCATGTAGACGTCGTTCTGAGTGTGGGTCATTCCCTTTCTGTTCCGTGGGGTTGACGAACCCTTTGGCTCATTAGAGTCATTTCTGCGTTGTCGAGAGATCTGTTATGATCTATGGGGTGGACCCTGCTGAGTGTATGCATTGTGTCTTGTCCCCCTTCTGTTTATGAACTCTGATTGTTCCTGAATCGGGAACTCTGGTGTTCCATTCTGTTTCTGAAAGCTTCTGACTGTTTGGAAATTGTGGATATAATGTTTATCTTCTTCTCCTTCTGATTTCAATTGTTTTGAGCGACCTTACTGATGACGGTCGCTCCTTACTGGGCATACTTGTGTGCTCACTCCCCTACTTTTAACATTTTTGCAGATTGATCAGCGAGGATCATCTTAGTATTGGAGCTTGACTTTTTAGTTATTCTGTTGTTAGACATTTGATTGTATGAGTTGTAGCCTTCGGGCCTTACTTCTTTTTTCATTTCATTTCGGTTTTGAGGATTACTTTATGGTTTGATGTATTCAGTACAATTGTTTACAAGTATTTATGGAAGTGTTGTTTCGGGCCTTATTTGTGACTGTTGAGCGTTAGAGCCTTGCGTTATTAGGTAGTAATACGCGGCGTGTAATGCCCTTAACTCTTAGGCCGTTTTAGGGGTGTTATATTGGTGGTATCAGAGCTAGGTTTGGCTTTCTTTAGGGTCTGTGGCTGTGTTTGCTTGTGTGAAATTCAGTTGTGACAGTTGTTGAAGTCTGAGTCAGTTCTAACAAGGTTTTGGACTTGTGAATCTTAGAATGCCTCCTCGTAGAGCACCAGTGACCCCCAGGGAGATGTTGCGGATGCAGTGCAGCAATTTGTGGCGCAGTTGATGCAGACGATGGCTGCAGCTGCTGGGGGAGCTGGTGGAGGAGCTGGTGGAGCAGGCCCAGCAGGGGCGAATGCTGTGGAGGCCGAGTTAGAGCCCTCCAAGAGTTTATGAAGCTGAAGCGCCTTCCTTCGACGGTTGTGGCGACCCTCAGGAGGCGAGCCACTGGATTACTGAGGTGGAGGACCTGCTCAGAGTGATGGGCTCAGAGAACGATCAGAAGGTGGACTTCGCCACGTTCCTCTTTAAGGGGGAGGCGAAGAAGTGGTGGCGTATGGTGATGGGTAAGCATCCCAGCCTTGGACCTGGGAGCAGTTCTACTTGGAGTTCAACAAGCAGTTCTACCCTGACATTTACAAGGACTAGAAGATTAATGAGTATAATCGGCTGTGTCAGGGGAGAGACATGTCAGTTGAGGAGTACGTGAGGAAGTTCGTGACTCTCTCGAAGTATGCTCCGGAGCCAGATGAGCATAGGAAGGCCCGTAGTTCGAGAGTGGGCTCAGACCAAACATCAGGTCCGCTGGACACCTCTTCGTCACCGGACCTTCAAAGATGTGGCGGATGTCGCTCTGCTGGTAGAGACCGACATCAAGGGTAGGCAGGCTGGCAAGGACCACAAGGGGAAGAGGCGTGCTGAAGAGCCTCAGAAGAAGGAGGTTGCTCCTCCTCAGAAGAAGCAGTCCTATGGAGATCGCCGGGGAGCTTCTTCATCTTTGTCATCTAGGGCGAAGTGTGGGTCTTGTGGTCACTCCCATCCTGGTAGGGAGTGCTACAAGAAGACTGGTGCTTGCTTTAAGTGCGGGTCGATGGAGCACCGGATTGCTCAGTGCCCTAGGCATCCGGTAGAAGCTCAGGAGATAGAGGCACCGGTTCAGACTCAGGGGCGAGGTCGACCAGAAGAAGCCTCAGACTCAGGCCGAGAGTATGCTATGGCGGGGGAGCGTGATCGTGCTGGTGATCGCATCGTCTCAGGTATCCTCCAGATTCATTCTCAGGATGTATTTTGTCTGTTTGACTTGGAGCTATGCACTCCTTTATCTGCTGTGATTTGTTGGGTAGACTTGAATTGACTGCTGTGCCTAGTGAAGTAGATTTATGTGTTAGTAGTCCTTTGGGGGGGATTGCTCCTTGTATTCTTGATTCTCTGTGTGTAAGGCTTGTCCCATAGTAGTCTGGGACAAGACCTTTTGTGTGACTCATCCGATGCGGATGACCTGTTTTTGAGTGATCTGGGCAGGGATTGGATGGCAGAGCACCATGCCATATAGATGTGCAGGCGAGGAGAGTAGTGTTTGATCTGCCAGGCGGGAGCCGTTTTGTCTTCGCTGGGAATGCATTCCCGTGTGCGCCTATGATTGTGTCTGCGATGCAGGCAGCCAGCTTCTTGAGGAAGGGCTGCCAGGGCTTTTTGTGCTAACTACTGGAGGTACGCAAGGGATCTAGCTTGGAGAGCATCCCGATCGTCAGAGAGTTTCCTGAGGTCTTCCAGGATGATGTGCCCGGACTTCCACCAGTGAGAGAGGTGGAGTTCACGATTGACTTAGCGCCAGAGACTCAGCCCATCTCTAGGGCCCCTTACCGTATGAGTCCGGTGGAGCTGAAGGAGCTGAAGGTTCAGCTTCAGGAGTTGCTAGATAAGGGCTTCATTCGCCCTAGTGTCTCGCATTGGGGAGCGCCAGTGCTATTTGTGAAGAAGAAGGACGGGACCTTCAGATTGTGTATCGACTATAGAGAGCTGAATAAGGTGACCATCAAGAACCGTTACCCCCCCTCCCGCGTATTGACGATTTGTTTGACCAGTTGGCGGGCGCCACAGTATTCTCAAAGATCGATCTTCGTTCAGGCTACCATCAGTTGAGGATTAAGGCCGAGGATATGCCTAAGTCCGCTTTTAGGACTCGTTATGGGCATTACGAGTTCCTAGTTATGCCGTTTGGTTTGACTAATGCTCCCTCTGTTTTTATGGATATGATGAACCGGGTTTTCAAACCCTATCTGGATCAGTTTGTAGTGGTCTTCATAGATGACATCTTGGTGTACTCCAAGAGCGCAGAGGAGCATGAGGAGCATCTGAGGATAGTTTTGCAGACATTGAAGGATCATGAGCTGTATGCTAAGCTGAAGAAGTGTGACTTCTGGCTTGATCGCGTAGTGTTCTTGGGACATGTAGTCTCGAAGGACGGTATCTCGGTGGATCCCGAGAAGATTAGAGATGTGATGGAGTGGGCGAGGCCCACAAATGTTGCTGAGATCCGTAGTTTCCTTGGGTTAGCTGGGTATTACAGGAAGTTCGTTGAGGGATTCTCTAAGATTGTATCCCCAAGGACCCGTCTGTTGAGGAAGGAGATCAAGTATGAGTGGAGCGAGGCTTGCGAGCAGAGCTTCCAGGAGATTAAGAAGAGGCTGACGACCGCACCGATTCTGACCTTGCCTTCTGGGACAGAGGGCTTCGAGGTCTTCAGCGATGCCTCCCATAAGGGACTTGGATGTGTCTTGATGGAGCAGGGTGAGGTAGTGGCTTATGGCTCTCGGCAGCTTAAGCCTTATGAGAAGAACTACCCTACCCACGATCTGGAGTTGGCAACTGTTGTGTTCGCGCTGAAGATTTGGAGACATTATCTGTATGGAGCGTCATGTAAGGTTTACACGGACCACAAGAGTCTCAAGTATCTGTTCACTCAGAAGGACCTGAACTTGAGACAGAGGAGGTGGTTGGAGCTACTTCACGACTACGATTTAGAGATCCTCTACCACCCTAGTAGAGCAAACGTTGTGGCGGACGCTTTGAGTCGGAGAGGTGCCCCGGGTGTAGCTTGTGCTTTGACAGGAGTTTAGAGGTCCGCCATAGAGCTTCAGCGTATGGGCGTTTGGGTAGTCAGACCAGCCAGTGCCAGTATGATAGCATGCTTCAGGTCCAGTCTTCGTTGGTCGACAGGATCAGAGTTGGTCAGGAGTCAGATTCAGCTTTGTGTCGGATCAGAGAGGGGCTGTCTTCAGAGCGGAGCTCAGACTTCAGTATCTCCAGTGATGGTTGTCTGCGTTTCAGGGGTCGAGTGTGTGTGCCGGCTGATGTTGTTCTACGCAGAGAGGTCCTCCAGGAGGCGCATGGAGCTCCATACTCAGTTCACCCTGGAGGGGTGAAGATGTATCGAGATCTCAGGGAGTCGTTCTGGTGGCCTGGGATGAAGTGTGACATCTCTGAGTTTGTTTCGAAGTGCCAGACCTGTCAGCAGGTGAAGGCTGAGCACCAGAGGCCAGCGGGGTTGCTTCAGCCCCTTCCCATTCCTGAGTGGAAATGGGAGAGTGTGGGGATGGACTTTGTCATGGGGTTGCCCAAGACTTCTTCGGGCTGTGACGCTGTGTGTTATAGTGGATCGACTGACGAAGTCTGCCCATTTTCTGCCTGTGAAGAAGACTTTCAGTTTGGAGCGTTTGGCTCGTCTGTATCTAGATGAGATAGTGAGGTTGCATGGTGTGCCTACTACTATAGTTTCTGATCGTGATCCACGCTTTGTTTCGAGGTTCTGGCGCAGTTTGCATAAGGCATTGGGTACGAATTTAGCTTTCAGTTCAGCCTACCATCCTCAGTCGGATGGCTAGACAGAGAGGACTAATCAGGTTCTGGAGGACATGCTTCGCGCTTGTGTCCTGGATTTTGGAGGTAGCTGGGAGCAGCACGTGACTCTGATTGAGTTTGCCTACAACAACAGTTTTCAGGCGAGCATTGGTATGGCTCCCTTTGAAGCGTTGTATGGTAGGAAGTGTAGGTCTCCCATCTGTTGGGATGACCTGAAGGAGAGGGTCTTGGTTGGACCTGAGTTGGTGCAGGATGCAGTAGAGAAGATCAGGATGATTCGGGAGCGTTTGCTTGTTGCTTAGAGTATACAGAAGTGTTATGCAGACCAGAGGCGCAGCCGCTTGAGTTTGATGTTGGTGATCACGTCTATCTGCGAGTGTCGCCGGTCAGAGGCGTAGTCCGGTTTGGGAAGCGTGGGAAGCTTAGCCCAAGGTTCGTTGGACCGTTTGAGATTCTAGAGAGGATTGGCCCTGTGGCTTATCGTCTAGCTTTGCTTCCATCCTTGTCTGCTGTCCACAGTGTTTTCCATGTTTCGATGTTGAGGAAGTACCTACATGATCCGTCTCATGTGATCGACTACAGCCAGCTTCAGTTGAGGGAGGACTGTAGTTTCGAGGCGGTGCCTACCTGAATTCTAGCCAGGGACGTTCGTCGGCTTCGTAGTAAGACCCTACCTATGGTCAAGGTCCAGTGGTCTGATCAGTCAGAGAGCGAAGCGACTTGGGAGCTCGAGGAGGAGCTGCGCACCAAGTTTCCCTCCCATTTCGATCAGTGAGGTGAGTCAATTTCGAGGACGAAATTCTTTTAAGGGGTAGTGATGTTATAACCCGTATAATTGCAACATTATATTAAGGTCCGGTTTATATAATGATCTAAGATGGATTACATTATTATTGTCAGTTGGGACTTCGGCGGTATTGTTTTGTTAGATGAGGGCAAGGAGGTCATTGCTTAAAACAATTAAGGTAATTGTTTAATTTAATTCATAAGGAAAGGGAACCTTATTTATTTATTCCTCTTCTAATTGTTTTACATCACGATTAGTTTTCCTCCACCAATTTCCATCGTGCGTTTAAAGCATCGACTTCCATTCTCCTCTCTCTCTCTGTGTTCTCTTTCTTGCTGAGGATCATGAAGGCTGCTGCTACAGTCGAATTGGAGGGTTTTGCTATTGCGTTCCTCTGATCGATTCAGGTTTGTATTACAAGAATTCGGGACTTCGTTGGTGGTTTTCTTCTCTCTCAGTTTTCTGATTTTGAGCTTTGTATATGATTAAATCAGAGGGCTTCGTTGCTGTTGGGTTGTGGTTGTGCGGGCTGTGGAACTGCTGCAGATTGTGGAGTTTATTCACTTCCGAAATCAGGTTGGTGTTGCAGATTTTGGGGTTTAGATAATCTAGGGTTCTTCATTTCAGTTTTCTGATTTTTGTGTCAATTGGTTTGGGTATTCAGTGGTTGTTGGTCTGTTCCGGATTGTTGCTCTGCGTGGTTTGCGCCTGCTGTCTTAGTTCGTTGTTGTTTCTGCTGATCAACGAGGTAGGTGGTTGCTTGATTCGGTTTGGAAGTTCAACCATGGGGATGTTGCATGAATTGATCTCTGAATTTGTGTGTGATTCTCTATGTTTTTGTTGCGTTTTTGGATGGCTAAAACCCCATGGTCCTCTGTATTTTTCTGTGATTTGGTGTGTGTACAAGTTTGGCAATTCGTGGTTATGTTTTTGCAATGTTTTCTGTTCTGTTCGTCTTCTGGAAATTGCAGGTTTCGTGCTGTCCGAACTTCTGTCCTAACTTTGAAGTTCGGACAGCCTGTTTTGCGCCTCTGTATTTTCGAATTCGGGGTGTGTCCGAACTTCGAAGTTCGGACACCCCCAATTTTTCTGACTTCGAAGCTCGGACGTCCCGTTCTTTACCACGTAACTTTTTCCGAAAACCGTCCGAACATCAGTCCGAACTTCGATGTTCGGACACTCTGAAATTCGCTTCTGTTTTCAAATCGACTTGTGTCCGAAATTCAACGTTAGGACACAAGTTCGGACACCTTCCTGTTTTCAGCGTAACTTCTTCGTTTGAACTCCGATTTGAGTGCCGTCTGCGGCGTTGGATTCCTTATGATCTGTACTATTGATTTATGAGTGTTTTGGCATATCCAAATGCAATTTTGCTTCTGTTTATGCAATCCTTCTGTTTTGGGACATTACACTTTGTTTCTGAGCCGTGAATGGCTGGGTCAGCTATTATGTGGTATACCATGTAGATGTCGTTCTGAGTGTGGGTCATTCCCTTTCTGTTATGTGGGGTTGACGAACCCTTTGGATCATTAGAGTCATTTCTGCGTTGTCGAGAGATCTGTTATGATCTATGGGTCGTGGACCCCTTATGAGTGTGTGCATTGTGTTTTGTCCCCCTTCTGTTTATGAACTCTGATTGTTCCTGAATCAGGAACTCTGGTGTTCCATTCTGTTTCTATTTCTGAAAGCTTCGGACTGTTTGGGAATTGTGGATATAATGTTTATCTTCTCCTCCTTCTGATTTCAATTGTTTTGAGCGACCTTACTGATGACGGTCGCTGCTTACTGGGCATAGTTGTGTGCTCACTCCCCTACTTTTAACATTTTTGCAGATTGATCAGTGAGGATCATCTTAGTATCTGGAGCTTGACTTTTTAGTTATTCTGTTGTTAGACATTTGATTGTATGAGTTGTAGCCTTCGGGCCTTACTTCTTTTGTCATTTCATTTCGGTTTTGAGGATTAGTTTATGGTTTAATGTATTCAGTACAATTGTTTACAAGTATTTATGGAAGTGTTGTTTCGGGCTTTATTTGTGACTGTTGAGCGTTAGAGCCTTGCGTTATTAGGTACTAATACGCGGCGTGTAATGTCCTTAACTCTTAGGCCGGTTTTAGGGGTGTTACAGCGAGAGTCAGTGCTAGCACTTAAGTGGTTTCTAATTCGTATGGTTGGCGGTTGGTCGGTTGGTAGGTCTTGGATCAAATGAAGATTCAGTTGTAGAGACAACCCTTGTGGAGTCCATGGGTAACCGTGAGGAATGAGACGAAGGTTTTGCAGTTGCTGGGGATGGGGTGGGGTGCTCCCCATGTAGTTTATTTTGACATTCGAAACTTTGTAGATATGTTACCCGATCTTTTGTGGTACACAGGTGTTGGAAGTAATATTAGAGATGCTGGTTTCGAACAATTGGAGTGATCTTGGTTATTTTGGTGGTGTTAGAATTTAGGGCTACTTATGATAGCAAGGACATATTATAATTCAGGTTACAAATAGGGTTTTGCGAAGGTGGAGCAGTCACTGTGTCACATCTGTTATTGTGCAGGGATTATGGAATGCTAGGGTGGTTTGCCAAGATAATTTGAGTATATGGTACGTCTCTTTTCGCCACTGTGTGTTGTTGTACTTTCTTGTTTTCGCAATGGTTTCAAAACGGTGGACAATCGGTTCTGATGCTTGTTGTTTTGTATGGCAGAGTTGACAATAAGTGTATGGAACAACTGTGTTGGGTTTGTCTTTTCTCCATGTATTTGCTTTGTTTATGAATGGAAAATCAGTGTTAGCTTTTTTAAAATAATAATAAAGCTAAGTATGTAAATCTAGACATATCTAGACTGTCGCATACATAAAAGAGGAAAATATATATATACACAACTATTAGTAGAAATGGTTAGCTGATTATATTAAGTGCGTGTGTGCAATAATTTGACAAGTCAGTAGGATTCTGTAACTTCCATAGCTAGCAACTTGACAGAAGATGGGCTTTCAATAATTGAATTTTCCTTGCATTTTTGTGTTCACGTGCCTTGCATATTTGAGCGTATACCTGTGTCACGATATACCCCCGAGGTTTGTGTGAATTTTACGAGATACCCTCGAGGTTTCATTTTCATTACGAGATACCCCCGAGGTTTCATTTTTTTTACGATATACCCCTGAGGTTTCATTTTTATTACGATATACCCCTGAGATTTCAATTTTATTACGAGATGCCCCTCAGTTCAGATTCGGATATATTATATTTGTCATATCCTCATTTAACCCTCGCACAATACCCCGTAACACGGGTTTATAGTCAAATTTTTTAAAATTTAAAATCGGAACAAAATGCACATAAAATTAAAGATCAATTAAAATTTTATTTCAATTTAAAAAACATAAATAAAAGTATAAAAAACAAATTAAAAAAATTAGAATCATGAAAGGTTTAAAATAAATAGAAATGACTAACCATAAAAAATCTATTTAAAAAACTTATATTGTTACATAATTTAAAAACTATTATAGCGGTGGCTTAAAACTATATGCCCCGCAATGATCTCAGGGATATATGGTCAAAGTTTTGTTTGAATTTGAAACTAAATAAAATGCTCATATAATAGAAATGACTAAAAATAAAAAGTAAATTATTTTGCAAAATAAACATAACTTGTTAAGGAGTTACCTAGATATGTATTTAAATTGTAAAAAAGTATAACAATAATATGAAGAATATTAAAATCAACAATTTCATATAGTACATAGAAAAAATCATTATTTTAAATTAGAAAAATAAAGTATAAAAAAATTTTTTTGTTCTAATTTAAAATAAAGTAGAAAAAATCATTATGTAACAATATAAGTTTTTT
This sequence comes from Limonium bicolor, assembly GCA_023374045.1. Classification (NCBI taxonomy): domain Eukaryota; kingdom Viridiplantae; phylum Streptophyta; class Magnoliopsida; order Caryophyllales; family Plumbaginaceae; genus Limonium; species Limonium bicolor. Next base: position 276,135,186 of record CM041777.1, read on the forward strand.
TAATATCTTTTTTTTTTTGTTGGTCATTTATATTTATTTTAAACTTTTTATGATTCTAATTTTTTTAATTTATTTTTATAATTTTATTTATGTTTTTAAAAAATTGAATTAAAATTTTAATTGATCTTAATTTTTTAAAAATTTGACCATAAATCCATGTTGCGGGGCATATGGTGCGAGGGTAAAATGAGGATATGAAAAATAATATATTAGAATCTGAACTGAGGGGCATCTCATAATAAAATTGAAACCTCAGGGGTATATCGTAATAAAAATGAAACCTTGGGGTATATCGTAAAAAAATGAAACCTCAGGGGTATCTCGTAATGAAAATGAAACCTCGGGGGTATCTCGTAAAATTCGCTCAAACCTCGGGGGTATATCATGAAATTTCCCTTACTTATATATATAGAGTATGTTCTTGTATTTAAAAGTATTGTTTTTACAAGAATAAGGTACATTGTAGAAATATATAGTTAAGCTCATTTCGTATACACTTATTTTTAAACATAAATATATATTATTAAATAGTAAAATTTTTACTAACTACAAAAAAAGGTGTTATATACTAAAAGAAACAAGTTGAAAAGGAAAATATTTATTTACTCAAGAGGATGCAGCTTCGATTAGACTTGGCAATTTGGGTCGATGGGTTGGTTGATATCAACCCTAACCCAACCTATTTAAAATATCATCAACCTAACCCAACCCAAAAATGAATGGGTCATAGAATCATGACCCTAACCCAACTTGCTTAAAATCCTTCAACCCTAATCCAACCCACCCAACCCATTTTTTAAGCATACAAGAATTTAGATGGATTAGGAGTAGAAAATAGTAAAAAATCCAAAAACATCCAGTGCAAGCTGGCACACAAATTAGGATGGAACAAAAGGTAAAGAATTAATCTTGCTTTATCAACCCCACTTTAATGAATTTCATGTTATGCGAAGAATCTAAAGTAGTGCGGGGAGGCTTATGTGTACAAGTGTTTCTTCGAACTTGGAAATTTCACATGAAAAGAATAAGTTGTACTTTATCCGTAAGTTTATTTTTATCATCTGAGCCTAGAGCTCTACCTTTGTTGGGGAGGAATCATATAGATATACACATGGTCCTAGTTCTCTTAATAAAAAAGGGGAACAAAAATGAAAATCTTCATTATACATTAGAAAAATACACTAAAGATAAATCTGCTAAAGTTAGTAATAATTTAAAATTGATTGCTCAAAGCCTTTAAAACCGAGTGCTCATGCTTGAGAAAAGTACAATCACAATCACTTAATCGTTACCCATGGTTGATGAACTTTTATGCAACAAGCTATCCACACCACTGGCTTCAGAATTCACTGAGAGGTCTATAATCAAGATCCTACTTACAAAAAATATATATCACCTACTTTTGTTCATCATTCAAGATAATATAAACATACCTATGTTCTCAAGAACGTAAGACAGTGAGAATAAGAAAAACAAACCTTGGGCAGAGATGAAGAGTGACATAGACATTAACAACGACATAGAGAATAATGATCGATATGAGTCTGCAAGATGAGAGCATTGGGGTTTTCAACATTATGTTAAGGTTTGGTTGGACCCTTTGTTTGATATGCAGCTGGTTGAGCCATCTGCTTAGTTAAGATTGTGTGATATTATTAAAGGTTGGATAGTCCAACTGCACTTTGGCTTAAGACTGAGGTGTAATTTGATATGAAAATAATATATATATACATATATGTGAATTAATATTTTTATTATTAACAAATATATTTTTCGGGTTTCGGGTTGGGTCATGGGTTTAGATCTCTACCCTAACCCAACCCATAAAATTAGCCTATTACCCTAACCCAACCCAAAAAATAAATGGTTCAATAATCATGTTCCTAACCCGCAAAAGTATGGGTTGAGTTCAGGTTGGGTTTTGGTTGGGTCAAAATTACCAGGTCTAGCTTCGATCCAGACACTCCGGTTGTTGGGCTATCTTCATTAAAAGAAAATAAAGTTGTTGGGCTGCCACCGTTCCCTGACTAAATATTTGAGATACATAATAAGCTCAATCTAGGGCTTATAATATTGAAGGCCCATAAAATGCTGTAGGCCCATACATGAATGCTTGATCTAGGGCTTATAGTATTGAAGGCCCATACTCATTCACGCAATCACGCCCACTTGCAGTACGATATCATGTTGGTAACTCGGTAATAGCGCATCAAATCCCGAAATCATAATAATAGTACTACTATATTACTTGATAAATATACACAATTCCCGAAGATTTCTTTCCATTGAGGATATTTCTATTCGTATTGTGTTATTATTTTATGAGATTCCCGAAAAGTATGGTGCATTCAACTGCATTGTGACTTGTGAGAGCGCAAAACGCGTTCCAGATTAATCTCCTGTCATGAAGATCACTCACAATCGCAAGTGGCGGACTTTTCCATTTCAAGATAAAAAAATAGAAAAAGTCCAAAAATAAAAAGCGCAGGCATAAATATCTCGAAGAGCTGTGAAAATATCAGGGGGCTTTTTGGTCAAAGTTTCACATTTTCTCAGCCCAACCCTAGTTTCCTTATCCCTATAAAGCTAATCCTTTCGCCCCTTCACTTTCATTCATACTAGATCTCTTCCTTTCCTTTCTTATTCAATCTTTTCTTTCGCTAGTAAAATGGCCGCCGCTGATGCTGAATATAGGTCTTCGTCGGAGGCCTAGCATGGGCAACCGACAACCCAAGCTCTTGAGAGAGCTTTTCTCTCAGTACGGAGAGGTTATCGATTCGAGGTCCGGTTTTAGATCCCTTGCGTACCTCCAGTAGTTAGCACAAAAAGCCCTGGCAGCCCTTCCTCAAGAAGCTGGCTGCCTGCATCGCAGACACAATCATAGGCGCACACGGGAATGCATTCCCAGCGAAGACAAAACGGCTCCCGCCTGGCAGATCAAACACTACTCTCCTCGCTGCACAGTCTATATGGGCATGGTGCTCTGCCAGCCAATCCATGCCCAAGATCACATCAAAACAGGTCATCCACATCGGGATGAGGTCAGCACAAAAGGTCTTGTCCCAGACTACTATGGATAAGCCTTACACACAGAATCAAGAATACAAGGAGCAATCCCACCCAAAGGACTACTCACACATAAATCTACTTCACTAGGCACAGCAGTCAATTCAAGTCTACCCAACAAATCACAGCAGATAAAGGAGTGCGTAGCTCCAGAGTCAAACAGACAAAATACATCCTGAGAATGAATCTGGAGGATACCTGAGACGATGCGATCACCAGCACGATCACGCTCCCCCGCCATAGCATACACTCGGGCCTGAGTCTGAGGCTTCTTCTGGTCGGACCTCGCCCCTGAGTCTGAACCGGTGCCTCTATCTCCTGAGCTTCTACCGGATGCCTAAGGGCACTGAGCAATCCGGTGCTCCATTGACCCGCACTTAAAGCAAGCAAGCACCAGTCTTCTTGTAGCACTCCCTACCAGGATGGGAGTGACCACAAGACCCACACTTCGCCCTAGATGACAAAGATGAAGAAGCTCCCCGGCGATCTCCATAGGACTGCTTCTTCTGAGGAGGAGCAACCTCCTTCTTCTGAGGCTCTTCAGCACGCCTCTTCCCCTTGTGGTCCTTG